>JAKOGI010000802.1:22500-406489 GCA_029747015.1 Carnegiea gigantea | reverse complement strand
GTCAACAAGTTACAAGATCTAACCTTTCAATGAATTATAAGGCCCAATGTAACTAGTCCCTAATTGTCCTTGGATAGTCAGTCTTTTACTGCTTTTGACTAGAAAAGCCTTTGAAATATTCTATAACCCATCTGAGGCTTTGGTTGTTTCCTTGTTTTGCCAGCACAACTCTGTTGTCGACCTTATATCACCTCAACATGCACTTCAATTTTTTTCCTCTTAATGCTTGCTTGGGTTAGCTCTGATCTTATACTTAATGTTTCTTCTAACTTACTCAGATGTAATAAGAGAGTGCTTGAGACTATGCCCTTATCAAAAAGTTATCATCTCATATTCTTAATGCATCACATGATCTCCCCTCATTAGACTACTCAAGGATCTGCTCTAGGTTGATAATGGGTGATGAAATGACCGTGATTAAGATGAGAGCGATGAGATTGTTAGCTAAGCAAATCATTGCATACAAAAGAAATGAATAATGAGACCAGAATTGGCTAATAAAGGATAGATTATCATGGGGTGGTTAGAATGAAGATAACCATGAATGTATCCAGAATTCTAAACCATATTACCACAAGAATCATGGTTTATAAATATTGATTATAAAGGATCCAATGCACAGTTATCCAAGAAGATACATGGTTTGGTTACCGTCGAGTTTAGCTGATGATTTAAAAACAAGATGGCCAGGAACGGAGTTCCAATAGGGTGACTTTCTAGATACCATTGACAGGATAAACGCAACCGAGGGAGTGGCCAAACAAAATACAATAAATAGAGAAATAGATTAGATAAACAAGGTACAATGGATAAATAAATAGCTTGAACAAGCAAGGTCTACTGAATAGAAAAATGGATTGAATAGGCTATAGTGGGAACATGCCTTTACTCATATGGAGCCAAGTCAAGTACGGCAATAAGATTAAATAAGGATTACTGAAGTTTAGTTATAAGGATATAAGGTATAGGTGTGAGAATTGCAAGTGTAATAAATAGATCAATAGATTGAACTAGTAAAGTACAATGGATAGATCAATAGATTGGACGAGCAAAGTACCAATGGATAAGTAATAGATTGAACAAGTGACATTAGAAATGTGCCTTTGCTCATATGAAATCAATTCAAGTCCAGCAATAAGATTGAACAGAAAAGCTGGAGTTTACTTATGAGCATATAAGATATATATGTAGGAGTTAAAGTTCAAAATAAGGAGAGTAAGGGGATTATGACAATTGCAATCACCCACACCAATGAGAGTTGAATTACATTATAAATTCAAAATAAGTTATACAAGCTTATCATTATGAATAAATGAGATGTAAGGTAGATGTGTGAATCGGCTCTCAATGGAATGAACTACAACTTACGATCATGAAATAAAGATGGTGAAGGTCGAGAGCACTTGAACGTTGACAACCATATAAGGTCGAACAAAAATGTATTGCACATTTGACAATGGGTTTACAAAGACATGGAAGATCATGCTAATAGGAAACATCGGGTTTAAATGTAAGGGAGATTGAACAATATTGGATAGTATCAAGTTTTGAAGATAAGACAAGCAAACAATTACAAAAATTACTATGAAAGGGCATTCTTGGAAAAGATAATCTATGGTTGCATGGTTGAGGTGTGATATCTGGACCTCAAATCATTCCTGAAAAAGACTTCTGTTGTTGATAGCTAATCCCATAAATCATTTATTCACGGTATAAGGAACTTGTTTTTGATAGTGTTCTTATTCAACTCTGTGTACGCCATACACAACCATAAGGTTCTGCCTCCATTCTTCGCACATATAAAACTAGGGTTTCCCACAGTGACACACTTAGTTAAATAACTCCCATTTGTAATAACTCCTCTTACTAAATCTTTAGTTCTTTGAACTCTGTTGGGGGTCATATGATAGGGGCTCTGAAAATGGATTGAGTGCCTTGAACTAGGTTGATTTGAAAATCAATGTTTCTTAGGGGGAAACAATTCTAAAGTCCTCAGATGAAACATCTCTAAATTCACAAACTGTAATTATGGATATGTATATACCGAGTGTGGTTGTATATCACTAATATTTAATGCATTACTGACATGATAACTCACTTGATTGCACAGTGTAATTAGGACGAAAATAGGGTTTTTCTTTCCTCGGTCCATAGAAACATGCGTCTAGTCTTTCTCATCCCTCAAGTTAACCTTATGATCTTTACAATTCATCTTTTATAAGTACACAGTCAGTTCATTCCCATAAAGATAACAAGGTCTGCCAATAAAACTGGATTAAATGCCCAATGAGTGTGGTTCCGGCAATACTAATAGAGGCATATTTATAAAAGATAACACATTCAACTGCCTAGTGGTCTCAGTAAATTTAAATGATAGGGGGACAATCTATAGTGTAAAGAGATTTAACCACATCGTGAACACTTGCAAAGATATTTCTTTATTGGTTATAAAGGACTGGTATGTAAGCTAAATGAATGAAAGGACGAAGATTCGTAATAAAAGAGGTAAGACATATAAATGACCTGCATATACCAGACATGCGGTTTTATTCATGGTGGTCATGATAGTAAAGTAAATGAACGATGTTATAAAGTTGAGAAGGAGTATTAAGTACTGAAGGTGAAGAAATCTAACAGATTACCAAAGAGGCATTTGAAAAGTCATGCGGTACTTGTAAGTAAGTAAAATGATGAATATGAGGGTCAACACCACCAGAAGGGAAATTTTATTCATCTGGTGTTCGAAAGACCAATACATCAAGATGAAGGAGTCAGTCTTATGACTGAATATGATGGCATCAGCATCCATCAATAATACATTCTGCAGTAAACGGAAGTCTTGGGTAGGCATATAAACTCTGAAACAGCTGATAGATGAAAATAGCACAAATCGTTGTTTATCATTAATAAAATAGGCTGTACTAGTAAAGAAAGGGTTGCCAATATAACTTGAGTAACGACATGTAGTCGCGGCCATACAGTAGTATGCCAACATGAAGTTACGGTACTATAGGAACATGAACAATATGGATCCATTTAATTGCTGAAAGGGCACTCAATGACAGAGTCTGAAGCAACCAAAGGCTTTGCAAGCTATAAATGAATAGTGTCCAAATAGAAGCAAAGAGTTAAAGTAGGTGACAGTAAAAATATGAACATAGTGATGAATGAACTGTAAGTAGAATGGGTTAAATATGCTTAGAAAGAACTGCAAGTCACACAGTAACACACACCAAGGGTCATTATAGGCTTCACTATAGAAACAGAGAATTAAATAATTATGATTGTCAGGGTTTGAATTACCTATAAAAAAGGTTGCTCAGATGTGTTTCAAGGACTCCCCATAGACTGCATACGAGATTTTTTTTATAAACACTCTGTTACAAATCATGAGAGTGTTAGTGGCAAAGAAATGACGCCTCTGAACAATTCAAGGTAACTAGGGCAGAAATAAATCAATGATAGGAATTAATGGGAGCATTGTTGATGTAAGCTCTTAGTGTCAAGACCAGATAATTCCTATACACGGTAGCTTAATCTTACTCGTACCACCCATATAATGCCAAGTAGCACACCTTAAGCTACTAACTATTATCACTAGACATAAGCACTCCTTGTAATGTTCGTTTCATATCGGTTCACCTCAAAGATATTGCCCCACAAAGCATTTCCTCTTCTAGAGGTCTACATCTAACTTGACACTGTATTAATCCCTTAAGAAGTTGTAAATGGCATCCCCACATCGAGTTTCAAGCATCACTATACCCACAATCGGGTATATTAATACATCTCGATAAAACTCTCAAATCCTGAGGCAAAACAGATAGAGTTCTATCTAAAAACTGACTAAAATCCGGTTTAAAGTCTTACAATGGATACCTGAAATGGAAAGAAACACTTCAACAGCTCAACGGCCATACGCCGGAGTTTATAACTCAACGAGTCACGCACCTAGAGTGCACAATAACAAGAATTTAAACAAATGAGAGAAATGAAACATACAATACAACTCCCAGATAAATAAGAGCATGCCTCACCAACAGGTCACCTAAACGATTCCACGCTCCACTTTGCTAATGCTCGAATCTCAGTGTTGCTTTAGAGAGTACACAACCACAAGAGGGGGGTGAATTGTGGTGTTCGATTTTCGCAATATGCTGGCAAACAGTCTTAGACCCTGTTCGCGCAGGCTGTTCCTGAGATATGCAGAACCGAAAATCCAACAAAATTGAATGCGGAAATAATGGACTCAGGATTTTTACGTGGAAAACACCTCTAGCCCAATTGAGGTAAAAAACCACGACCTACCTTGTGTAGGATTTACACACTTCACTAAACGGGCTAATCACGTTACAATAGTAACACACCTTGTTACAAATTGCAACCCACGTAACCGTCTTCCCTAAGACAGGTTACCCCACGTCCAAAATTCCCTTGATTTGGACACACACTCAACTCACTTTTGTGAAAGAAGAATATAAAGAAAAACACCCTATTACAATGCTTCTCAACTAAGCTAATATAGGGTACAATGAAGTCCTAGTATGCCAACTTTGAAAGCTCAAATAACTCACTCACTAGACACGATTTTCTTTTCAAACTTTTAAGCTCATGAACACTGAATTTTGCCCTTTTGAAAACCGATGCTTCTAACGTTCTAAGAAGCGACTTTATATAGTGCTTGGAAAAAACAATTCCTCGAATTTTTGGAAACTAAAATCCCTAAAGAATATAGAATTCTTTAGCCACAAGGGATGAGAAAACATGAGCTGGAAACACTTCCTAAACCATGTACATAAGGCGGTGATTCTCAGCGACTAGCCCATGTTTTTCTCAACAACCTTATCTACTTGCCAAAAATTGGATATTCTTTTTATTCAAACAAATTTTGCAAATCCCCTTAGATTTTAATAACCGTTTTTAGGGTAAGGGGTAAGATACTCCATAGAAAAATCTTTCTTACAAATCTTGGAGAAACTGCTCAAAATCCAAAAGATAAAAACGTGAAAAATTATTTTTCGTAGCTTATTCTGGAAACACCCTGAGCGTCCTGTTTCCAGAATTGTTTCGAAGGGTGATCCGAAATATTTTCCAAAAAAAAAGCAAAACCGTTTCAAGTAAGTGGTAAGTTAAGACTTTCTGATTGACATATTAACAAGAGTCTAAAAATATAAAATCAAATTAAATCAAGACATCCTGTTGTAACTACTAGTCATCTTGTGGAAAGACGAATTTGCTGCAAACACTTCACAGCATGTGTTTCCCACGGTTGCACTTATATCATGTGCTTCAAACACTTCGCAGGACCTGTTCTTCACGGCTGTTCTTGTATCGCTGACTTGAGTACTTGTTCTTGATAATCCATTAGCTAAGCAGTTTTAGGACTTGAGAACAGCAGTAAGAATCTGTTTAGAAAGCCTGTTCGGCGCAACAACAACGCTTGGATTTGTTATCATCAAAACCTTATACATTCTAATAAATTCCCCCTTTTTGATGATGACAAACCAAGTGACCATATTAACTTTCAAGGACAATTGAAGTGATTAGTGCCAATTTTTCACATTCACATGAAGCAGTGAGTATCGAAAAAAATGTAAGAAAATTAACACGTCCACGGCAAAACTAAAACAATATTGGTCATCCTATCTTCCCCGTTTTGGCATCATTAAAAAGTAGGAGCGAACAGTCAAACAGAGGGCGTTTGCTATCAGCACCACTTGGGTAATGGAGGAAAGTCAACAGGCGATACACTCAAGTGTGTTGGTACGGTAATGAGATTGGCCATCCTGGTCACACACAAGCAGTTCACAGCAAAAAGCAAGCAAGGCAAAGCCAATCAAAAACCAAGATAACCTGTCATTCACCAAAAGAGTGCAACATAGTACAAACTGGCAAGAGAGGATAACCAAGAGAAGTGAGAACAGCCTATGAGAACAACCTATGGAAACAGCTTATGGGGGGTGATCAGGGAGCAGGAGAAAATTTTGCTGAAAGGGAAGAGAGAAGGGCGAGGAGATCTTCATGGCGCTTAGCATTTAGAGCTTGTTCCTCATCCAGGGCAGCCTTCACAGCAGTAAGCTCAGCACTGAGTCGAGAGTTTTCCTGCAGAGCAGCCTCAAGTTTGATTGAGGAACTACCAGGAACAGGAGGACGGGGTGTTTTTGTCCCCTGTTCTGATGCAGACCCCTCAACTAAAGTGTATCCACACCCTATAAGGGTGTTACTCCCAATCTAATCAATGAACTGAGCTCCCACCTTCTTCTGCAATGTCACCCCAAAATGCTCAAAGACACTAGTCAGGAAGAAACCATACCCCAGGTCATATTCCCTGGAGGTGTTTGCAATTCTTACAATATGTCGAACCATGATGGCAGGAAGGTTGATTTGCTCTTCCTTGTCCATCAGGTCCATAAGACACTGATCCATGGCATTGGAAAGATTGCGATCCTGGCCTCGAGGAATGACATTCTTGATAATAAACCAAAATATCAATTGATGGAGCGATGTCATGTCCCCTTTCTTCACGGACTTGGGTGTTTGCAGGCTTGGTTGCTGGCTAAATTTCTGGGAGAGCTCCAGCTGCCTGGCTGTCCCTAGAATAGTCTTGTCTTCTCTCACATATATATCAAAGCCCGTGGAGGGAATCCCCAGAATTTCCCCTAATATCTTCGCATCAAAGCGAAGCTGTTGCCCATTAACAATACTTGTCACCACTCCTTCGGTGACAGTGCAGTTGGCATAGAACTCTGCCAACTCATGTACAGAACACCCCAGCTAGGTGTTTGTAAACAACTCATACCACCCCTATGCATGCAGCTTGTGCATAAATACCCCCAGACCCTGTTCCTCAAAATATTTTACCTTGATAATTTTGCCCCTGACGACCCGTCTCTGAAGCAATTGGGTCAGTTTGGCTGAAATGGCAGACGGGTTAGACTTCTTGGCTCTCTTAGGTTGGGGATCAGTAGGAGGGTCTTGTGTGGAGGCGTGTTTGAGGGAGGCTTTTCTCTTGGGAGTTTTGAGTTGTGATGGTTTGGAGGGTAAAGTGGAGGTTGATTTTGGTGCAGGCAGAGGCTTATCCTCTGAGGACTCTGAGAACACGGGAGTGCCCTGTTTGAAGGAGGTGTTCTCAGTGTCGCTATCTGATGAAGGCTCACAGGAGGAATTAATTTCCTCAACAACAGGGAATGACTGTTTGGCAGGACAAGGCGTGGATTGGAAAGCAATTCGGGCTAATTTTTGAGTTGGCCTGTTTGTGGGTTTGGCCAAAGAGGGGATTTGTGGTTTTGGTTTGACAGGGGTTTTACTTTTTGAGGGTTCTTCAGTCTGGCCGCTTTTAGACCTTGATGGTGGTCGTGTTCTTGGCATTCTAGTACACCTCGCCATAATTTTGTACCTTTTGCGTTTCTCACCGGTTTGTATTACCGGTGTGGCTTGTGCAGGCTTGACAGGAGACTCCTCCATTTGACCACGACTTCCCCCTTCTTCTTTTGACAAATCCTCCCCTAGGTCATCCCTAAAAATCTCAGACCCTGTTTCGGCCCCTGTTTCCTGCTCTGGGAACAACCCAAATGAATTGATATCATCTGGGCCATGTTCGAATAGAAAGAGTTCATCTAAAGCCCCAATTTCTCAGTCAGAGGCCCCAACAGGTTCTTCGGGTTCTCTAGACTATTGACATGCGTCCGGTTCACCAAACAAAATTAAATCCCACCCAAATTTGTAGGGAATGTCTTCCAATTTTAGACCTATTGTTCTAAGGTATATACTCTTCAAAAACCTAAAAGTTTTGTAGATAATTGGGCGAGAAGATTCAGTGGATTTACCTTCCATTAACGCTGCCAGTAACTGTATAGGCGCAAATAGGGCTGTGGCTGTTTGTAAGGTTGTGCTTGGTGACTGGTTACCCTGGGTCAAGGTCGAGGAACTCTCGGTGCTGATGGGGGACGCCATTTTTTCAGAGGAAGGGGAGAGATTAGGGTTTCTCGAGCAGATTTTTAGAGTAAGAGGAATTTCGGTTGAGGTAAGAGAGTGAAGCAAGTTTGAAGAGAGATTTAAAGTGAGAGAAGCGTGCAAGATCTTGTAAAGATTTTGCCCGTTTTGCAACGGGCTTTAGCATTAAATTAGGTCGCGCACGCCTCGGAAGGTGTTTTAGCAAGTCCCAACTAGTTGCACATATTTTACAAACAAGAGGCGTACCTGTTCCTGATGCTTGTTCTTGAGATTACTTGCTAGGTAACATGGGATAATAAGCGCAATCTCATTAGACCTCAACGAGTGTTAGCAGGTTGCATACCGCACATATGCTAAACATAGCACAGAAGTTGATTACAAACAAAAATTGTAACATATTGAACCCGTAGCTTTTGAATATTGCCAACAGGGCGAGAGAACAAGATGGTCAAGTTGTTCTAATTAAACCTAGTTCGAGTCTATTCCTTTCAAATTGTTCTCTGCTTAGTGCCTTGGTGAATATATCAGCAATTTGATTTTCAATGGCACAAAAATGCATTGAGATCACTCCTTTTTCAACATTGTATCTTAAAAAATGATGACGAATGTCAATATGTTTTATTCTTTTGTGTTGACATGGATTTTTGGCAATGTTAATTGCACTTGTATTGTCACAATAAATAGGAATGCATCCTTTGTGAACACAAAAATCCTTGAGTTGTTGCCTTATCCATAATAACTGAGCACAACAGGATGCAGCTGCCACGTATTCAGCTTCTGCTGTGGACAAGGCAACAGAGAGTTGTTTCTTGGTTGCCCAAGATACCAAACAAGGTCCAAGAAAGTGAGCCATACCTGAGGTGCTTTTTCTATCAACCAAGAAACCTGCATAATCAGCATCAGCATACCCAACAAGATCAAAGTTGCAACCTCTAGGATACCACAAGGCTAGAGCAGGTGTATGTTTTAAATATCTTAATATCCGTTTAACAGCCTTTAGATGAATTTCTTTAGGGTTAGACTGAAGATGTGCACATAGACCAACACTGAAAACAATGTCAGGTCTACTAGCGGTTAGGTATAGGAGTGACCCTATCATGCCCCTATAGGATTTCTCCTCAACTGAGGGACTTCCATCATCCATTACCAACCTCGTTGAGGGAGAGATGGGAGTATCAATGGGCTTGGCCGACTCCATCCCAAAATGCTTAAGTAACTCCTTGACATACTTTAGTTGATGGATCATGGTGCCATTTGAAGTTTGCTTGATTTGCAAGCCTAAAAAGAAATTAAGCTCACCCATCATGCTCATTTCAAACTCACTCCTCATCATTTTTGAAAATTCATCACACAAATTATGATGAGTTGCACCAAATATGATGTCATTGACATATACTTGGACAATCAACAAATGTTCTCCCTTAGATTTTAGAAATAAGGTATTATCTACCTTGCCTCTTCTGAAATTATTTTCCAATAAGAAATTCGACAACCGCTCATACCAAGCTCTGGGAGCTTGTTTTAAACCATAAAGTGCTTTGTCAAGTTTGAAAACATGGTTAGGAAATTCATCACTTTCAAAACCGGGGGGTTGTTTGACGTACACTTCTTCTTTAAGGTATCCATTTAGAAATGCACTTTTGACATCCAATTGATACAACTTGATCTTCATGTGGGCTGCAAAGGCTATCAAGATTCGAATGGCCTCTATCCTTGCAACAGGTGCAAAGGTCTCTTCATAATCAATTCCCTCTTCTTGGTTGTAGCCTTGAACCACCAGCCGGGCCTTGTTCCTAGTGACTATTCCGCACTCATCAAGCTTGTTACGGAATACCCACTTGGTTCCAATGATTGTTCTATCCTCTGGCCGTGGCACAAGGTGCCACACCTTGTTCCTTTCAAACTAATGGAGTTCTTCTTGCATGGCTGTGACCCAATCTGAATCTGCAAGAGCATCATTAATATTCTTTGGCTAAATTTTTGACAGAAAAGCATAGAAAGCACATAAATTTTTGAGCCTAGATCTAGTCTGAACTCTTGCATTAATATCAGACAAAATTTGATCAAGAGGATGTGAACTTTGGTATTTTCATGATCGTGGTGAAAGTGGGTTCACAGACACGCTCTCCATCCTAGCTGGAATACTCGGTGAAACAGGTTCAGAACCTGTTCTCGAGCCTGTTTGGGAACTTGTTCCTGAATTTATCCCTGAAGGATTCGGCTGATATTGTCCCAAACAGGGGTCCACCCTGTTTCCCCCTGTTTGGTTCACACCTTGCTTACTTTCCTTAAGAACAGCTTCAGACCTTGATCCCTCAGTGGCTTCCTGACCTTGTTCATCTTGGAGCAGCAAGTCTTTTCTAACAAGACCTAGTTCAAGGTCTTCCTCCTGTGCATCATTCTCACTTAGAGAGTTAGTTTCATCAAAAAGCACATGCACACTTTCCTCAACACACAAGGTTCTCTTATTAAACAATTTGTATGCCTTACTATGCGAGGAGTAACCAAGGAATATTGCCTCATCACTCCTTGGATCAAATTTCCCTAAGGAATCCTTCCCATTATTATGCACAAAACATTTACAACCAAATACTCTCAAATGCATAATATTGGGTTTTCGTCCCTTGAGGAGCTCATAAGGCGTTTTGTTAAGAAGAGGTCTAATCATGCATCTATTTATAATGTAACATGATGTGTTCAAAGCTTCAGCCCAAAAATTTCTAGGAAGACCACTAGTAACAAGCATTGTTCTAGTCATGTCTTCTAGAGTACGATTTTTGCGTTCTACCACCCCATTCTGTTGGGGTGTTCTTGGGGCTGAGAAGTTGTGGTCTACACCATGCTCATTACAATAGTTAATAAAGCTTGAATTCTCAAATTCCGTACCATGATCAGACCTTATGCACACCGAAGAGTATCCTACCCTCTTTTCAGTTTTTTTTAATGAAAGCAAGAAATTTTTCAAAAGTTTCATCTTTAGAAGCCAAAAATAAGGTCCAAGTGAAACGAGAGTAGTCATCCACTATCACAAGCACATACCTCTTACCATCTCTACTCATGATCCTCATTGGACCACATAGATCCATATGTATCAATTCAAGAGGTCGAGTAGTGCTTACACACCTTTTAGATTTAAATGAATTTCTAACTTGTTTGCCTTTGGCACATGCATCACATACCTTGTCATCATTGAATTTGATGGAAGGTAAGCCAACCACTAAGTCTTTGGTTACAAGTTTGTTCAACAGTGAGTAACTTGCATGACCTAGTCTTTTGTTCCAAAGCATAACGTCATCATTTAAAGCACTCAAACAAGTCAAATTATTTTGGGGAAGAGTAGAAATACACACTTTATAAACATTTTTGTGTCGCTTCCTCCTCAACAGAACATCTCCTGTGTTCATATTTACAACCAAGCAACGTGTTGGAGAGAACACTACTAGATTGTCTTTGTCACACAGTTGGGACACACTTAGCAAGTTGTGTTTTAATCCATCCACAAAATAAACATTGTCAATTGAATGGGAGAGTGACTCACCTATCTTACCTACACCGACAATTGTCTCGGATTTGCCGTTTCCAAATGCCACACTCCCTCCTTCTGAAGCTGTAAGTGAGAGAAAATTGGATTTTTCACCAGTCATATGCCCCAAACACCCACTGTCAACATACCACAGCTGCTTGTTCCCTATGTTGTTCCCTGCGCTGTTTGCTGGGTTGTTTGCAGGGTGGTTTTCTCTCACTTCGGCCTGTAAAACAGATCATAGGTTAGTTTTGGGAACCCAGATCCACTTAGGTCCCATTCCTTTAGACGTACAAATCTCATCTTTCCTAACCCATATTTGTTTTACATAAGCTGTGTTCCTTTTAATAGCATACTTTCTCGAGGGACAAGTATAACGATAATGACCCGTTTTACCACAGTGATAACATACAATGTTCTCAGATAATCCTACGTATTTTCTATTCACTGGGTAGGTCATCTTAGGCACAAAGCCTAGTCCTCTTCTATTTCGACTATGATGTGTATTTAACCATTCAGGCGCCCTTGAGAACCTGTTCCAGAGCTTGTTTGTGACAAGGTCTAATTCCATTTGTTTTATTTTCTCAAGCAAGTTTTTGTTTTCTTCCAGCAAAGATTCGACCTTTCCTTTTAAGTCAAGAGATTCCTTTTCCAGCTCAGTCAGATTAATGGAACAAGTCTCTTCTTTCATGAGTAGAGTCTCTTTAAGCACATTAATGTTTTCATGCAAGGCAAGTGTCTCTTTGTCAACTTCAAGTTTTTCCAATTTAAGAGTTTTATTTTCAAGTTCTAGGTCACGAACATCCCTTTTTAATTCAGCACATATATCCATTATAGTGTACACTAATTCCTCAAGAGTTGATTTCTTTAGACCACATACCTTGTTCTTTAGTTGAGTCAAACTATCTGTTGATCCATCATTTGAATCAGTGTCACTTCTTGCCATGAGTGCTACATCAGCTTCCTAGGCTTCAGACCTTTCCTCATCCTCGCTTGAATCACCCCAAGCCGCGAGCATAGCTTTTGAGAATCGTTTCGCTGAGCTGCTTACACCCTGTTTCCTCCCCTGTTTTCTAGAGTGTTTGGGTTCTTGTTCCTCCTTGTGTAGTGGGCAATTTCTCACAATGTGGTCTAGCTTGCCACACTTGAAGCATCTAGAGAACTGTTCCCGAGAGGTGTTCCTGCCCTTGCCGAAGTCCTCCCTTTTGCTGTTTTCTTTAACTTTCTTGAAGAACTTCTTAAATTTTTGAGTTATCATGGCAATCTCCTCCTCATCAGAATCAGAATCATCTTCTAAGGCCTTTAGAGCAAGACCTCGATCTCTCTTTGTCTCATCTTTCTGCTGGGAATTTTTTCTAAGTTCATACGTTTGGAGATTTCCAATCAGCTCATCTAGGGTGATCTTGTTCATATCCTTAGCTTCTTGGATGGCCGTGACTTTCGCTTCCCAAGAATGAGGTAAAATTCTTAGGATTTTCCTCACCAATTCTTCGGTGGTGAAGGATTTTCCCAGGGATTTCAACTCATTCGTTATGTGAGTGAAGCGAGTGTACATGTCCATCACACTTTCACGATCACCCATCTCAAACAGCTCATATTTTCTCATAAGCAGTTCAATCCGGGATTGCTTTACCTGATTGGTCCCTTCGTGAGCTACTTGTAATGCATCTCAGATTTCCTTGGCAGACTCACATTCAGATATGCGAGTATACTCATCAGGACCTAGGTCGAAATGTAGAAGTTTCTTGGCTTTGGCATTCTTCTCCATCATTTTATAATCTTCAGTATTAAATTCTTTAGGCTCCTTGGGGATTGATTTTCCATCTTCAGTTGTTTTTTTAGGGATGAGTGGTCCATTCTTGATGAGCATTCACAACTCATAGTCCTCAGCTTGGATGTAGTTTTGCATCCTATTTTTCCACCAACTGTAATGTTGGCCATTAAAGTATGGTGGTCGAGTTATGGATTGACCTTCAAGTATGCCTTGTGGGGTACTCATCTTCAAGGATCTTTCAAGGTGTTAGCCTTTTAAAAGAGAACCTGCTCTGATACCACTTGTTACTTTAGAGAGTACACAACCACAAGAGGGGGGTGAATTGTGGTGTCCGATTTTCGCAATATGCTGGCAAATAGTCCTAGACCCTGTTTGCGCAGGCTGTTCCTGAGATATGAAAAACCGAAAATCCAACAAAATTGAATGCGGAAATAATGGACACAGGATTTTTACGTGGAAAACACCTCTAGCCTAACTGAGGTAAAAAACTACGACCTACCTCGTGTAGGATTTACACACTTCACTAAACGGGCTAATCATGTTACAATAGTAACACACCTTATTACAAATTGCAACCCACGTAACCGTCTTCCACTAAGACAGGTTACCCCACCTCCAAAATCCCCTTGATTTGGACACACACTCAACTCACTTTTGTGAAAGAAGAATATAAAGAAAAACACCCTATTACAATGCTTCTTAACTAAGCTGATATAGGGTACAATGAAGTCCTAGTATGCTAACTTTGAAAGCTCAAATAACTCACTTACTAGACACGGTTTTCTTTTCAAACTTTTAAGCTCATGAACACTGAATTTTTCCTTTTCGAAAACCGATGCTTCTAACGTTCTAAGAAGCGACTTTATATAGTGCTTGGAAAAAACAATTCCTCAAATTTTTGGAAACTAAAGTCCCTAAAGAATATAGAATTGTTTAGCCACAAGGGATGAGGAAACATGAGCTGGAAACACTTCCTAAACCGTGTGCATAAGGCGGTGATTCTCAGCAACTAGCCCATGTTTTTCCCAACAACCTTATCCACTTGCCAAAAATTGGATATTCTTTTTATTCAAATAGATTTTGCAAATCTCCTTGGATTTTAATAACCGTTTTTAGGGTAAGGGGTAAGATACTCCATAGAAAAATCTTTCTTGCAAATCTTGGAGAAACTGCTCAAAATCCAAAAGATAAAAACGTGAAAAATTGTTTTTCGCAGCTTATTCTGGAAACACCCTGAGCGACCTGTTTCCAGAATTGTTTCGAAGGGTGATCCGAAATATTTTCCAAAAAAAAGCAAAATCGTTTCAAGTAAGTGGTAAGTTAAGACTTTCTGATTGGCATATTAACAAGAGTCTAAAAATATAAAACCAAATTAAATCAAGACATTTTGTTGTAACCACTAGTCATCTTATAGAAAGGCGAATTTGCTGCAAACACTTCACAGCATCTGTTTCTCACGGTTGCACTTATATCCTGTGCTTCAAACACTTCGCAGGACCTGTTCTTCACGGCTGTTCTTGTATCGCTGACTTGAGTACTTATTCTTGATAATCCATTAGTCAAGCAGTTTTAAGACTTGAGAACAGCAGTAAGAATCTGTTTAGAAAGCCTGTTTGGCGCAACAACAACACTTGGATTTGTTATCATCAAAATCTTATACATTCTAACACTCAGGATATTACCAAATGATTGAATCACCCAAGTGGAAATGGTTCCTCTTTATATGCTCATAGATATAAACTTATAGTCAGTAGCTCATTTAACTGGTCTAACATAAGTCATACACACCTTATTAGCTAACCTATAAACACTTGATAGCTCACAGTGGCCCCTAAAACCTTAGCTTTGATACCAAATCCGTAACACCCGCTAATTAAGCATATGTCACTGTTTGCAGTCACTATTCTGATTTCCTTAATTTCAACTAATAAACCCAATGATGGGGGCGTTATCGCCATCCAAAAAGGATAAGGTTTAAAGCATGAGTACTAGAATTAACATAGTTAGATATAGCTTCAACCACACACATTCATGCACTATCAAACCATATCCAGTCAACTGCTAACCAACATAAGGTTTATACACCATAGTAAATCAATTCACCATATAAACTACATTTCCATCCACTAAAGATTTCAAAACACAGCTTCAAATTATTGCACTATGTCACTGTTGATCTATCCAGATTCTCTTGCTCAACTTATTTTCTTTAGCTGGTTTGCTAGCATGAGAGCGATTCACTGAGCATTTACCTAAAACAAAATATGAAAAATATTTTGAATTGTGAGCCGAAACTTAGTACATGCATTCCTGTATTGTTAAAAGATCTCTACAAAAATCAATTGGGCGCCTGCTTTATAATTCATTTTAAGTTAAAACAGTGAATAACTATATTGTTAGCTATTATCTAACAGTGAACCCCTTGTAACTGTTTCGATCTATAGATAGGTGCATACCAGCCAAGCTGATCGAGACCTGGCCTGAAGTCGTGCGAATAGCTGAAGGGCTATGCCGTGTAACTGATAATTGATGGGGTCACTAATTATGTGATAAATCATTGATTAAACTCATTTATTGATGTACTTATCAAAACATTATAATTTTGATAAATATGTGCTGATTTCTAAAGATACAGATAATGAACTTACCTGAAGTCTTTAAACTGCAATCTCATTTGATAATACTTATGCACAATGGGAAACGATAGATTAGGCTCCGATTTCTGTTTAAAAAATATAATTATAGGTATATATAATTAGTAAACAACGTTGACTTTGGTAATTTGTGATTGTAATAGAAATTCATTAAAAGGCATCTATAATTCAAATAATTCAATAGAAGATAAGTTCTGCCAACATGACTTGAAAACTAAATGAATTAGGGTAATTTAAGTCAAAATGAAATAATGTTAGTGTAAAATTAATCAAGGTAGAATAATTGAGATCATAAAAGAAAGACTTTGATGGCTATAATTTATCACTTTTTGATATTTCTGATATTGATAACAAAGGTTTGAATGCAATTGGACTGGTGGTAAGTTAAGAATAATTTTAAACACACCAGTTTGAACCAATAAACACTGATCCTGAGTTATCAATCCCCCCACATCTTCAATTTCATAGCACATGCCATACAGCTTAGTTTTCCAAACCAAATAAGCTTCTAAGTGCAACAAAAATTGTTACTGACTCAAGGTCCACCTTAGAAAATTCATAACTTTCATCCCCGACCTCCAATTGAGCTAAAAACCCCTAATATGAAAAGATCAAGAAGTCCCACAACACTTTCATTTACAGCCCATCACACAGTCACCACCACACAAATCACAAAATTGAGCTAACAGACCACCCTGTATAGT
Organism: Carnegiea gigantea; assembly: GCA_029747015.1. Classification (NCBI taxonomy): domain Eukaryota; kingdom Viridiplantae; phylum Streptophyta; class Magnoliopsida; order Caryophyllales; family Cactaceae; genus Carnegiea; species Carnegiea gigantea. Next base: position 389,881 of record JAKOGI010000802.1, on the reverse strand, counting down.
TTTGGTCCGGTCTGTACAGTCGGAGTAAAACGGCCATAACTTTTTTGACAGAACTCGAATTAAGGTAATTTAAAATCCATTTGAAAGATAACCCATTTATATAGCCCCAATCAAAACTCATAATTTTCCAACAAGCCACGCATTACTAGTGTTTCCCGGAATAGACCCCTGTTTTCGGGCCCTTCACAGCTTGCTACCTATTTTATTATCTTGCTTTTTTACATAATTACCCTCTAAAATCACCTGTTGAAATTACCAAATCATGGGGTGACCCTCAACATCACTTTAGATAGCCATAATCTGCGATTTTTGCTTCATAATCATCTAAGATTCATTTTGCACCAAGGTTCATAGAAATAACATGCTTAATCCAAGAGTAAGCTAAACCATGAATAATCATTAAAACCCTAGCTTATAACCAACTTAAATTCACCTTTAACTCATCCAAAACCAACATAAACATCATCATGATTATCAATAGGATTAAAGACTACAAAATCAAACACAAAAAAAAAAAAAATAATCCAAATCCATCATTTTAACTTAAGCTTGCATGATCATGAACAACCTCAACCCTTGCATGCTTTCAAGTTTAAGCAATAATTAAAACATCAAAATAATTCTTATTTATATCAAGATAACATGATCCATAATCAAATCCAACACAAAACCCAGAATCAATACAAAATCAATAAGATAGGTGATAGAGTTACTTAATTTGAACTTGAACATACGAAGATGAAGGTGGTGTTTGGTGGTGATAGGAGTTGGGGATGGTGGCTGGTGGTGTTAGGGGTAGGGGTAGGCGCTGCTGGCCAGAGGTGGCTGGGAGTGGCGGCAGCAGGCTGAAACAGCAGTAGGAGGGGCTGGTAGTGCTGCTGCCATGTAGGTTTAGAGGAGAGAGGAAGAAGAAGACTAAGGTTTCTACTTGAATGAAAATGGTTTTGAGTTTATCTTGAATATATGGCTAATAGTTAACATGAAAAGTGACTTTATGCTAATTAAAATTAGGTGCAAACAATGGTGATTAACTTAATTTAATAACACCAAAATTTTCGAGCCATAATTTGAATCCAAAATGAATCGGGTTGCAATTCGGGCCCAAATGGATTCGGCCAAACTTAATGAATTGGGGCCCAAATTTTTGCATGGTTAAAAATTAAATTTTTGTGACATTATGAAATGTAATTTATCATGTAATCGTATTTGCCAGGACCTAATATCGATTCACACGAAATTGTTACGGTAGATGAAAATCGAATTGCAAAGTGGGGCCCAAAATGAATTCTCCCGACTGAGATGATTAAATGCTATAAATAATTGTGAAAAATTAATAACATGACTTAATTAAATAAAAAAACATGATTTAAGGTCGGGCTATTACACACACACAGACATACACACATGCACACAGATACATATACATATACATATAGCTATATAGACATATATAGATATAAGTGTATGTATATGTGTGTTTATGTGTGTGAGGGGGGTGTGTGTGTACGCGTGTGTGTGCGCGTGTGTAGACACACATATAGAGACCTATTGTTGATCAAAAGATCATGTAATTTTATACGTCTAAACCTATGAATTTTGCTCAAAATAATTATTAGTTTAGAATTTTTGTTTGGGTTTTGTTTAGTTTTGCAGAAAAATCAAAAAAAAAATGGAAGAAAGTCATAAATTGGGCTGAGAAGAGAAGCTAAAACTACAATCCAACAAAAATACAGCCTAACCCACCTCATATTTTTTTCTTTTACCATCAAAAAATAAATTAAAAAAACCCAGATTCCCTACCCCTCCACCCACTCACGTGCTCCCCCTTCTTTTATTTCTCTCTCCTCCCACATAAATCAGAAAACCCATCTTCATCTCCTTCTTTTTCTCACCTTGCTCCATCAAACTCCATCACCACGATTGGCCTTAGATCTGGGTAATAGGTCGTGTCGAGTCGGGTTCGTGTTCGTGTTGAATTTAAACAGGTTTAAAATTCCTCAACTTGAACCTAAGCCGTTTATTAAACAGGTTGAAAAACTTTGACCTGTACTCATTTAATTTTTAAACGGATTGACCCGCTTAACCCGTTTAAGATAAATAGGTCATGTTCAGTCGCATAATTAACTATTTAAGCATTTAATATTTTCAACTAATACATAATTATAGTGTTAAAAATTAAGTTTACATATCACATTAAATAATTGCTCTTTAAAATTCCCCTAATTCGTTATAATTCGTAATTTTTAAAAATTTTATATTCATAATTATCTAATAAAAAGTAAATGGATAAATGACAAATGAAAAAATGAGTTGACTTATCTAACTCATTTAATTAAACGGGTTAAATAGGTATTTTTTCATGTCGAGAATGTCGATCTGAACCTAACCCGTTTAATTAAACGGGTTGAACGTGTCAACCCATTTAATTAAACGGGTCGAAAATTTATACCCAAACTCATTTAACTTCGTGTCGGCCTTGGGTTGGTAATCATATCAGGCCAGCTTTTCCCAACTCTAATTGTCATTAATGGCTTGAACGGTTGGAGCAAATCTCTCGTAGACCCAGTCACCAGCATTCATTCTCGTTGAATTTGATTAATCAAGCAAAATGGGATGGATCCATAGTGAGATAAACGGAGCCTTCACTGAATTTTCAGGAATGGGACCTTAGTAAGTTCATGGATAAAAAGGGGTGGAATGAGAGGGGTATAGCCAGATTAGAATAGCCACACTCAATTGTTATCTAGTTTCCTATTTGTGCCCATTCCTCTGTTTTAGATTTTAATAGTTTTTGGGCTTTCCTCCATTGACGATTCAACAGCTTGGGAAGTTGTTGTTGAGCTTTGAGCTACTTAAATAACAACTTCTTGGTCTTTGTCATGTAATTTGCTAATATTCTGACTACTGAGTTGAATTAATTAGTAAAATTTGACTTAATTTTTTGTGGTTTGAGTACCCTGTTCTTGTTGTTCTTCGTGCTCTATTTTTTCCCCCTCGCAGTGCTCCTTTTCATGCCTTTCCAATTTTATTTAATTTAGGTCATTTTCTTTTACAGTCATTGAACTGGCTTGCTCTGTTTTTTCATTTTTTTTTGTACTCTGTTTTTTTGGTTCTTCTTGCAACATTACTCTATTTCCATGGTACATTGGATCTTGTTACTTTTTATTAATTCACATTTCTTTTATTTCATTTTTTTTTTTTTTTGCTTGTTTCATTTCCCAGACAACCCCAGCCCCTTTCTTTCTTTACCATTTCTTGGTCTATCTTAGCATCCTATCCCCTTTTTCTTTGACATTTACTTTGTTTGGCTTTTATTGCCAGTAGGTTTCCACTAGTTAAGTTTTTTTAAATTGTTTATTTTATTTTATTTTATTTTATTTTGCTTAAAGTCAAAAGGAATAAAGTTAGGCAATATTGGTTGGGTCTAATTTCTCAAGTGGCAAAAATTAGAAAGGTTTCATTTCGTAGATCCTAATATTATTATTCTTATTCTTTTATTTAATTAGTTAGTTTGTGTCTGAATTTTTTCCTTTTTTTCCCACTTCCTTGAGCATAGTTCATTAGTTTGCTTTAGTTATTAATTTTTGTTTAGTAGAGATATTTATAGTTTAGTTAATTAAGTGGTTAAATTTGATTCTATCATTTACGTGGGAATGGCCCGTATTCGCTGAATAATACTATAACTTGACACCATGTGCTTACGACCACTTTTTATATCAACAAGTTTTTAACGCCGCTGCCAGTGATATTAAGTGTTCAATCGATCACTTTTTGTGCTTTGTTGTTTTTGTCGATATTTGTGTCTTTTATGAGTTTTGCACTTCATTTTATTTAGTATTAGTTTTTATTTATTTATCATTTGTTCTCTTTCTTGAATAGTTTTTGGTTAGATCACTTCTATTTATTTTCTTTCTTGGCAATAAAAAGACCAAAAATACAATTGTGGGTGTGGAACTTGCATGATTGTTTGGGTTAGGGAACCTAAAAAAAGTAGAGTCAGTAGGATCGAACATGAACCTGAACGTGAATTTGACCTTGAAAAAATGGCTGGACAAGATAGGAAAGAAAGGGCTTTTAATGAGATCTTTTACCGTCCACGTTCAACCTTATCATCATGTTTTAATCTACCCACCCTAGGTACTAATGTGAACCTGAAACTGGAACCACATTATATTCGAATGCTTCCTAAATTCGTTGGACATGAAGATGCTTATTTATTGTTAACTGAATTTGAAGAGTATATAATATGATACCTTTTGATGATATGAATGCTGATGTGGTTAAACTGAGACTTATTTCTTTCGCTTTAAAACATAATGCCAAGAGATGGATGTATAGTTTGCCTACTAACTCTATTTCAAGTTGGAATCATTTCATTAAAGTCATTTTATGAAAATATTTACATAATGGCAAAACTGTTAAATTAAGGAATGAAACAAATTAGTTTATTCAATTTGGCAAAGAAACTTTTTGGAGGTACATGAAAAGATTCAAGAACTTGTTGGCCCAATGTCCCTGCCATGATCTTGAGCAGTGGCACCTTTGTCAAGTTGTGTATGAGGGGTTGAACCAACAAACTAGGACTATGCTAGAGTCTATATGTCACGGTGGATTCTTATCTAAGAGTCCTACCGTAGCCTGGGAATTCTTAGTAGACCTAGCTAAAAAGACAATGAAGTGGGAAACCACTAGAGATGATAGTTTATGTTCTAGAATCGCCAGTGCCAAGGGGGGTATGCATGCACTGTCAAATTTTAGGCATATAGAGTCTAGGTTTACAGCTTCACAGAACCAGTTAAAGGGGTTGAATGTTCAACAACCTCTGATTATTCAAAGTGCTTCAATGACATGTTCTCACTGTCAATCTCTAGACCATACCTTGAGTGCTTGTCCCTACTATGCTCACCAGTTATCAATTAGAACTGAGCAAGTGAACATGGCATACCAAAGGCCAAGAAATGACCTTTTGCCCCAACCTATAATCTAGGTTAGAGGAATCACCCAAACTTCTCCTGGAGTCAAGGCCAGAACTCAAGAGGTCCTAGTACCTAAATTGGAATATTCCCTGAAAACACTTCTGTCCAACACTACCAAGGCCACTAAGGGGCGCCTAGATTCCCTCCTCCCCCTGTTGTTCACACACAATTACCTCCCAGCTACAATGAGATTAATAAAAGATTTAGCAATCTAAAGAGATCGTAGAATAGCTTAGAGAAGGTAATAAGGACCATGATAGAAAAGTTGTCTCGACTAGTCACTGTCAATAGGGAGAAAGAAACATTTCCCAGTCAGACTAAACCATACCTAAATGTAGGTCCATCCTTGATACGGCCACCAGTCTAGGATAATCTGAAAAGGGTCAATGCAATAACTTCACTGAGGTATGGTCATTTAATTGATCCTAACTTAGAAGACTTGATGGATGTTCCTATTCAGCTCTCCTCATCTCTATGTCCACCACCTCTCCCTGATAATGATTCTTCTCCTAGGGATGCTACTGATGACACCCCAATTGACTCTTCGCCTTCCCGATCTATTGAATTAGTGGAACTCGAGAGTAAGCAGGATGAATCCAGGAAGGGAGATGGTACATCTCAGCCTTCGACTATTAAGCGAGTTCATAAACCCACTGCAGCCTTTCCGAATAGGCTAAGGAACAAGAAGGACCAGACCCATGTTGATAAGATTAGAGAGACCTTCTCTCGAGTTGAAATCATCATTCCCCTTTTATATTCTATCCAGCAGATGCCTCCCTATGCTAAGTTCCTTAAAGAGTTGTGCACTAGTAAGAGACCGATCAATGTCCCAAAGAAGGCTTTCTTAGCCTCAAATGTGAGCTCAATTATCTCAAACCAAATCCCATCCAAATACAAAGACCCGGGTTGCCCTACTATCTCCATAGTCATGGGGGACCAGGCTATCCATAAAGAATTGTTGTATTTAAGAGCCAGTGTACATTTGCTTCCATACTCAGTCCATGGTAAGATGGGATTGGGAGAGTTAAAACCCACTAAGACAATCCTCCAGTTAGCCGATCACTCCATTAGAGCCCCTAGGGGAATTGTTGAGGATGTTCTTATTAAAGTGGGTGAGTTTATATATCCTGTGGATTTTGTTGTTATGAAAACTGAGTATGTTGCTAACTCTAAGACTCAAATACCTGTCATTCTTGGTCGACCTTTCATAGCTACTTCAAATACTTTGATCAATTGTAGGAATGGTATGCTAAAGTTGTCTTTTAAAAGCATGACTGTTGAGTTAAATATTTTTAATCTGTAAAGACAACTTGATATTTTCGATGAGTGTGACGGTGTTAATTGGTTTGATATATTTACTTGTGATGATTCATGTGCTGATGGTTTGATTGATAATAACGTATGTGATGAGATTGATTCCCTCTTCCCTGATTCTTCTTATCCCCCTTCTTTTGCACATACTCCCGACCCCGCATTAGAGTTGAAACCTTTGCCTAATTCCTTAAGTATGTCTTGTTATGTCTTAATGAGACTTTTCCTGTGATTATTGCAGCTGACTTGATTGAGGACCAATAGAATAAATTGTTAAAAATACTTAGGGAACAAAAGAGGCCATAGGGCGGACCTTATGTGACGTTAAAGGTATTAGCCCCTCCATTGTGCAACATAGAATTCATCTTGAGGAGAATGCTAAACCTTATAGAGACCACCAAAGACGTATGAACCTACCGTATAAGAATTCGTCAAAAAAGAGGTCATTAAGTGGTTAGATCACTAGATAATCTATCTCGTTTCTGATAGTGATTGGGTTAGCTCAGTTCAAGTCATTCCTAAGAAGACTAGTATTACTGTGATTGGGAATGATAAGAACAGGTTAGTCCCTTCTAGAGTCCAGTCTGGGTGACATGTATGTATTGACTATAGGAAACTCAATGCAGCCACTAGAAAAGACTACTTTCCTTTACCTTTTATGGACCAAATGCTTGAGAGGTTAGCTGGACATAGTTATTACTGCTTTTTATATGGATACTCTCGCTACACCCAAATCTCCATAGCATCTGAGGACCAAGACAAAACCACATTTACATACCCCTTTGGTACTTTTACCTTTAGGGGAATGTCATTTGGTCTTTGTAATGCTCCTACCACTTTCCAATATTGCATGATTTCTATATTTTCTGATATGATTGAGTAATGCATTGAGGTGTTTATCAATGATTTTTCTATTGGTTCCTCATTTGATGACTGTTTAGCCAATCTGACAAAAGTTTTGCAAAGATGCAGAGAGAAGAATTTGATTCTCAACTGGGTAAAATATCATTTTATGGTAAAGAAGGGAACTGTTTTAGGGCATATACTTTCACATGATGGGATTGAAGTTGATAAAGCAAAAATTGGTTTGATCGCTAATCTTCCCCCTCCTACTTGTGTGAAGCATTTTAGGTCATTTTTAGGGTATGTAGGATTTTATAGACAGTTTATCTAGGATTTCAGTAAAATTATTAAGCCCTTGACCAATCTTTTAGCCAAAGATATGCCTTTTCCCTTCTCTAGTTCTCTAAGGAGTGTTTAAAGGCATTCAATGGGCTAAAGGAAGCCTTGATTTTTGCACCTATTTTACACCCTCCCATCTGGGGAGAGCCCTTTGATCTTAAGTGTGATACTTCTGATTGTGCTGTAGGGGTTGTCTTGGGATAATTTATAGATAGAAAAGCTCATGTCATATATTATGCGAGTCACACTTTGAATGAGCCCCAGTTTAACTACACTGTGACTGAGAAACAGTTTTTGGCGGTTGTATTCAGGTTTGAAAAATTTTGACCCTACTTGATTCGCTCTTATATGATTGTACATACTGACCCTGCTACACTAAAGCATCTCTTTTTCAAAAAAGATGCAAAACCTATATTGCTTAGGTAGATTTGACTCTTGCAGGAATTTGACTGTGAGATTCGAGATAGAAAAGGTTCTAAGAACTTAATTACTAACCATCTGTCACAGATCATTTTACAAAAAGAGAGTGACTCCATCATATCTGAGTTCTTTCTTAACAAGCAACTACTTATGGTTCAATCTGAACCATGGTATCCTAATATTGTCAACTACTTAGTAACTAGTGAGATACCCCTGGGTTGGAGCAAATATGATAAGGACAAATTCTTTAATCTGGTGAAATTTTCTATTAGGATGACCCTTATTTATTCAAATATTGTTCTGATCAGATTTTTAGAAGGTGTATCCCTGATAATAACATTAGAAGTATCCTTTCTTTTTGTCCCGACCAAGCATGTAGGGGGCTATTTTAGTGGGAAGAAAACAGCTGCCAAAGTACTTCATTGTGGTTTGTATTGGCCTACCTTGTTCAAAGATGCCCACTTGTACTGTAAAAGCTGCCCTAAGTGTAAATAGTTTGGGAAAATCAGCAGGAGAGATATGATGCCGCTTAACCCAATTATTGTTATTGAGATCTTTGATGTCTGGGGGATTGATTTTCTGGGACCAATTCCTTTGTTCTCTTGGGAATGAATATATTCTCCTTACTATAGATTATGTACCTAAGCAGGTGGAGACTGTGTCAACCAGGACAATTGAGGCTAGAGTCATTATCAAGTTTCTTAGGAAAAGTATTTTCTCCAGGTATGCATGCCTAAGGCCATCATTAGTGACGGGGGGACTCATTTTGATAATCATTCTTTTGAGGCATTGTTACAAAAGTACTCGATCATTTATCTTTTGGCCACCTCTTATCATCCTCAGACTATAGGCTAGGTACAGGTTTCTAATAGGCAGATTAAGCAGAGTTTAAAAAAGATTTTGAGTAAAAACCGTAAGGATTGGGCAGATAAGCTCCTTGATTCTCTCTGAGCCTATAGGACAGCTTTTAAGAACACTTTAGATATGTCACCTTTTAGGGTTATCTTTGGTAAGGCTTGTCATCTTCCTGTAGAACTTGAGCATTGAGCTATGTGAGCTACAAAGACTTTGAACCTTGACTTAGAGGCAACTAGGGTAGATAGGAAGTTACAATTGAGTGAGTTGGACGAGATCAGAGCTAAGGCCTATGAGAACTCTAGGATGCATAAGGAGAGAGCAAAATTGTTCCATGATAGGCATATTCACCCGAAAGAGTTCTTCCTAGGTCAGAAGGTTTTACTTTATGACTTCAGACTATACCTTTCTCCGGGTAAGTTGAGATCTCGTTAGACAGGTCCTTTTATTATTTCTTATGTTTTCCCACATGGTGCTATTGAGATACAGGACCCCATGAGAGGTACACATTTCAAGGTGAATGGACAAAGGTTGAAACGATTTTTGGAGCTACCTATAGAGGAGAGAGAAGTAGAGTGCCTGATGCTCTACGAACCTAAGTGCAGAGACTAACGATGTGGAGATTAGCTTAGACGCATCTAATTTAACGTGCTACTATTGTTCCTGTGTATAAATCTTATTTTGTATATACCTTCCTCTTATTTTCTTTTCTTTGTTTTTTCATTTATTTTGTGCTTAATTCTAATACTTTTGCAAGGGGGGAAGGTCCTTTGTATTTCTTTTAAAAAAATATGAAATAGATTTTCTTTTCATTTCTTTTTCTTTCGTTTCTTTTGTTTTGTTTTGATTTGGGGAGTGCATAATATTTTGATGAGCTTGACCCCTTGTGACTTGGTATTAGATTGTATATTGGTAAGATGTACATAGCAAACACGTAATCCGAAGGATGACATTCTATACCCTACTTCTATCCTCATTATTCCCTTATAGCTGTGAATCCAATTCTTTCTTTAAAACATCACTATTATCATAGAATCTTAGACTTCCATAATTGACTCCCCCACTTATCTTTGTACAGTTGTTTGCATTTTCGCTCTGAATTTGTATTCAATAAAAAAACGAAAAAAAAAGGAGGAAAAAAAAAGAAGAAAAAAAAGAGAGTCATAAAGTTCGGAATGACAAGAATTCCTTTGAAGCATATGCTACTGGGTGCTACCCTTTGAGGCAATACTGCTACTGGAAAAACTTGCTTCTTGTGATAGCGAGTCAATAAAGCAGTTCATATCTTGTTAAGTGGGAATGAGTCAGACTTTGGTTAGCCTAATTCCATGGTGATGGTACACTTGCACACTGTGCACTAGGATGAGTACATTGTTGTGTTGGTCAATGAGGTAAAAAGTTGGAATTAGATGCCACCTATGAGGACTTAAAGTTTTGAAGTGTACACTTTATTTATATACAGGCTAATATCTTAACTAATAGGGGTGATATCTTCTTGAAATTTTATACTGGCCCCCTTTATACGTTTGTGTAAAGAATTTCTTTTCTTTTTCTTTTCTTACTTTTCTTTCTTTTCTTCTCTTTTTCCTTTCAAATATTTTATGGGTATATCTTGGATAAACCCTCACGAGACCTTACTCACCTATTAGGGGGAACCTAGGGGTTTAAAGGGGTTGTTGCATATGCTAAATGCAACTGTGATTCCTACGAAAGTGAGTTAGGATTTTATTTTTATTTTTTCTCTCCCTGTTTTTCTAGGATTTTTTTATTTTACTCAGGAGTTAGCAAAATGTAAGTATAGGGGCATTTGTTGATCAAAAGATCATGCAATTTATACTTCTAAACCTATGATTTTGGCTCAAAATAATCATTATTTTAGAATTTTTATTTGGGTTTTGTTTATTTCTATAGAAAAATCAAAAAAATTGAAGAAAGTGTTAAATTGGGCTGAGAGGAGAAGCTAAAACTACAATCTAACAAAAATACAGCCCAACCCACGTTATATTTTTTTTTCTTTTACCATCAGAAAATAAACTAAAAAAACCCAAATTGCCCACCCCACCACCCACTCATGTGCTTCCCCTTCTTTTATTTTCTATCTCCTCCCACATAAATCAGAAAACCCATCTTCATCTCCTTCTTTTTCTCACCTTGCTCCATTAAACTCCATCACCACGGTTGTAGTAATGGCTTGAATGGTTGGAGCAAATCTCTCCTAGACCTAGTCACCAGCCTTCATTGTCGCTGAATTTCACTAATCAAACGAAACAGGACGGATCCATAGCAAGATAAACGGAGCCTTCACTGAATTTTCGGGAATGGGACCTTAGCAAGTTCATGTATAAAAAGGGGTGGAATGAGAAGGGTACACGCAGATTAGAATAGCCACACTAAATTGTTATCTAGTTTCCTATTTGTTCCCATTCCTCTGTTTCAGATTTTAATAGCTCTTGGGCTCTCCTCCATTGTTGATTCAACAGCTTGGGAAGTCATTATTGAGCTTTGAGCTACTTAAATAACAACCGCTTGGTCTTTGTCTTGTAATTTGCTGATAATCTGACTACTGAGTTGAATTAATTGGTAAACTTTGACTTAATTTTATGTGGTTTGAGTGCCGTATTCTTGTTGTTCTTCGTGTTCTGTTTTTTTTCCCCTCTCTTTCATACCTTTTTTTTGCTTGTTTGATTTCCTAGACAACCCTAGCCCCTTTCTTTCTTTTCCATTTCTTAGTCTGTGTCAACATCTTGTTCCCTTGTTCTTTGACATTTACTTTGTTTGGCTTTTATTGCCAGTAGGTTTCCAATAGTTAAGTTTTTTAAAAAAATTTTTATTTTTTTATTTTAGTTTGTTTAAAGTCAAAAGGGACAAAGTTAGTCAATATTTGTTGGGTCTAATTTCTTTAGTGGCAAAAATTAGACCGGTTTTATCTTATAGATCTTAATATTATTATTCTTATTATTTTATTTTAATAGTTATTTAGTGTTTGAATTTTTTCCTATCTTTTTTTTTTTCCTCTTCCTTGAGTATAATTTATTAGTTTAGTTTAGTTATTAATTTTTTATTTAGCAGAGGTATTTATAGTTTAGTTAATTAAGTGGTTAAATGTGATTCTATCATCTTCATGGGAACGACCCGTATTCGATGAATCATACTATAACTTGACACTGTGCGCTTACAGCTACATTTTATATTCACAAGTTTTTGGCGCCGTTGCCAGAGATGGTAAGTATTTGATCAGCCACTTTTTGTGCTTTGCTATTTTTGTCGATATTTATGTCTTTTACTAGTGTTACACTTCATTTTATTTAGTATTAGTTTTTATTTATTTATTATTATTGTCTTGCTTGAATAGTTTTTAGTTAGATCACTTTTATTTATTTTCTTTCTTGTCAAAAAAAAAATGACCAAAAATACAATTGTGGGTGTGAGACTTGTGTGATTGCTTGGATTAGGGAACCTAAAAGAAGAAGACTCACTAGGATCGAACCCAAACCTAAACCTGAATTTGACCTTGAAAAAATGGCTAAACAAGATAGGAATGAAAGGGCTTTAAATGAGGTCTTTTACCCTCCACGTTCAACCTTACGTTCATGTTTTAATCTACCCACCGTAGGTACTAATGTGAACCTAAAACTGAAACCACATTATATTCTAATGCTTCCTAAATTTGTTGGACTTGAAGATGCTTATTTATTTTTAATTGAATTTGAGGAAGTATGTAATGTGATACCTTTTCATAATGTGAATACTGATGTGGTTAAACTGAGATTTGTTCCTTTCGCTTTAAAAGATAATGCCAGGAGATGGATGTATAGTTTGCCTGCTAATTCTATTTCGAGTTGGAATGATTTCATTGAAGTATTTTCACGAAAATGTTTTCTAATGGCAAAACTGTTAAACTAAGGAATGAAATAAATCAGTTTCTTCAATTTGACAAAGAACCTTTTTAGAGGTATATGGAAAGATTCAAGGACTTGTTGGCCCAATGTCTCCACCATGGTCTTGAACAATGCCGTCTTTGTCAAGTTGTGTATGAGGGTTTGGACTAACAAAATAGGACTGCGCTAAGTCTATGTGTCAAGGTGAATTCTTATCTAAGAGTTCTACCACAGCTTGGGAATTCTTAGAAGAACTAGTTGAAAAGACAATGCAGTGGGAAACCACTTCTAACAGCCGGGGTTTTCAACCTTAGGCTGATCGTTCAAGTTAACAAATTTTATTAACTTATTTGAATGAGTTAGCTATATTAGGCTAATTTTTACGCGATAATTGGTTGTAATAATTATCTGAATATTTATTGTTAATTTTCCTTGATTAATTGCGCGATTTTCATGAAATTAGTGAGTCCGTTGAAAATTTAGTCGAGGCGTAATTATGCAAAATTAGCAAATGGTGCGAGAACATGTGGGGTCGAGATTAGCAAATTAAATGATTTAGGACCGAAAGGAATAAGAAGGGGACCGAGACCCCGTTCCTTCTTCGCAAAAATGGGTCAGGGGGGTTGTCTCTGCCCCATCCCCGTAAACCACCAGAGAGAGAGAGAGAGAGAGAGAGAGGGAGGGAGAGTCCGAGAGCTGGCCAGTGGCAGGCGCGACGGTAGCCAGCCAGTTCGCAGCATTGGCACTAGCGACCTCAGGACAAGGGTCACGTGAGATGAGGGTCTGAAGGTTAGGGTTTTGAAAACCTCAGCACCACGCCACCGCGGCCCCTGAACCCGACCACCAGAGAGAGAGAGAGAGAGAGAGAGAGAGAGAAAGAGAGAGAGAGAGAGAGAGAAAGAGAGAAGAAGAGAGGGCGCCAGTAACCAAGCAGCGATCGGGCGTGTATACAGCGATGAGGGAGGTCCGATAGGGAGCTAAAAACAGGGCTGGACAGGCTGGTTCGAAGATGGCAGTGGGTAGCAAATTAGGAGCTAAATTTTCGGGCTTATGAGCATCCACAGCAGCACCCAAAAACCCTTAGAACGAGTCTGAGCTTGGATTCGAGGCGGGTGTTTTTCGCCTCCTAAATTATTAGTAATTTCAAAAACGTTTTAGCCCCAAAGTTGTGATGCATGCTAATTTAAGATTAGTCAAATTAAGGGAGTGATTATGCATGTTTTATTTCAACTGAATTCCGCTTAGATTATGCATGTATAGCTACTGACTGAAACCGCTCAGAATTGAACTGATTTGTATGCCTGACATGCTGCTTAAATTAGGTTAGAATGACCTCCTTAGTTAGGTAGAAAGTATGCCCTTTAAATTGACAGAATTTGTGGTTTTCATGTTTAGCAAATTGGACATTATGTGAGTAAACAACGCTTTAAATCGATGCATGCTAATTTAGTTAATTCATGTATGAAAGTTGCTTCGAAACAATCTGAGCATGCTTAAATCGATGCATGATAAGTCAGCAGATCTATGTCTAAGAATGGCCTTTGCAGCATTCAAAGAATGATTCGAATCGATGCCTGTTAAGTTAGTTAATTCATACTTGAAAGTGGCTTCAAAACAACCCAAGAATGCTTCAAATCAATGCCTATTAAGTTAGTTAATTCATACTTGAAAGTGGCTTCGAAACAACCTAAGAATGCTTCGAATCGATGCCTATTAAGTTAGTTAATTCATACTTGAAAGTGGCTTCAAAATAACCTAAGAATGCTTGAATCGATGCATGTTAAGTCGCTTGATTCATATTTAAGAATGTCTTTTGAAAATGACATAGAATGGGCATGCTCTGTCCCTAATCGTGAGTTATGAATGCAAGTTATTTTTATGCCTTGTTGCTTATTTCAGGCTATTGAGGGCGTTATTTAAGTTGATGAACTACATATGTTTATATATGCCGTAATATGCTGCTGGATGGATGCTACTTGCTCGGTAAGTTTATATGTCATTATTTCATATTTCATTATGACCTTTGTGATAACATGCTATGATTGCAAAATTAAAACCATGTTGGTAGTTGGATGGTTTAAGGTTGAACTAATAAGAGTTTTAAGGTTCTTTGTGATCGGTGTTATCTGAGAGGGAGTTTGGGTTATGATTAGCCGTAATCGTGTGGATTGCGAGGCCATGTATGGCTTATTAAACAGTTTCTGCCAAGTTAATTTATGAAGTGTTTAAATGTGTTACGTGTAAACCCCTTCCCTTTTATGTTGTTCAGCTTTATCATGTGTGTAAGGGTGAGTTTGAATTATCATGTGTGTAAGGGTGAGTTTGAAAAAGGAGGTTTTCGTGGTTGAAAATAAAAGTAGCCATGACTATTAGCGAATGATGGCTTGTTTTTAACTATACGAATACAGTTTTTAATGTATACAGAGTTTTAAAAAGGCATGGTGTTGCACGGAAATTATGTTTTTGTATTATAAACTCAGAAAGCATATGTATGAATAAGTATAAGTATGTAAGTGTATGAATAATTATGTTCATGCTTATATGTACATGGAGGAGCTCTCTAGAAACTTAAAGCTTAAGTCTGATATCTAGGGACGATGGCTTAATATCTCGCCTGGTATATCCTAAGCTACGTTAAGGTGATTCCGGGATGGTGGTTTGATTCCTGCCTGAAGTCTAAGTATGTAAGTCATGTCTTAGCATGGTATGATGTCTGCCCAGATAGACGTATGTTGCCGCTCGAGTTTGGCCGACTCAGGGCAGTAGTACCAAAGTACCTCTATGAGTTTAGTCTCCTCACTTATGTGATTAAATTGTTTTGTATGTTTCTTTTAACAAACGATGATCTTACAACAAGAGCATTTTCTTAATAAGTAAGAAAAGCAGTTGGCATTTTGCCATTTTAAGTATTTCAAGAAAAAGAAAGTTTTTAAGGACCATTAAGAGGCCAGTTCGAATGAGATTCAAACTGCTCATAAGGGTCATTAGAGGACAAGTACGAAAGAGATTTCTTTTTAAAGAATATGAGCCTCAAGAGGCTAAATAAAGTGTTTTCAGGAAAAAGAAAGAAAGATTCCCGTGCTTATCATGTACATATCTTATGAATGGGATTCCAAGTATAGTTTGAACGAATTCTAAGTAAAGCATGGCTGTATTCTTGCAATGTATCAAATATTTACACTTTCAAATGTGCATATCGTATGAAAGAAAGTCCCATGCACAATCCTTATTGCTTGTTTATGTGCCTAAGTGCTTGTTAGTGAGGAAATTTGGTCATTAAGGACCTAGAAACAAGTTTGAGTGGTTAGTATAAAGTTTAATGGGTAATAATCCTTTTCGGGTATGATTGCCTAATATGGTAGTAATGAATAAATGCATGATATGTGACTAGTATTGGTATTATTTCCTGTAATCGTTTTGCTTTTAAGGAGTCGGGGAGTGCTCACTGAGCGTGTGGTTGCTCATCCCATTACTCTTTTCCCTTTTCCCAGGTTTTCATTATGACAAGTAGAAGTCGATTCACTTATGCTAGACTGGAGTTTACCCTTGCTTGATAAGGTGCCATGTGTGCACGTATAGAAGTGGTTTTATGTGTTTAACGATGTAAAATGACGTATCCTAGAATTGTAATTGCACGTGATTAAGCACTTTAGTTCATGTAATGCATATTGGTTAGCAGTCACTCTTTATGCCCATGTGAGCCAACTATCTTATTAGTCAGATGTCTTTTTAGCTATAGGTTGGGATGTAAACCCCAGTACTCCGGATGTGTGATCCGTTGAGTTGTATATTTGATTTCGTTCTTTATTATTGAACTTTATGGTTGGTGTACTCTGGGTGAGTGGCCCGTAGAGTTGTGGGCTCCGGCGTGTAGCCTTTGAGCTTATTTTAGAAGTTTTATATGTTTCTTTTCAATGCAAAGATTTATTATAAGGCTTTTAGCCTGGAATCAGTTTTCAGGCGAAACTCTGTCCGTTTCACCCTAGAAGTTAAGTAGGATTTAAGAAAACGTAATATTCCTAGCCCTAGGGTTTGGGGGTGTTATAGATGATATCAGGGCAAGGTCTTGCGACCACAGGCTACAAGCTGAGTCTTGCATTTCATATAGTTATCTAGGAATGCATTCGTGATGATGTGATATATGCCTGCCTTACGTGCAAAAGTGGGTTTTATATGAACATTGGTGTGTTTAGCTAGTTATGTGTGGCTCAAGTAGGTCGATTAATTAAAAGCGGTAAGTTATAGGAGCTAAATGGCTCCCCATGCCTTAAGGCGACATTGTGGGTGCTCTATTGGTGCAATGTATTCCTAACATACTAATTGACTTGACTGACTGGCTGTCATGTGATTTGGTTAAGCCAATGGGATAAAAGGTGAGTCATGTGTTAGAATGTGAACCCTAGTTAACTCGCACCTTCTTGTGTGACCTAAGTGATGGCTTGAGTAGTAAATGTTTTATTCGTGCGCCTAGATAAGGCAATTGAAAGTTAAAACTCATTGATTTAAACTTAAATGATCGAAGACCTCTTTCCAAAACTCATTCTTTGCCCCCTACGTGTGGATTGCTCCTCATGTCATACAATAGAGAGAGCAGGCGTAGTTAGAGATGGTAGAGAAGATGCTAAAAATGGATGAGTTATTTTCCACCTTTGAAGTTTAAGATTTTGAAATGTTAATGTCTTTTTGGCTATCGAGTTTAGTTTTTACTTTGCACTGAAGGACTTGCGTTCCTTTAGCAATGATGAATGAGTTTAGGTTCATAGGTACATTCCTTTATACTATGTGCATTAGGATGCTGCTTGTAAATGTGTACATGCTAAGATGTATACATTGATAGAATCATTCGTAATGGACTAGGAAAGGAATGAATGGAGATTCGTTGCCATGATTGATGATCCTACTAAATGATACCATTTTGCATGTTACTACTATCATTCGTCAAACCTAATGTCGACATTTTCATGGCTATGAATACATTATGTCACCTGTATGTATCCTGATTTAACGATAATTGATTCCATACGATAACCTAGGACATGACTTACCATTATTAAAACTATCATGATTACCCCGTCTGCTTCTCTCTGAACTATGTGCTTGTTTTGGAATCTCCGGCTTTGGTAAGTGCAATTGTCGAGTTATCTATGTAGGAGCCCTAATTGACTACTTAGTGAATTCCCCTCCCTATGAAAACTACAAGCCTCCTAGTAACAAGGCCAATGTGAAATCACATTACCTTAGTAGTTAGACTCTCATGAAACGGTAGTTAACCTATATTAATGAGTTTTCAGGTAGGTGGATTATATGCCAAACCTAGTCCAACCAAGAAATCAATATTCTTACCTTTCTTAAGCAGCCAGTGTTTAGGCTTATATCACACCTTCATTGTGCATTGACCATATTCTTGTCATATAGCTTCTCCAAGTTCTATCCCTGCGTGACAGTTCATAGTTGCATATGTTATCCTCTTGGAAGTGCTTGTCATATACATGTTAGACTGATTCATATCACTATGATTCTTAGGCATGAGAATGTTGAATTGTCGATTCTATTCAATGTTATGGTACTAAAGCGATACTATGTGATGCCCTTATTGCTGTGATGTATTATAGGAGTTTCCAATTTAACCAACTTGCTACTAGAAGGAATTGTTGTCATGCTTTGGAATGAACTTGAGCCTATTTGACTGCTCGTATATGACCTTGATTTGTTATGGCTTAGGTGTTATACCTTTAGATGCGGATTCATGGTGATGCATCTACATAGAGTTATTGGTCACGATGCGGATAGTGTTTAGATAGTTGAAAGTCTATGTTCCTTTTTAAAACAAGCTTAATATGGTTTTCCATGCTAACTCATTTGCCTCTCTTCTATGCGTTTGCCCTTGGCGCTTAAATAGAGTGAGTAGATGCTTGAAGAGGATTGGCGAGGAGGAGACTGGATACTATAAGCCTTTTTCTTTCAATTTAAAAGATATGGTTGATTACGAAATGAAATTTTTGGATCCTAGAGCAAGTCGTGTAGATCATAGTACGCATCTGTATGCATCTTGTGTTTGACTGAATTGTGAACTTTGGAATTTCGAGGAAGAAATTCTTTTAAGGGGGGAGAATGTAATAGCCAGGGTTTTCAACTTTAGGCTGATCGTTCAAGTTAACAAATTTTATGAACTGATTTGATTGAGTTAGCTATAGTAGGCTAATTTTTACATGATAATTGGGTGTAATAATTATCTGAATAATTATTATTAATTTTCCTTGATTAATTGCGCAATTTTCATGAAATTAGTGAGTCCGTTGAAAATTTAGTTGAGGCGTAATTACGCGAAATTAGCAAATGGTGCTAGAATATGTGGGGTCGAGATTAGCAAATTAGATGATTCAAGACCGAGTTAGATTTAGTAAGTGAGCCTAAACAACACAAATAAAATAAAATAAAGAAAACGGAACAAGAAGGGGGCCGAGACCCCCGTCCTTCCTTGCAAAAACGGGTCAGGGGGGTTGTCTCCACTCCATTCCCGTAAACCATCAGAGAGAGAGGGGGGAGAGAGAGAGAGTCTGAGAGCAGGCTGATGGCAGGCGCAACAGTGGCTGGCTAATTCGCGGTGTTAGCACTAGCGGGCTCAGGACAAGGGTCACGTGAGATAAGGGTCCGAAGGTTAGGGTTTTGAAAACCTCGGCACCATGCCACTGCGACTCCTGAACGCGACCACCAGAGAGAGTGAAAGAGAGAGGAGGAGAGGGGGCCGGTGACCAAGCAACAGTTGGGCAGTCTCCAGCGATAAGGGAGGTCCGATAGGGAGCTAAAAATGAGGCTGGACAGGTTGGTTCGAAGATGGTGTTAGGAAGCGAATTAGGAGTCAAATTTTCGAGTTCCTGAGCATCCGCAACAGCACCCAAAAACCCTTAGAATAGGTCATAGCTTGGATTCGAGGTGTGCGTTTCTCGCCTCCTAAATTATTAGTAACTTTGAAAACAATTTAGCCCTAAAGTTGTGATGTATGATAATTTAAGATTAGTCAGACTAAGCGAGTGACTATGAATGTTTCATTTCAACTGAATTTAGCTTAGATTATGCATGTATAGTTGTTGACCAAAACTGCTTAGAATTAAACTGATTTTTATGCCTGAAATGCTGCTTAAATTAGCGTAGAACAACCTCCTTAGTTGGGCAGAAAGTATGCCCTTTAAATTGACAGAATTTATGGTTTTGTTTAGGAAATTGGACATTATGTGAGTAAACAACGCTTTAAATCGATGTATGCTAATTTAGTTAATTCATGTATGAAAGTGGCTTCAAAGCAGTCTAAGAATGCTTGAATCAATACATGTTAAATCGGTTGATTCATGTCCAAGAATGGCCTTTAAAATGTCCTAAGAATGCTTCGAATCAGTGCTTGGTAAGTTAGTTAATTCATGCTTGAAAATGGCTTTGAAACGACCTAAGAATGCTTGAATCGATGCATGTTAAGTCGGTTGATTCATCTTTAAGAATGGCTTTTGAAAATGACATGGAATGGGCATCCTTATTCCCTAATCGTCAGTTATGAATGCAAGTTAGTTTCATACTTCGTTGTTCATTTTGGGCCATTGAGGGCCTTATTTATGTTAATGAACTATATATATTTATATATGTCGTAATGTGCTGCTAGATGGATGTTGCTTACTTGGTAAGTTTATATGTCGCTATTTCATATTTCATTATGACCTTTGTGATAAAATACTATGATTGCGAAACTAAGACCAAGTTGACAGTTGGATGGTTTGAGGTTGAAATAATGAGAGTTTTGAGGTTCTTTGTGGTCGGTGTTGTGTGAGGAGGGAGTCTGGGTTGTGATTGACCGTAATCGTGTGGATTGCGAGGCCATGTGTGGCTTATTGAGCATTTTCTGCCAAGTTGATTTATGAAGTGTTTAAATGTGTTATGTGTAAACCCCTTCCTTTTTATGTCGTTAAGCTTTATCATGTGTGCGAGGGTGAGTTTGAAAAATAAGGTTTTTGTGGTTGAAAATAAAGGTGGCCATGACTATTAGCTATGATGGCCTGTTTTTAACTATACGAATACAGGTTTTAAGGTATAAAGCATTTTGAAAAGGAGCGGTGTTGCAAGGAAATTATGTTTTTATATTATAAACTCAGAAAGCATATGTATGAATAAGTATAAATACATATGTGTACGAATGATTATGTTCATGCCTATGTGTACATGAAGGAGCTACTCCAAAAACTTTGAGCTTAAGTCTGAGACCCAGGGACGGCGGCTTAGTATCCCACCTGGTATATCGTAAGCTACGTTAAGATGATTCAGGGATGGTGGTTTGATTTTCGCCTGAAGTCTAAGTATGTCAGTTATGTCTCAGCATAGTATGATGTCTGTTCGGATAGGCGTATGTTACCGCTCGAGTTTGGCGAGTCGGGATGGCAGTACCAAAGTACCCCAAGGAGTTTAGTCTCTTCACTTATGTGATTAAATTGTTTTGTATGTTTCTTCTAATAAACGATGATCTTACAGCAAGAGTATTTTCCTAATAAGTAAGAAAAGCAGTTAGAATTTCGCCATTTTAAGTATTTTAAGAAAAAGAAAGTTTTTAAGGGCCACTAAGAGGCCAGTTCGAATGAGATTCGAACAGGTCATAAGGGTCATTAGAGGACTAATACGAAAGAGGTTTCATTTGAAGAATATGAGTCTCAAGAGGCTAAGTAAAGTGTTTTCATGAAAAAGAAAGAAAGATTCCCATGCTTATCCTATGCATATCTTATGAATGGGATTCCAAGTATAGTTTGAATGAATTCCAAGTATAGCATGGTTGCATTCTTGTAATGCATAAAATATTTAAGCTTTCAAATGTGCATATCGTATGAAAAAAAAGTCCCATGCATAATCCTTATCGCTTGTTTATGTGCCTAAGTGCTTGTTAGTGAGGAAATTTGGTCATTAAGGACCTAGAAACAAGTTTGAGTAGTTAGTATAAAGTTTTATGCATAATAATCCTTTCTTGGGGGCTATGATTGTCTAATATGATAGTAAAGTATAAATACGTGATATGTAACTATTATTGACATTATTACCTACAACTGTTTTGCTTTTAAGAAGTCGGAGAATACTCACTGAGCATGTGGCAGCTCATCCCATTAGTCTTTCCCCTTTTTCTAGGTTTTAAACTGACAGGTAAAAATCGATTCACTTATGCCGAGCTCGAGTTTACCCTTGCTTAAAAAGGTGTCATGTGTGCACGTATAGAAGCGGTTTTACGTATTTAACGATGTAAAATGATGTATCCTAGAATTGTAATTATACGTGATAAAGCACTTTAGTTCATGTAACGCATAGTGGTTAGGAGTCGCTCTGCATGCCCATGTGAGCCAACCATCTTATTAATCAGATGTCTTTTAGCTACAGGTCAGGATGTAAACCAAGTACTTCAAATGTGTGATCCGTTAAGCTATATATTTGATTTCCTTCTTTATTATTGAACTTTATGGTTGGTGTACTCTGGGCGAGTGGCCTGTAGAACTGTGAACTCCGACATGTAGCCGTTGAGTTTGTTTTAAAAGTTTTATATGTTTCTATTCAATACGGGGATTTATTGTAAGGCTTTTAGCCTAGGAAATGGTCTGTTTTTAGGTAAAACTCTGTTCGTTTTGCCCCAAAAGTTATGTAGGACTTAAGAAAACGTAATACTCTTAGCCCTAGGAGTTGGGGTTGTTACACCACTAGGGATGACAGTTTATGTTCTAGAATCGCCAGTGCCAAGGGGGGTATGCATGCAGTGTCAGATTTTAGGCATATAGAGTCTAGGTTTACAGCTTCAGAGAACCAGTTAAAGGGGTTGAATGTTCAACAACCTCAGGTTATTTAAAGTGCTTCAATGACATGTTCTGACTGTCAATCTCTAGACTACACCTTGAGTGCTTGTCCCTACTATGCTCACCAGTCATTAATTAGAACTGAGCAAGTGAACATGGCATACCAAAGGCCATGAAATGACCCTTTTGCCCCAACCTACAATCTAGGTTAGAGGAATCACCCAAACTTCTCCTGGAGTCAAGGTTAAAACTTAGGAGGTCCTGGTACCAAAACTGGAATGTTCCCTGAAAATTCTTCTGTCCAACCCTACCAGGGCCACCATGGGCTGCCTAAGCTCCCTCCTCCCCCTATTGCACACACATAATTACCTCCTAGCTATAATGATATTGAGAAAGATTTAACGATCTAGAGACATCGCAGAACAGCTTAGAAGAGGTAATGAGGATCATGACAGAACAGTTGTCTTAACCAGTCACTGTCAATAAGAAGAAAGGAATGTTTCCTAGTCAGGCTAAACCAAACCTAAATGTAAGTCCATCCTTGATATGGCCGGTAACCTAGGATAATCTGAACAGGGTCAATGCAATAACTTCACTTTGGTCTGGTCATTTAATTGATCATAACTTAGAAGACTTGGTGGCTTTCCTGTTAAACTCTCCCCATCTCTGTCTCCACCACCTCTCCTAAATAATGATTCTACTTCTAGGGATGCTACTAATGGCACCCCAATTGACTCTTCTTCTTCCCGATCTATTAACTTACTGGAAAGCAAGACTAATTAGTAAGATGAATCCAAGAAGGGAGATCATACATCTCAGCCTTCGACTATTGAGCGAGTTCATAAACCCACTGCACCCTTTCCAAATAGGCTAAGGAATAAGAAGGAATAGACCCATGTTGATAAGATTAGAGAGACCTTCTCGTAAGTTGAAATCAACATTCCCCCTTTAGATTTCCCCCTTTAGATGTTATCCAGCAGATGCTTCCCCATGCCAAGTTCTACAAAGAGTTATACACCACTAAGAGAACGATCAATGTCCCAAAGAAGGATTTCTTAGCCTCTAATGTGAGCTCAATTATCTCATGCCAAATCCCAGCCAAATGCGAAGACCCCGGTTGCCTTACTATCTCAATAGTCATAGGGCACCAGACCATCCATAAAGCATTGTTGGATTTAAGGGCCAATGTTAATTTGCTTCCATACTCAGTGTATGAGAAGCTGGGATTGGGAGAGTTGAAACCCACTAGGACAATCCTCCAGTTAGCCAATCACTCCACTAGAGTCCCTAGGGGAATAGTCGAGGATGTTATGATTGAAGTGGGTGAGTTCATATATCCTGTGGATTTTGTTGTTTTGAAAACTGAATCTGTTGCTAATTCTAAGACCTAAATACTGGTCATTCTTGGTCGACCTTTCCTAGCTACTTCAAATGCTTTGATCAACGGCAGGAATGGTATGTTAAAGTTGTCTTCGAAACATAACTGTTGAGTTAAATATTTTTAATCTGCAAAGACAACCTACTGTTTTTGATGAGTGTGATAGTGTTAATTAGCTTGATGTGTGTACTTATTATGACTCATGTGCTAATGGTTTGATTGATAATGGTGCATGTGATGGGATTGATTCCCTCTTCCCTAATTCTTCTGATCCCCCTTCTTTCACACATACTCCTGATCCCGCATTAGAGTTGAAACCTTTGCTTGATTCCCTTAAGTATGTCCTTTTTTATCCTGATGAGACTTTTCATGTGATTATTGCACCTAACCTGATTGAGGACCAAGAGGATAAATTGTTGAAAGCACTTAGGACACACAAAGAGGCCATAAGGTGGACCTTAGATGACATTAAAGGTATTAGCCCCTCTATTGCGTAATATAGAATTCATCTTGAGAAGAATGCGAAACCTTAAAGAGACCACCAAAGATGTCTAAACCCTACCCTACAAGAAGTCGTCAAAAAAGAGCTCATTAAGTGGTTAGATCACGAGATAATCTATCCAATTTCGGATAGGGATTGGGTCAGCCTAGTTCATGTCATTCCTAAGAAGATCGTTATTACTGTGATTAGGAATGATAAGAATGAGTTAGTCCCCACTAGAGTCCAGTCCGAGTGGCATGTATGTAGTGACTAGAAAAGACCACTTTCCTTTACCTTTTATGCACCAAATGCTTGAGAGGTTAGTTGGACATAGTTACTGCTACTTTTTGGATGGATACTCTCACTACACCTAAATCTCTATAGCACCTGAGGACCAAGAAAAGACCACATTTACATGCCCCTTTCGTACTTTTACCTCAATGCCATTTGGTCATTGTAATGCTCCTGTCACTTTTCAGCATTTCATGATTTCTATATTTTTTGATATGATTGAGCAATGCTTTGAGGTGTTTATGGATGATTTTTCTGTGTTTGGTTCCTCATTTGATGACTATTTAGCCAATCTGACAAAAGTTTTACAAAGATACAGGGAGAAGACTTTGACTCTCAATTGGGAAAAATGTCATTTTATGGTAAAGAAGGGAAATATTTTAGGGCGTGTAATTTCACATGATGGGATTGAAGTTGATAAAGCAAAAATTGATTTGATCGCTAATCTTCCCCCTCCTATATGTGTGAAGGATATTAGGTCATTTTTAGGGCTTGCAGGATTTTATTCACAGTTTGTCTAGAATTTCAGTAAAATTTCTAAGCCTTTGACTAATCGTTTAGCCAAAGATGTGCCTTTTTACTTCTCTGAGGAGTGTTTAAAGGCATTTAATAGATTAAAGAAATCCCTGACTTCTGCACCTATTTTACACCCTTCCATCTGGCGGGAGTCCTTTGAGCTGATATGTGATGCTTCTGATTATGCTGTAGGGGTTGTCTTAGGCAAATGTGTAGATAGGAAACCTCACGTCATATATTCTGCGAGTCACACTTGGAATGAGGCCCAGTTGAACTACACCGCGACTGAAAAAGAGTTTTTGGAAGCCGTATTTGATTTTGAAAAATTTCGACCCTACTTGATTAGCTCTTATGTGATTGTACATAATGACCATACTGCATTAAAGCATCTCTTCTCTAAGAAGGATGCAGAACCTAGATTGCTTAGGTAGATTTTACTCTTGCAGAAATTCAATTGTGAGATTCGAGGTAGAAAAGTTTCTGAGAACCCAGTTACTGACCATCTGCCTCAGATCATTTTGCAAAATGAGAGCGAGTCCACCATATCTGAGTGCTTTCCTGACGAGCAGCTACTTATAGTTTAATATGAACCATGGTATGCTAATATTGTCAACTACTTAGTGACTGGTGAAATATGCCCTGGGTTAGAGTAAATATGACAAGGACAAATTCTTTTATCTAGTAAAAGTTTTCTATTGGGATGACCCTTATTTATTCAAGTGTTGTTCTGATCAGATTTTTAGAAGGAGTGTCCCTGATAATGAGATTATAAGTGTCCTTTCTTTGTATCACGACTAAGCATGTGGGAGGCATTTTAGTGGGAAGAAAACAACTGCCAAAGTCCTTTAATGTGGTTTGTATTGGCCTACCTTATTCAAAAATTCCCACTTGTACTATAAAAGTTGCCCTACGTGCAAACAGTTTTGGAAAATCAGTAGGAGAGATATGATGCCCCTTAACCTGATTATTGTTGTTGAGATTTTTGATGTCTGGGGGATTGATTTTATAGGACCATTTCCTTGCCCTTTTGAGAATGAATATATTCTCCTTGCTATAGACTATACGTATAACTGGGTGGAGGTTGGGCCGACCAGGACAACTAATGCTAGAGTCGTTATCAAGTTTCTTACAGAAAATATTTTCTCTAGGTATAGCATGCCTAGGGCCATCATTAGTGACCAGGAGACTCATTTTGATAATGGTGTATTGTTAAAAAAGTACTCGATCATTTATCGTTTAGCCACCTCTTATCATCTTCAGACTAGCAGCCAAGTAGAGGTTTCTAAAAGGCAGATTGAGCAAATTTTAGAAAAGATTATGAGTAAAAACCGTAAGGATTAGACAGATAAACTCATTGACGCTCTCTGGGCCTATAGGATAGCTTTTAAGAGTCCTTTAGATATGTCACCTCTTGGGGTTATCTTTGGTAAGCCTTTTCATCTTCCTGTAGAACTTGGGCATCGGCTACATGGCCTATAAAGAATTTGAACCTTGACTTAGAGGCGACTGGGGTAGAAAGGAAGTTACAGTTGGGTGAGTTAGAAGAGATCAGAGCTGAGACCTATGAAAACTCTAGGATGCATAAGGAGAGAGCAAAATTCCATGATAAGCATATTCACAGGAAAGAGTTCTTCTCGGGTCAGAAGTTTTGCTTTATGACTCCAAACTACACCTTTTTCTAGGTAAGTTGAGATTTCGTTAGACTAGTTCTTTTGTTATTTCTCATGTTTTCCCACACGGTGGTATTGAGATATAGGACACCATGAGAGGTACACATTTCAAGGTTAATGGACAAAGGTTGAAACCATTTTTGGAGCTACCTGCAGAGGAGTGAGAAGTAAAGTGTCTGATGCTCTACGAACCTAACTACAGTGACTGACAATGTGGAGATTACCTTGGATGCATCCATTCAACCTGGTACTATTGTTTTTTTGTATAAATGTTATTTTGTATATACAATCCTCTTATTTTCTTTTCTTTATTTTTTTATTTATTTTGTGCAATGGAGACATTGCATTGTTTAACTATGGGGGTGACGGCCTTTGCATTTCTTTAAAAAAAATACCAAAAGATTTTCTTTTCTTTTCTTTTTCTTTCGTTTCTTTTGTTTCGTTTTGATTTAGAGAGTGTACATTATTTTGACGAGCTTGAACCTTTGTGACTTGGTATTAGGTTGTGTATAGGTAGGATGTACATGGTAAAGACATAATCCGAAGGGTGACATTCTATTCCCCACTACAATCCTCATTATTCTCTTATAACTATGAATCCAATCCGTTCTTTGAAACATCACTATTATCCTAGAATCTTAGGCTTCCATAGTTGACTCTCCCACTTGTCTTTGTACAGTTGTTTTTATTTTTTCTCTGAATTTGTATTCAATAAAAAAAAAAGAAGAAAAAAAAGGAAGGGAAAAAAAGAGTCATAAAGTTAGGAATGCCAAGTATCCATTTGAGGCATGCACTATTGGGTACTACCCTTTGAGGCGATACTGTTACCGAAAAAACTTGCTTCCTGTGACGACGATTCAATAAAGCAGTTTTATCCTGTCAAGTGGGAATGAGTTAAATTCTGGTTAGGGTAATTTCTAGGCTGATGGTACACTTGCGCACTATGCACTAGGATGGATACATTGTTGTGTTGGTCGGTGAGATGAAAAGTTGGAATTAGATGCCATCTGTGAGGGCTTAAAGTTTTGAAGTGTACAATTTATTCATGTGCAGGCTAATATCTTAACTAATAGGCGTGATATCTTGTTGAAATTTTATACTACCCCCTTTATACATTTGTGTGAAGAACTTCTTTTCTTTTTCTTTTCTTATTTTTCTTTCTTTTCTTTTCTTTTTCCTTTCAAAAATTTTATGGATATATGTTCTGCAAACCCTCACAGACCTTACTCGTCCACTAGGGGGAACCTAGGGGTTTAAAGGGCTTATTGCATACACTAAATGTAACTGTGATTCCTACGAAAGTGAGTTAGGATTTTATTTTTATTTTTTTTTCTCTCCCTGTTTTTCTACGATTTTTTTATTTTACTCAGGGATGAGGAAAATCTAAGTATGGGAGTATTTGTTGATCAAAAGATCATGAAATTTTATACTTCTAAACCTATGATTTTGGGTCAAAACAATTATTATTTTAGAATTTTTATTTGGGTTTTGTTTATTTCGGTAAAAAAAATTTAAAAATTTAAAGAAAGTGATAAATTAAGCTGAGAAGGAAAGTTGAAACTACAATCCAACAAAAATACAACCAAACCCACCTTATTTTTTTTTTTTCTTTTTCCATCAGAAAACAAATTAAAAAAACCCAAATTCCCCACCTCTCTATCCACTCACGTGCTCCCCCCTTCTTTTATTTTCTCTCACCTCCCACATAAATCAGAAAAGTCATCTTCATCTTCTTCTTTTTCTCACCTTGCTCCATCAAACTCCATCGCCACAGTTGTCATCAACAGCTTGAATGGTTGGAGCCAAACTCTCGTAGACCTAGTCACCGGCCTTCATTCTCATTGAATTTGACTGATCAAATAGAACGGGACAGATCCACAGTGAGATAATCGGAGCCTTCACCAAATTTTTGGGAATGGGACCCTGGCAAGTTAATGTATAAAAGGGGGTGGAATGAGAGGGATACAGGCATATTAGAATAGCCACACTCAATTGTTATCTAGTTTCCTATTTGTTCCCATTCCTCTATCTCAAATTTTAATATTTCTTGGGCTCTGCTCCATTGTTGATTCTATAGCTTGGGAAGTCGTTGTTGAGCTTTGAGCTACATAAATAACAACTCCTTCATCTTTGTCTTGTAATTTGCTGATAATCTGACTACTGAGTTGAAATAATTGGTAAAATTTGACTTCATTTTTTGCAGTTTGAGTGCCCTGTTCTTGCTGTTCTTTGTGCTCTATTTTTTCCGCCTCGCATTGCTTTGTTTCATGCCTTTCTAGTTTTGTTTAATTTAACTCATTTTCTTTTCTAGTCATTGAATTGGCTTGCTCTGTTTTTTCTGTTTTTTTTCGTACTCTGTTTTTTTTTTTTGGTTCTTCTCGCAGTATTACTCTGTTTCCATGGTACTTTGCATCTTGTTACTTTTTATTAGTTTAATTTAATTTATTTTACATTTGTTTGCTTGTTTCGTTTCCCTAACAATGCCAGCCCCTTTCTTTCTTTTCCATTTCGTAGTCTATGTGAGCATCTTGTCCCCTTGTTCTTTGACGTTTACATTGATTGGCTTTTATTGCAAGTAGATTTCCACTAGTTAAGTTTTTTTAAAATTTTTTATTTTATTTTATTTTATTTTATTTTGATTAAAGGCAAAAGGGATAAAGATAGTCAATATTGGTTTCGTCTAATTTCTCAAGTGGCAAAATTTAGAAAGGTTTTATTTTATAGATCCTAATTTGATTGTTCTTATTATTTTATTTAATTAGTTAGTTAGTGTTTAAATTTTTTCCTATATTTTTTTTTCTCTTCCTTGAGTATAATTCATTAGTTTAGCTTAGTTTAGTTATTAATTTTTGTTTAGTAGAGATATTTATAATTTAGTTAATCAAACGGTTAAATTTGATTCTATCATCTTCGTGGAAACGGCCCGTATTCACTGAATCATACTACAACTTGACACCGTGCTCTTATGGCTACTTTTTATATTAATAAGTTTTTGGCGCCATTGAAAGGGTTAGTAAGTATTCAATCGACCACTTTTTGTGCTTTGCTATTTTTGTCCATATTTGTGTCTTTTTTTAATTTTGCACTTCATTTTATTTAGTATTAGTTTTTATTTATTTATTATTTATTCTCTTTCTTGAATAGTTTTTAGTTAGATCACTTTTATTTATTTTCTTTCTTGTCCAAAAAAAAGACCAAAAATATAATTATGGGTGTGGGACTGGCATGATTGTTTGGGTTAGGGAACCTAGTAGAAGAAGACCCACTAGGATCGAACCTGAACTTGAACCTAAATTTGACGTTGAAAAAATGGCTGGACAAGATAGGGATGAAAGGGATTTAAATGAGATCTTTTACCCGTCATGTTTAACCTTACCTTCATGTTTTAATCTGGGATTTAAATGAGATCTTTTACCCTCCATGTTTAACCTTACCTTCATGTTTTAATCTACCCGTCCTAGGTTCTAATGTGAACATGAAACTGAAACCACATTATATTCTAATGCTTCCCAAATTTGCTGGACTTGAAGATGCTTATTTTTTATTAATTGAATTTGAAGAAGTATATAATATGATACATTTTCATAATGTGAATGCTGATGGGGTTAAACTGAGATTTGTTCCTTTCGCTTTAGAAGATAATGCCAAGAGATGGATGTATAGTTTGCCTGCTAACTCTATTTCGAATTGAAATGATTTCATTAAAGTTGTTTTACGAAAATATTTACCTAATGGCAAAACAGTTAAATTAAGAAATGAAATAAATTAGTTTATTCAATTTGACAAAGAACCTTTTTGGAGGCACATGAAAAGATTCAAGAACTTGTTGGCCCAATATCCCACCATGGTCTTGAACAGTGGCGTCTTTATCAAGTTGTATATGAGGTTTAGACTAACAAACTAAGACTATATTAGAGTCTGTGTGTCAAGGAGGATTCTTATCTAAGAGTCCTGCTACAGCTGGGGAATTCTTAGAAGACCTAGCTGAAAAGACAATGCAATAGGAAACCACTAGAGATGATAGTCTAAGTTCTAGAATTGCTAGTGCCAAAGGGGTATGCATGCAGTGTTAGATTTAAGTCATATAGAGTCTAGGTTTATAATTTCAGAGAACCAGTTAAAGGGGTTAACTATTCAACAACCTCAGGTTATTCAAAGTGCTTCGATGACATGTTCTTACTATCAATCAGTAGACCATACCTTAACTGCTTGTCCCTACTATGCTTACCAGTTATCAACCGGAACTGAGCATGTAAACATGGCCTACCAAAGGCCAAGAAATGACCCTTTTGCTCCAACCCATAATCCCAGTTGGAAGAGTCACCCAAACTTCTCCTGGGGTCAAGGTCAGAACTTAAGATGTTCTAGTACTAAAACTAGAATTGTCCTTGGAAACACTTATGTCCAACCCTATTAAGCCCACCAAGGGGCGCCTAGACTCCCTCCTCCCCCTGTTGCTCACACACAATTACCTCCTAGCTATAATAAGATTGATAATAGATTTAACAATCTAGAGACATCGCAGAATACTTTAGAGAAGGTAATGAGGACCATGGCAGAATAGTTATCTCAACTAGTCACTGTCAATAGGGATAAAGAAACATTTCCTAGTCAGACTAAACCAAACCCAAATGTAGGTCCATCCTTGATGCAGCCACCAGCCCAGGATAATCTGAAAAGGGTCAATGCAATAACTTCGCTTAGGTCTGGTCGTTTAATAGATCATAACATAGAAGACTTGGAGGATGTTCCTGTTTGACTCTCTCCATCTCTGTCTTCACCACCTCTCCCAGATTTTTATTATACTTCTAGGGATGTTGCTAATGGCACCCCAATTAACTCTTCTCTTTCCCGATCTAATGACTTAGTGGAACGTGACTAATTAGCAAGATGAATCTAAGAAGGGAGATGATACATCTCAGCCTTCTACTATTGAGTGGGTTCATAAACCGACTGCACCTTTTCCGAATAGGCTAAGGAACAAGAAAGACCAGACCTATGTTAAGAAGATTAGAGAGACCTTCTCTCAAGTCGAAATAACATTCCCTTTTTAGATGCTATCCAGCAGATGCCTCCTTATACCAACTTCCTGAAAAAGTTGTGCACCACTAAGAGAACGACTGATGTCCTAAAGAAGGCTTACTTAGCCTCAGATGTGAGCTCAATTATCTCATGCCAAATCCCAACCAAATATAAAGTGCCCGGTTGCCCTACTATTTCCATAGTCATAGGGGCACAGGCCATCCATAAAGCACTGTTGGATTTAAGGGCCAGTGTTAATTTGTGTCCACACTCGGTGTATGCGAAGTTGGGATTGGAAGAGTTAGAACCCACTAGGACAATCCTCCAGTTAGCCAATCACTCCACTAGAGCCCCTAGGGGAATAGTCGAGGATATTCTGATTACAGTGGGTGTGTTTGTATATTCTGTGAATTTTATTGTTCTGAAAACTGAGTCTATTGCTAACTCTAAGTCCCAAATACCTGTCAGTCTTAGTTGATCTTTCGTAGCTACTTCAAATGCTTTGATCAACGATAGGAATGGTATGCTAAAGCTGTCATTCGGAAATAGGACTATTGAGTTGAATATTTTTAGCCTGCAAAGATAACTTGCTATTTTTGATGGGTGTGATAATGTTATTTGGCTTGATATGTACACTTGTGATGACTCATATGCTGACAGTTTGATTAATAATGATGTATGTGATGAGATTGATTCCCTCTTCCCTTACTCTTCTAATCCCCCTTCTTTTACACATACCCTCGATCCCACATTAGAGATGAAACCTATGCCTCATTCCCTTAAGTATATCTTTTTGGGTCCTAATGAGACTTTTCTTATGATTATTACATCTGATCTGATTGACGACCAAGAGGATAAATTGTTGAAAGTACTTAGGGAACACAAAGAGGCCATATGGTGGACCTTAGGTGGCATTAAAGGTATGAGCCCCTCTATTGTGCAACATAAAACTCATCTTAAGGAGAACACTAAACCTTATAAAGACCACCAAAGATGTCTGAACCCTACCCTGCAAGAAGTCATCAAAAAAGACGTCATTAAGTGGCTAGATCACAGGATAATCTATCTAATTTCTGATAGTGATTGGGTCAGCCCAGTTCAAGTCGTTCCTAAGAAGACTGGTATTGCCGTGATTGGGAATGATAAGAATGAGTTAGTCCCTACTAGAGTCCAGTCTTGGCAGCGTGTATGTGTTAACCATAGGAAACTAAATGCAGCCACTAGAAAAACCACTTCCCTTTACCTTTTATGGACCAAATGCTTGAGAGGTTAGTTGGACATAGTTACTGCTGCTTTTTGGATGGATAATCTCACTACACCCAAATCTCCATAGCACCTGAGGACCAAAAGAAAACCACATTTACATGCCCCTTTGGTACTTTTGCCTTTAGGAGAATGCCGTTTGGTCTTTATAATGCTCCTACCACTTTTCAGCGTTGCATGATTTTTATATATTCTGATATGATGGGGACCATCCAACCGAACCTCCTAAAACCATTACCAATGATCCATCCCCTGCTAGGGAGTCCAAGGAGGCCAAAGAAGTTCATGCCTTAGTCAGAAATCATGTGCACAAAGAAGAAAGTGAACTGCCCAGTTCATACTGTTTCTGGCCCAGTTTTGTTTCTCTGTTGGAGCAAAATGTAGGAGGGGAAATTTCTTGCACGCACCACCCCCTTGAAGCTTAACATCTCAGCTTTTCAACAAGACCTTTTGCAAAGCATTTGGAGCTCATTTGGGCAGTCAACCAAGCTAAAACCGAAGGTAGCGCACTGCAGGGCGCAATCTAGCACAGCCTGAAATAAGGGAACGATTGGCTAACCTAATCAACTCCAACTTTTGTCAAAATTTAGGGCATGAAAAGGCATCTAAATATTTATCAAATCATGGCCCTAAAGTTGAGCTAAGGGACCAGCTTGTGCTTCTTTTATCCAGCCAAAGAAAGAGGGAAATGCCTTTAACCCGAGTAAAGAGGGAGGCCAGCTGCCACCTTGATATTGGAGTGTACTCTTGTCCCTTTGGCAGGTTCAAGGCCCCAAGCTGCTACACATAGACTATTAAATGCTTGACACCTCAATCTTGAGATTAATTAAGCTAGTGAGGTGTCAAGGTTAGGCTAGATTACTTGTGTAATCAACTTATACTTGTAATCTAGCCTAGGCTTAGTCATTTAGTCATATATCAGCTTGTTTGCAGCCCCTTTGGCCGAGTGAAGAGGTGTTAGGGCTATAAATTCCCCCTCTCTTCCTTTTGGAAGGGTCTTTTGTCAACTTGAATACAAACTTGAGCTTTGTCTCTCTCAAATTCCTAGTTCTATATCTTAAGTGTCGCAACTTAAGTGGTGTTTAGGTCTCTTTATCTCAATTAGGTGGTGATTTTGTATCCTAATTGACCTAAGGAGATTACCCAAGCGTCCAACAAGAGTGGCTCCCCTTCGATTATCTCTTAAAGGTACTTGTTCTATCAACTTGCTCTTCTTCTCATCCTTACACGCCTACTTTTCCTCCATTCACCTCTTTGGCAAGTGCAAGGTGAGATACATCAATTGGTATTAGAGCCTTGGCTACCCTCCTGAGCTTGCTTCCACCCACAAGCACATCCCCAAACACTTAGCCACAAATACCCTTAAACACATCTCCCTTCCTCTCCTTTGCACGTTCCTGCCGTGCCCCGGACAGAATTTCAGCACGGGTACCCCGTGCCGTTCGACACGACCGTGCCTTCTGCCCAATACACCCATTCGATTCCAGCAACCTAGCACGGCCAGACCGTGCCCTATAGCACGATCGTGCCCTTTGCTAACCGAATCAAAACACCACATCTCCCACCCTATTACCACCATGTCTTCAAGCCTCACACCGGAACAAGTGGCAGAGGTCACCCTTAAGGAGAAGGCCGAGTTGGAGGCTAGGGTCAAGTATCTCCAAACTCAACTAGGCCAACTCCTAGAAGAAAAGAGGAGAAGTTTGAGGGACCCTAGAAGCCCCACGGAACAAGGGCCTTGGATTAATCCCGAGGAAGAAGGAAGCTGTCCTCATGAATCATCTAGTGAGGAAGACGAGGGAGGAAGACCGTCCCGACCTAGTGGAGGTGGCAACCTTGACTTCAAGGCCGACATACCCGAGTATGAAGGCCACCTAGACCCGAATAAGTTCCTAGATTGGCTTCGAACGGTTGAGAGGGTGTTCGATTACAAAGACATCCCGGATGAGAAAAAGGTAAAACTTGTAGCCCTTAAGCTTCGCAAATATGCTTCAATTTGGTGGGCTAACTTACTGGCCAAAAGGGCAAGGAAGGGGAAAGGAAAAATCCGAACTTGGGCATAAATGAGAGACAAAATAAAGGCCAAATTCCTACCCACCCACTACCTTCATGACAACTACCTTAAACTCCATAACCTCAAACAAGGCACCAAGAGTGTGGAAGAGTATACTAAGGAGTTCGAACAACTCCTCTTGAAATGTGACTTAAGGGAAGATGAGAGTCAAACCCTTGTGAGGTATTTGAGTGGATTGGATGATCAAATTGCCCATGTTATTGAGCTACATCCGTACTCTTCTGTTGATGAGCTTAGTTCCTTAGCATACAAAGTTGAACAACACCGCAAGGCTAAAGGGAAGGGGATTATGTCCAAACCTCCTCCCCCTACTCAGTCTTATCCCTTTCAAAGACCCCCAAACACAAATCCTAGACCACAAGCTCCACCACCCCCATGGCCAAACCCCTCAAATGCCCAAAATACACCTCAAAGAAACCCCCCCAAACTGGAAGATAGAAGGAGGTGTTTTCGGTGTCAAGGGTTAGGGCACATTGCCTCCGAGTGCCCAAACAAAAGAGTTGTCACCTTGGCCGAATTTCAAGCTTCCTTTGAGAAGCTTAATAGGGAGAATGAAGAAAACGAAGAACAAGGACCGAATGAGTCCCTAGAAGAAGTGGAAGAAGGTCCGGATGAAGGAGAACTTTTGGTTATTCGGAGGGCCTTAAGTAGTCTAGCTTCCCATGATGAGCTCGAACAAAGAGAGTCCATCTTCCATACAAGGTGCACCGTCGGCGGCAAAGTGTGTTCCCTTATCATTGATGGGGGAAGTTGTACAAATGTGGCCTCACAATCTATGGTGGATAAACTCAAACTCCCGGTGACTCCCCATCCAAAGCCATACACCATCCAATGGCTCAATCAAAGCAAAGGTTTGCAAATCTCGTCTCGGTGCTTCTTGTCCTTAAGCATTGGAAAGGCTTATAAAGATGAGATTTGGTGTGACATTGTCCCCATGGATGCGTGCCATGTCTTTTTGGGTCGCCCTTGGCTCTTTGATAGGAGGGTCATGCATGATGGCCATATGAATACCTACACCTTCACCAAGGACCACAAAAAGATCACCCTCACTCCCATCAAATCAACCACCCCCTCCAAGCCCAAGGAGAACCCACAAAGAGATGTCTTTCTCACTACCCTCCTCAAATCCCAAATGCATGAGTTTGCACCTTATAAAGAATGGATATTGCTAGGCCAAGAACCGGCCTTAACCTCGGTCTCCCACCATCCTATGCTCACCCCCCTCCTACACACCTTTCAACATGTCTTCCCTCAAGAGATACCTCATGGTTTGCCACCCAAACGGTCCATCCAACACAAAATTGACCTTGTGCCCAGTTCCATTCTCGCAAACAAACCGGCCTATAGGATGAATCCCCAAGAAACTCAAGAAGTCCAACGTCAAGTTGATGATCTCCTAGCCAAGGGTCTAATCCGTGAGAATCTAAGCCCATGTGCCGTTCCGGCCCTACTTGTACCCAAGAAAGACGGGAGTATACGAAT
The DNA here is from genome assembly GCA_029747015.1 of Carnegiea gigantea. Lineage (NCBI taxonomy): Eukaryota > Viridiplantae > Streptophyta > Magnoliopsida > Caryophyllales > Cactaceae > Carnegiea > Carnegiea gigantea. The sequence goes on along the minus strand of JAKOGI010000802.1, from coordinate 353,276 downwards.
GTGTGTTGATAGTCGAGCTATCAATAAGATCACCATCAAATATCGGTACCCTATCCCAAGGTTGGAGGACTTGCTTGATGAGCTTCATGGCGCCACTATCTTCTCCAAAATCGACCTTAGAAGTGGCTATTATCAAATCCGGATTTTTGAGGGGATGAATGGAAAACGGCCTTCAAAACCAAGGGAGGCCTATATGAGTGGTTAGTCATGCCATTCGGCTTGACTAATGCACCAAGCACCTTTATAAGACTTATGAATGAGGTGCTTAGGCCGGTCATAGGCAAGTTTGTTGTCATCTATTTCAATGACATTCTTGTGTATAACTGGGATGAACAAGAGCATGCAAGCCACCTTCACCAAGTCTTGAGCATTTTGGCTAAAGAGAAGCTCTATGGCAATCTTGAGAAATGTCATGTCTTCACACCCCAAGTCATCTTCTTGGGTTATGTGGTTTCGGCTCAAGGCATCCATATTGATGAAGGCAAGGTCAAGGCCATCCGTGAGTGGCCTACTCCAACCTCTATACAACAAGTCCGAAGCTTCCATGGCTTGGCTTCCTTCTATAGGAGGTTTGTGAAGGATTTTAGCTCAATTGTCACTCCCATGACCGAGGTTATTAAGGGAAAGACCTTTGAGTGGAATAAAAAAGCTCAATTGGCATTCGAGGAAATCAAGAGGAGACTCACAAGTGCTCCTATCCTAGCACTACCGAGTTTCTCCAAGGTCTTTGAGGTGGAGTGTGATGCCTCCGGAGTGGGCATAGGGGCTGTTTTGTCTCAAGAAAAACGGCCCATTGCATTCTTTAGTGAGAAGTTGAATGACGCCAAAAGGAAGTACTCCACCTACGATAAAGAGTTCTATGCAATAGTTCGAGCTTTGGAACATTAGAGGCACTACCTAGTGGGGGCCGAATTCATCTTGCATTCAGACCATGAAGCCCTCAAATTCATTCAAGAACAACATAAGCTCTATCCCCGCCATGCCAAGTGGGTTGAGTACCTCCAAGCATTCAACTTCATGATACATCACAAGATCGGCAAGTTGAACAAGGGAGCGGATGCGCTCTCAAGGAGATACTTTCTCCTTTCGGTCCTAGAATCCAAGGTACTTGGGTTTGAAATCATCAAAGGGATGTATGCCAATGATGAGGACTTCAAGGAGATCTATGTCAAATGTGCCAACCATCCCTACGGCCTCTTCCATGTCCTAGAGGGGTTTCTTTTTAAGGGGACACGGCTTTGCACACCCAAGTGTGGGTTTAGAGAGTTACTAATCTAAGAGCTTCATGGTGGTGCTTTATCCGGTCACTTTGGGGTAGAGAAGACTTGTTCAATGCTCAAGGAGCATTATTATTGGCCGAAGATGGCTAAAGATGTGGAACACTTCATCAAAAGGTGCTCAATTTGTCACATGGCTAAAAGCCATGTCCTTCCCCACGGCCTCTACTCTCCTTTGCCCGTACCTTTAGCTCAATGGGAAGACATTAGCTTGGACTTCATCACGGGTTTGCCTCGCACTCAAAGAAGCAAGGACTCCATCATGGTGGTGGTGGACCGATTCTCCAAAATGGCCCACTTTGTTCCTTGTCACACCACCCATGATGCCTCCCACATAGCCAATCTCTACTTCAAGGAGATTGTGAGACTTCATAGCATCCCCAAGAGCATGGTTTCGGATAGGGACACTAAGTTCCTTAGTCACTTTTGGCTCACACTTTGGAGAAAGATGGGGACACACCTCAAGTTTAGTACCACTTGTCACCCCCAAACTGATGGCCAAACTAAGGTGACTAACCGGACTTTGGGAACCTTGCTTAGGGTACTTGTGAAGAAGAACATCAAGGCTTGGGATGAACTCTTACCTCATACGGAGTTTGCTTTCAATCGGGCACCAAGCAAAGCCATCCACCTCTCCCCCTTCCAAGTGGTCTATGGATACAATCCAAAAACACCCTTGGACCTCACTCCCATTCCCACACCTAGCAAGTTTAGTTGGGAGGCCGAGAAAAGCGCCAAAGAGATCAAAGACCTTCATGCTCAAGTTCGGGAGAAGATTGAGAAGGCTAATGCCCAAGCCATGCATCAAGCCAACAAGCACAAGAGGGAGGTCTATTTCCAACCAGGGGACTTAGTGTGGATCCACTTGAGGAAGGAAAGGTTTCCAAGCAAACGCAAGTCTAAAATCATGCCCAGATCAGATGGTCCCTTTGAGATATTGGAGAAGGTCGGGCCTAATGCCTACAAGGTCGACTTGCCCGGTGAGTATGGGGTCTCTGCCGCCTTCAATGTGGCTAACCTTAGTCCATACGTCGAAGAGAATGAAGAAATCCCAAGTTTGAGGCCAAACTCCAACTCACTTGGGGAGGAGGATGGGGACCATCCAACCAAACCTCCCAAAACCATTACCAATGATTCATCCCCTGCTAGGGAGTCCAAGGAGGCCAAAGAAGTTCATGCCTTAGTCAGAAATCACGTGCACAAAGAAGAAAGTGAACTACCTAGTTCATACCGTTTCTGGTCCAGTTTTGTTTCTCTGTTGGAGCAAAATGTAGAAGGGAAAATTTCCTACACGCACCACCTCCTTGAAGCGTAAGATCTCAACTTTCCAACAAGACCTTTTGCAAAGCATTTGGAGCTCATTTGGGCAGTCAACCAAGCCGAAATCGAAGACAGCGCACCGCAGGATGCAATCCAGCACAACCTGAAATAAGGGAACGATTGGCTGACCTAATCAACTCCAACTTTTGTCAAACTTTAGGGCATGAAAAGGCATCTAAATATTTATCAAATCATGGCCCTAAACTTGAGCTAAGGGACCAGCTTGTGCTTCTTTTATCCAGCCAAAGAAAGAGGGAAATGCCTTTAACCCGGGTAAAGAGGGAGGTCGGCTGCCACCTTGATTTTGGAGTGTACTCTTGTCCCTTTGGTAGGTTCAAGGCCCCAAGCTGCTGCACATAGACTATTAGATGCTTGACACCTCAATCTTGAGATTAATTAAGCCAGTGAGGTGTCAAGGTTAGGCTAGATCACTTGTGTAATAAACTTGTACTTGTAATCTAGCCTAGGCTTAGTCATTTAGTCACATATCAGCTTGATTGCAGCCCCTTTGGCCGAGTGAAGAGGTGTTGGGGCTATAAATTCCCCCTCTCTTCCTTTTGGAAGGGTCTTTTGCTAACTTGAATACAAACTTGAGCTTTGTCTCTGTCAAATTCCTAGTTCTATATCTTAAGTGTGGTAACTTAAGTGGTGTCTAGGTCTCTTTATCTCAATTAGGTGGTGATTCTGTATCCTAATTGATCTAAGGAGATTGCCCAAGTGTCCAACAAGAGTGGCTCCCCTTGGATTATCTCTTGAAGGTACTTGTTCTATCAACTTGCTCTTCTTCTCATCCTTACACACCTACTTTTCCTCCCTTCACCTCTTTGGCAAGTGCAAGGTGAGATACATCATGATACGAATGAGCAATGCATTGGGGTATTTATGGATGATTTTTCTATGTCTGGTTCCTCATTTGATGACTATTTAACCAATCTGACAAAAGTTTTAACAAAGATGTAGGGAGAAGAATTTAACTCGTAACTGAAAAAAAGCCATTTTATGGTAAGGAGGGGAATTGCTTTAGGGCATATAATTTCACATGATGGGATTGAAGTTGATAAAGCAAAATTTAATTTGATCACTAATCTTCCCCCTCCTACTTGTGTGAAGGATATTAGGTCATTTTTAGGGCATGCAAGATTTTATACATAGTTTATCTAAGATTTCAGTAAAATTTCTGAGCCCTTGACCAATCTTTTAGTCAAAGATGTGCCTTTTCACTTCTGTGAGAAGTGTTTAAAGGCGTTTAATAGGCTAAAGGAAGCCCTAACTTATGCGCCTATTTTACACCCTCTTATCAGGGGGGAGCCCTTTAAGCTGATGTGTGATGTTTCTGATTATGCTATAGGGGTTGTCTTAGGACAATGTGTACAGAGGAAACCTCAAGTCATATATGATGCAAGTCAAAATTTGAATGAGGCCTAGTTGAACTACACTATGATTGCAAAAGAGTTTTTGAAAGTTGTATTCGATTTTGAAAATTCCGACCCTACTTGATTGGCTCTCATGTGATTGTACATGCTAAGCATACTGTACTAAAGCATCTCTTCTCCATAGAGGATGCAAAACCTGGATTGCTTAGGTAGATTTTACTCTTGCAGGAATTTGATTGTGAGATTCGAGATAGAAAGGTTCTGAGAACCTGGTTGCTAACCATCTGTCTCAAATTATTTTGTAAAAAGAGAGTGAGTCCATCATGTCTAAGTGCTTTCCTGACAAGTAGTGACTTATGGTTCAATCAGAACCATGGTATGCTGATATTGTCAACTACTTAGCGACTGATGAGATACCCCTCAGTTATAGTAAACATGATGAGGATAAATTCTTTCATCTGGTGAAATTTTTCTATTGAGGTGACCCTTATTTATTCAAATATTGTTCCGATCAGATTTTTAGAAGGTGCATCCCTGATAATGTGATTAGAAGTGCCATTTTTTTAGTGGGAATAAAATAGCTGCCAAAGTACTTTAATGTGGTTTGTATCAGCCTACCTTGTTCAAAAGCTACCTACTTGTACTGTAAAAGCTGCCTTAGGTGTAAAAAGTTTGGGAAAATCAGTAGGAGAGATATGATACCCCTTGACCCGATTATTATTGTCGAGATCTTTGATGTCTGGGGGATTGATTTTGTGGGACTATTTCCTTTTGGGAATGAATATATTCTCCTTACCGTAGACTATGTGCCTATGTGGGCGGAGGCTGTGTCGACCAGGATAACTAAGGCTAGAGTCATTATCCAGTTTCTTTGGGAAAATATTTTCTCCAGGTATGGCATGCCTAGGGCCATCATTAGTGACCGGGGAACTCATTTTGGCAATCGTTGTTTTGACGTATTGTTAAAAAAGTACTCGGTCATTCATCGTTTTGCCACCTCTTATCATCCTCAGACTAGCGGCTAGGTAGAGGTTTTAATAGGCATATTAAGCAGATTTTAGAAAAGATTGTGAGTAAAAACCGTAAGGATTGGACAGATAAGCTCATTGATGCTCTCTGGGCCTATAGGACGTTTAAGAGCCTTTCAGATATGCCACCTTTTAGCATTCTCTTTGTTAAGCCTTGTTATCTTCTTATAGAACTTGAGCATCAGACTATGTGGGCTATAAAGACTTTGAACCATGACTTAGACGTGACTGGGGTAGAAAGGAAGTTACAGTTGAGTGAGTTAGAAGAGATCAGAGCTAAGGCTTATGAAAACTCTAGGATGCATAAGGAGAGAGCAAAATTGTTCCATCACAGGCATATTCACAGGAAAGAGTTCTTCCCAGGTCAGAAGGTTTTGCTTTATGACTCTAGACTACACCTTTTTCCAGATAAGTTGAGATCTTATTGGACTAGTCTTTTTATTATTTCTCATGTTTTCCCACATGGTGCTATCGAGATATAAGACCCATAAGAGGTACATATTTCAAGGTGAATGGACAAATGTTGAAACCATTTTTGGAGTTACCTACAGAGGAGAGATAAATAGAGCATCTGATGCTCAGCGAACCTAAGTATAGAGACTGACGATGTGGAGATTAGCTTGGATGCATCCAATTTAACCAAGTACTATTGTTCCTTTGTATAAATCTTATTTTGTATATACTTTCCTCTCATTTTCTTTTCTTTTTTTTTATGTATTTTGTGCTTCATTTTAATACTTTTGTAGGTAATAAAAACATTGCATTGTTTAAGTGTGGGGCTGAGGTCCTTTACATTTCTTTAAAAAAAGATACCAAAAAGATTTTCTTTTCTCTTCTTTCTCTTTCATTTCTTTTGTTTTGTTTTAATTTGGGGAGTGTATACTGTTTTGACGAGCTTGACCCTTGTGACTTGGAATTAGGTTGTATATAGGTAAGATGTACATGGTAAAGACGTAATTGGAAGGTTGACATTCTGTACCCCACTTCTATCCTCATTATTCCCTTATAACCATGAATCTAATCCTTTCTTTAAAACATCACTATTATCCTAGAATATTAGGCTTCCATAATTGGCTCTCTCACTTATCTTTGTACAATTGTTTTCATTTTTGCTGTGAATTTGCATTCAATAAAAAAAAGAAAAAAAAAGAAGGAAAAAAAGAAAGAAAAAAATAGAGAGTCATAAAGTTGCGAATGGCAAGTATCCCTTTGAGGCATTGGCGACTGGGTGCTACCCTTTGAGGCAATATTGCTGCGAGAAAAACTTGCTTCCTATGACAGCGAGTCAATAAAGTAGTTTATATCTTATCAAGTGGGAATGAATCAAACTCTGGTTAGCCTAATTTCTAGGATGATAGTACACTTGCACACTGTGCACTAGGATGGGTACATTCTTGTGTTGGTCAGTGAGGTGAAAAGGTGGAATTAGATGCCATCTGTGAGGACTTAAAGTTTTGAAGTGTACACTTCATTTATGTGCAGGCTAATATCTTGACTAATAGGCGTAATATCTTGTTGAAATTTTATACTGGCCCCCTTTAAACATTTGTGTAAAGAATTTCTTTTCTTTTTCTTTTCTTACTTTTCTTTTCTTTTTCCTTTTAAAGTTTTTATGGGCATATCTTCTGCAAACCCTTACAAGACCTTGCTCATCCACTAGGGGGAACCTAGGGGTTTAAGGGCTTGTTGCATATACTAAATGTAACAGTGATTCCTAGGAAAGTGAGTTAGGATTCTATTTTTAATTTTTTTCTCTCTCCGCATTTTTCTAGGATTTTTTAAATTTTATTTAAGGACGGGCAAAATCTAAGCATGGGGGCATTTATTGATCAAAAGTTCATGTAATTTTATACTTGTAAACTAATGATTTTAGTCAAAATAATTATTATTTTAGAATTCTTATTTGGATTTTGTTCTTTTTTGCCCAAAAATTTAAAAAATTGAAGAAAATGATAAATTGGGCTGAGAAGAGACGCTGAAACTACAATCTAATAAAAATATAGCCCAACCCACCTTATATTTTCTTTCTTTTTCCATTAGAAAATAAATTAAAGAAACCCAAAATCTCTACCCCTCCACCCACTCACGTGCTCCCCCCTTCTTTAATTTTTCTCTCCCCTGCCACATAAATCAGAAAACCCATCTTCATCTCCTTCTTTTTCTCACCTTGCTCCATCAAACTCCAACCATGATTGCATCAACTGCTTGAACAGTTGGAGCAAATCCCTCGAAGACCCAGCCGCCAGCCTTCATTCTCATTGAATTTAACTAATCAAGTGAAACGAAACAGATCCATAGCGAGATAAATGAAGCCTTCACTGAATTTTCCGGAATGGGACATTGGCAAGTTCATCTGTAAATAAGGGTGGAATGAGAGGGGTGCAGGCAGATTAGAATAGCCACACTCAATTGCCATCTAGTTTCCTATTTGTTGTCATTCCTCTGTTTCAGATTTTAATAGTTCTTGGACTCTCCTCTATTGTTGATTCAATAGCTTGGGAAGTCGTTGTTGAGCTTTGAGCTACTTAAATAACAAACTTCTTGGTCTTTGTCATGTAATTAGCTGATAATCTGACTACTAAGTTGAATTAATTGCTAAATTTTGACTTAGTTTTTCGTGGTTTAAGTACCTTGTTCTTGTCGTTCTTCATGCTCTGTTTGTCCCCCTCGTGTTGCTATGTTTCATGCCTTTCTAGTTTTGTTTAATTTAACTCATTTTCGTTTCCAGTCATTGAATTGGCTTGCTCTGTTTCTTCCTTTTTTTTCGTACTCTGTTTTTTTTTTTTAGGGGTTCTTGTCTCAGTATTACTCTGTTTCCATGGTACTTTGCATCTTGTTACTTTTTATTAATTTAATTTAATTTGTTTTACATTTTGTTTTTGCTTGTTTCATTCCCCAGACAACCCCAGCCCCTTCAATTCTTTTCCATTTCTTAGTCTATGTTAGCATCTTGTCCCTTTATTCTTTGACATTTACTTTGTTTGGCTTTTATTGACAGTAGGTTTCGACTAGTTAATTTGTTTTTAATTTTTAATTTAATTCAATTTAATTTTTTTAACTCAAAAGGGATAAAGTTAGGCAATATTGGTTGGGCCTAATTTTTGAAGTGGCAAAAACTAGAAAGGTTTTATTTTGTAGATCCAAATATTATTATTCTTATTCTTTTATTCAATTAGTCACTTAGTGTTTGAATTTTTTCCTATCTTTTTTTCTCTTTTTAAAGTATTTTATTAGTTTAGTTTAGTTATTAACTTTTGCTTAGTAGAGATATTTATAGTTTAGTTAATTAAGTGGTTAAATTTGATTCTATCATCTTCGTGGGAATGACCCGTATTCGCTGTATCACACTATAACTTAACACCGTGCATTTACGACTACTTTTTATATCAACACGCATATATATCAACACAAACAGACATACACACACACACACGCACGCACACCCCCCCACACACACACACACACGCACACGCACACGCACGCACACGCACACGCACACACACACACACACACACACACACACACACACACACATATATATATATATAGGGTTACTCAGGTAGGATAAGCTACTCTATAGGATGAGTAGGATGAGATCCTAAAGGTGCTATTTGCCACTCAGCCAAAATTGATCACCAAATGTAGTACTGCTGATCACTGAAATGGCAATGATTGATCACTAATTGAAAAATTAAGTAAAATCATATATTATTATTTTAGTGAAAGCAAAGCTCAAATACATCTAACAAAATGTGTCCCAATTATAGTTGAGGACGCGGTTCGTCATCAACGAACATGTCTACAGTGATCACCATAGATGGATCAATTGATCACCAAATATAATCCTGATGATCACTAAGACTAAATCTATTGATAACTAATTAACATCTTAAACAAAAACATATATAATGATTATTCATGAAAATAAAGGTGAACTTGCAACAAATCAACCCCACCTGACTGGAATTGGCTGCATAGATTATGATTCACAAACCCATTCATTACGGTCACCCTTGATAGATTAATTTATCAACAAACATAATTCTAATGATAACTAAAACTAATTCTATTTATTACTAACTATTATCAAAAAAAACCTCATGACATGATTTTTGATGAAAATGAAGCTAAACTTACCAACAAAAAAAAAAAAAAAAAACTCACCCAACCACAAATTGAGCGTATATTTTTTTTATTAGCAAACACATTTATAAAGATCCCTAGTCATACTTTCATGATCACAACATAAATGAAAAATTCTGCTCACATATATAACCATTATAGACATGAGCACCAGATATATATAATTGTCATATTCGCTACAAGAAATTTTATAGATTAGTAACTTATATCATACGTAAAAATATATAAGACACGATCTGTGAAGAATATATTTGGTGATTAATAGTTTTAGTTTCAGCAATCAATAGTGTTAATGTCAGTGATCATCAATGCTATGTTTGGTAATTAATTCTGAACGAGAGACAAATAGTTCACCTACACTACGTTCATCCTAATCATCCTATACAAAACCTCATCCTACCTGAGTAGCCCTCCTCTATATATATATATATATATATATATATATATATATATATATATGCATATATGTATGTATGTATATATATATGTGTGTGTGTGTGCGTGTCTACATATATATATATATATACATATACACGTATATATATATATATACATACATATACATATTATATATATTATAGATATATATATATATATATATATATATATATATATATATATATTATATATATATATATATATGGGGTTACTTAGGTAGGATAAGCAACTCTATAGGATGAATAGGATGAGATCTTAAGGTGCTGTCCGCCTCTCAGCCAAAATTGATCACCAAGTATAGCACTGCTCATCACTGAAATAGCAACTAATGATCACTAATTGAAAAATTAAGTAAAATCATATGTTATTATTTTTAGTGAAAGTAAAGCTCAAATACACCAAAGAAAATATGTCCTAACTATAATTGAGGACACGGTTCATCATCAATGAACATGATTACATTGATCATGATGGATAGATCAATTGATCACCAAACATAATCCTGATGATCACTAAGACTGAATCTATTGATAACTAATTAGCATCTTAAACAAAAACATATATGATCATTATTCATGAAAATAAAGGTGAAATTGCAACAAATCAACCCCACCTAATTGGAATTGGCTGCATAGATTATGATCCACAAACACATTCATTCTTTTCCTTGAATACATTCGATGTCAAAATCAAATAGGGATAAAATAGCTTGCCATCGAGCAAATATTTGCTTAGAAATAATATTTTCAACATCTTTTTGAAGATTTCTTTTGTATATTTGTAATCTATTTGGAGAAGAAATTTGTTGTTGAACAAATCATCTTGCAATTTTGAAATACGTAAAACGATTGACAAAATTTCCTTTTTAATGGTTGAAAATTTTTTTGTGCTCTGTTCTAAATGCCCGAATGATATCTGACTATTGGTTCAATAGAATCAAAGGCAGATTTCTTTTGTTTATGTATACCGCCATAACCAATTTCTGATGCATCAGTTTCAGCTATCATGAATGCATTTGAGTACAGTATGCCTAGACATGGTAAGGCTTTGACCTTCTGTTTCAGTATTTAGATGATTTTAAAATGTTCTTCAGACCAAAGCAGGGAATTTTTTGTAATCGTTTATATGGAGGTTCACAAACCTTTCTTAATTTTGGGAAAAAGTCAGACACATAATTAAGACATCCTAAGAATCATTGTAATTAAGCTTCATCTTTAATTTCGTCTAGAAATTTATCCATAAATTCAATTGCTCTAGCAATTAGGCATATAGTGCCTTCATAAGCATCACGTCCTACAAATCTTATTTCAGTTTGGCATAATTTCAATTTAGGTGTAGATACAACCAATCCATTTCTCTTAATAACATGTACAAAGGTATGAAGATGTTTAAAGTGTTGCTCAGTACTATTTGAATATACAAGAACATCATCTATGTAAATTGTTGTAAAATGAGTGTAAGGATCAAAATATCATTCATAATGTTTTGAAATTCTAAATGTGTGTTCTTTAGTCCAAATGGAAATTCAAAAAGGGACTGTAAATGTCAGTCTATACCGATCTTTTTATGTAATTTGAACCTACCAAAAACCACTTTTCATATCAAATTTTGCTAATATTTTTTCATCATATAAATGATTGTTTAAGTCACACTGATTAGGAATTGGATATACAATCCATGGTAATGCTTTGTTTAATGGTCTACAATTGATAACTAAACGAGGGACTCCATGTTCTTTTTCTGCTTGATTATTAAGATAAAGTGTTGCACAACTCCAAGAAAATTTAGGTGGTCTAAGTAATGCTTTTTTTTAATAATGTTTCTATTTCCTTTTTGCAAAATTCAAGGATTTCTTTATTCATTTGAATAGGCCTAACTTTAGTTGGAATATTTTTCTCCGAGAAGTCTTTTTCATATGGGAGTTTATAGATGCCTTTTTCTTTGCCAAATTGCATTAGGAAGATCATAACATACTTCATTCTCAAATAGTTCTTATAACTCCCATATTTACCTTTGAACAGAAGGTTGCTATATCTTTTCTTCAATCTTTTTATGAGCAATTACTTTTTGTATAAAATGAATATGTCTTTTTCTTTTCATGAATAAGATTAGTTTGTTTTAATATAGAGGATTTTTGTAATAAAGATAAATCCTTTTGATAGACAGTAACGTTGATTTGATTATGATTAGAGGCAAATATTAGTGTTAGCATTTATACCTTTAATATTAAATAGATCTGGAAGATTGTGATCAGAGGTAAATATTGCCCACCATGTGAAGCAAGGAACATTGACTTGATGTTTTTCCATGAATGATTAGAGTGTCCATTTTTTAGTAAAATTAGTATTAGTATTTATACCTTTAATAATAAATGGATCTGGAAGATTATGATGTGAGGCAAATATTGCCCACCATGTGAAGAAGGGAACGTTGACTTGATGTTTTTACAGGAATGAATACCATTCTTGTCTTACGTATAATGGAGCATTTATATCACAATGCAAAAGAAACCAATCTCTTTTAGCATTATTTTCTAGTGAATTAAATTTTGCCTTTAATAAGATTGAAATTTTGTCTTAAATAACCTTTATTGATTTTAAAGGGTTTTAAAATGACATTGATTGAAGAAAATATTAGAGGTCGCATGGTTGAATATGTTGATGGACCAATCGAAGAAGAAGTTCTATCTATTGGTTCAGCAATTAGAGCTTTATAATAGATTTTTTGAGAATCTTCTACTTGGATATCTTTTAAATAATCATATTAGAGGACCTAGAAGCACGGAATACAATGATCAGGGAAGTTCAACATTTTCAGAAATCTTGAAGATGAACCTTTTCCACGAATTGAATTAAATCTTATTAATATTCTACCATCAAGCCATTCTATTATTTGTTGAATATTCTTTTGAGCAATATTTCTTAGTGGCTTGGTATCTTGAATAATAAATTCTTGAGGAACAGTTAATTCCATTCCATTTTAATAATTTAGGAGTTAAAGTAGTAATATTATCTGATTCGGCCCTTAATATTATTGTTTTATCTAAAGTAGCTTTTAATATACATTTAGGATTCGGTTGGAATGATAATAATTCAAAATATACTCTATAAGTAGCAACAAAATTTCTTAAAAGCTCACAAAATTGAATTTTAAAATCATTTTGAATATTAGGAAGATGAATATTTAATGCTAAAGTATCTAAAATCTAATGGTCATTTAAATCTACTTAATAATTTGGACAATAATTTAAATATATGAAACTATTGCAAATATTAGTTCAAATTATGGCTAACAAAGAATCTTTGTTATGCATCTGTTGCCTCTAAGGGCCATGAGTATAGCACAATCTAACCTAATCTTAAAAAGGTTTGAGTGCAACTTGAATCGTACCAAAATGAATATATCAATATTTCTCATTATATTTTTTATTGGTGATCCAAAAAATATGATTTTTTCTGGAAGGCCCAAGGATACCCAATCGCAGAACATGCCCAACCAGGCATAGTGGGCCTCAATGAGACCCTTGAGGCTCCCACTGAAGGCCCAAACGGAACAAACCAGACAGCATCCCCTTTTGGGGATCTCTAGCAAGAGTTTACCATCCTACCCCTTGCTACAGGGGCTATAAATACCCACCTACCCACCTCGAGAAAGGGATTTGCACTCTGACATAATTGGCTCTACTCTCTCTCTCTTTACCGCATTTATCTCTCTCTTGGACCCTCCTTTGACTTGACCATTTGAGAGGCGTTCCCTGGACCACAACTCGGGGGTGCCTTTTTTGCACGTTCGACCAAGAAAAGAGTCTGCCACCTGATCTACACGTGCCATCATGTAAGCCCAAGCTCTCGTTCCACGCCATCTTCAACAAGGTACGGGAACTTCCCGAAATAGATTTGGCGCCGTCTATGGGGAGAGATCGGTGAACGATGGTGGTCAGTGAAGCAATGCGAGCATAGACTACGAGAGATAAAGCACTCGTCACGGAAGCCCCAGTCCCTCTAGAGGCCGCTGACGCCTCAGAAAGCTCTAGGGCATACCCTCGGCCGGTCGACCAGCACCCGGCCAGGCAAGAGGCCTACGTCACAGTGGATGCTCTCAAAAACTTCATGTCCACCATGACAGAAGCCATAATGTAGCAGGTCTCAGAGCAAGTGAAGAAGGTAGTGGAAGCCGCGAGTTCCGCGAGGCCTCTTCCTCACTTCAAGTACATGCCTACCACAGGCTGTAAGCCCTCCCATAGGCACGATCACGTGTTGTCCCACCGCCACAATAAGAGAATGAGGGAGGCCCCTCACGCTAATGGAGGTAGGTAGACACGGAGGGAGAACCAAGACTGTTCCATTGGGGTCAACACCCAATATAGCCACCGCCCAAGCCATGGAGGGCCGGCGAAATCAACTATGGCCTTAACATCATATGCAACGTACTCTTGACGAATAGCCTGGTGCGAGGAGCAGGACCAGACCTTGAGGCCTCAAGGTGAAGCCTTTGGAAGACGGCGGGCCCCAGAGCGTCGTTCCAATCGCGAGCGCACACAAAGTCCCCCTCGGGAAAGGAACGGCCTGCGGTCTCACTGGCGCAACCAGACTCCGCCTATATCCCACAGGGTTGGTCCTCCCCAAAGGAGTACGTCATTGATGGAGATCGAGAGGCATCCTGATACCCCTATTAAGGTCTCCGATACAACCGCCCGAACAGGGCCTGTCCCTTTCTTCACCCCATTTAGCACGGAGATCATCAATGCTCCATACTATGGGAAGGTGAAGATGCCCACTATGGACCTGTATGACGAGACAACTGACCCTGACGAGCACTTAGGGGCGTATAAGGCACAAATGTATGTCCAAAATGTTGATGATGCCGCGTACTATCGATTCTTCCCCACTACCCTTAAAGGGGCAGCACAGTCTTAGTTTAATGGCCTAGCTCTGAGAATAATCTCCTGTTTCCAGGATTTGGCTAACAGGTTCGTCAGCCAGTTCATTGCCAGCCGTAAAGAAAGGCGAACGAGCATCCACCTTTCAAAGATCAAATAAGGACCGCAAGAGTCCCTAGCCGACTTCGTCAAACGCATTCAATAGGAGGCGGTCTTGATTCCCGACCTAGAGGATGGGGTGGCATACACTTCGTTGCTCAATGGCCTGAAGAGTGGCCGGTTCAAGTTTTCTCTAGCCAAGCAGAAGGAGACTACCCTAGTGGAAGCGCTAAGGAAGGCCGTTGATTTTATCTGTGCCACTGAGATCTGCGCTAAAAGCACAGATGTTCCTAAGAAAGCTAAGGCCCCTGGGGACAGAAACCCTAGCCGAAGGACAGGCGAGGGAGGAGGAGATAGGAGGCCACGACTCGAGGTTATTGATCCTCGATTCACCACAGATCCCAGAAGTAACCTTATGGAAGTAAGGGATCATCCCATGCTAAAGAGGGCGCCCCCGATGACCTCGGCACCGAAACCCCATAACATGTGGAAATATTACGAGTTTCATGAACAGAATGGGCATACGACCGCTGAATGTCGGGAACTGGGGAAGGCCCTTTATGAATTGGTAGATAAGGGATAGATTGATCGATTCTTAAAAAGAGGTCCACGGCTCCAAAAAGTGCATGAGCCCATGCAGCCCGAACTACGAGATGAAGAATGCTCCACCGAGATAGTAGCCACTATCGCTGGAGGATACGCCGAGGATCACTCGACTTGCCTGGAAGGCTCAGCTTCGAAGAGCCAGGAAGTTCTCACAGCCGAACGAATTACGATGCCCACTATGATGTTCGGTGGGGAACAGGGCCTATGCTTCACATCTTCATATAACAACCCACTTGCAGTAGAAATGAAGGTGGCCAGCGCCATTGTGTGGGGAATTCTTATTAATATGGGGAGCTTGGCAGACATCATCACCTGGGACTACCTGAAGAAGTTAACCAACCTTGGCAGGGGGATTGTCCCTTTAGTACACCCCATCTTGGGCTTCGGGGGACTGGAGGTGAACCCTACCGGGATGATCCGTCTACGTTTGCACTTTGGCGACAACGTTAAGGCGAAAAATTTGGAGATGCATTTTTTGGTCGTTAATGTCTCCACGGCCTACAACGTCATCCTAGGGCGGCCTACCCTCCATAGAGTGAAGGTGATTATCGCCCCCTACTTACTCCAGCTTTAATTTGAAGCTGATGACGGTAGCATTGGCATGATACAGGGAGATCAGCAAACGGCTCGCGAATTCTACTTTGTTAGCATTTGGCCACTGGTAGAGCGGACGATCGGGCAGAAAAACCCATTAACAGGCAAGAAAGCATGGACCGGATGTCCTCCCCTAGCAGCAGAGGCTTTGGTCATACACACAGTTACTTCAGCCGAGCCTAAGCGGCCTCTTTCCAAGGCAGTGGATGGTATTGAACAGATACCATTGGAAGACGCGCGTCCTGACCGCATGGTCCAATTAGGACGGGAGATAGGGGCCTCCACTTGACACTCATTGGTCACACTCCTACAAAAGCATCTGGACGTCTTCACCTTCGAATCTGAGGAGATACCCGGCATTGACCCTGCCGTCATGGAGCACAGACTAAACATAGATCCCTTATACAAACTAGTCATTCAAAAGAAGCGACAGTGGGCCCCGAGAGAGTAGCTACAGCAACTACGGAGGTACAGAAGCTACTCTAAGCTAGGTTCGTCAGGGAATGTTAATACCCTAAGTGGATCTCAAACGTCGTCCTAGTGAAAAAGCCCAATAGGACTTGGAGGATGTGCGTAGATTTCACTGACTTCAATAAGGCCTGCCCAAGGGATAGTTACCCCCTCCTGAAGATCGACAAATTAGTGGATGCAACGTTCGGCCACGCCCTACTGAGCTTTATAGATGCCTTCTCAGGGTACCACCAGATACCTCTATGCCCAGAGGATCAAGAAAAGATTGCATTCACAATTGACCGAGGCCTGCATTGCTATAAGGTGATGTCGTTCGAGCTGAAGAATATGAGGGCCATGTACCAGCAGCGGGTGAACAAACTATTTGCACTCCTCATTGGTCGAACTATGGAGGTGTATGTGGATGACATGATAGTAAAGAGCATGCTCAACGCCGAGTATGGGCAGGATCTGTGGAAGACGTTTAACATTCTCCGAACATATTAGATGAAGCTTAACCTAAATAAGTGCATGTTCGGAGTTCGATCAGACAAGTTCCTTGGATTCATCATTAGCAATCGAGGAATCGAGGTTAATCCCGACAAAATTCAGGCTGTGTTAGACATGAAGCCAGCGCGTAACATCAGTGAGGTCTAGCCGTTGACGGGATGCATTGCGGCCCTTGGATGATTCATGTCCAGATCCACTGACAAGTGCTAGTCTTTCTTCCGTGTGCTACACAAACGCGTCAATTTCACTCGGGACAACAAAGCAGATGAGGCGTTTCAAGCATTGAAAACCTATCTGGCTCATCTGCCTTGGATCACTAGCCCCCTTCCTGGGAAAGCACTCCAACTCTACTTGGTTATTTCAGAATAGGCTATTAGTGTCGTACTGGTAGTAGAAAGGGCTAAGGAACAAATCCCCGTGTACTACGTGAGTCACACCCTAGCCGGGGGCGAGGTGAACTCCCCCCTCATAGAGAAGTTTGCCTGCCCACTGGTGATGGCTAGTGGAAAGCTATGGCCCTACTTCAAAGCACATAGGATCACTATCCTCATCGACCAACCCTTAACAAATGTCCTCCAGAGACTAGGCGCTTCTGGGCGGCTCTTAAAGTGGGTCGTTGAGTTATCACAGTACGACCTCATCTACGAAGCTCAGTGGGCTACAAAAGCCCAGGCTCTGGCAGACTTCCTGGTCGAAAGCACCATCACTGCTAAGGATAGTAGCCCACTCCCTCCATCATGGAGCCTTTACGTAGATGGCTCGTCCACCAAAGACGGGAGCGAGGCCGGCCTGATCATTGGAAGCCCTCGGGGGGAGCGACACGAGCATGCCCTAAAGCTCATGTTCAAGGCATGGAACAACAAGGCTTAATACGAGGCATTGACAGCAGGAATAGAGTTGTGCTATACCATGGGAGTCGACTTAGTCCAAGCATTTTCGGACTCCTAGCTTGTGGTCAGCTAACTCAATGGGGAGTACGAGGTAAAAGATGATACTATGGCGGCCTATGTTCAGCAGACACGAGAGGCCACCAAGTTGCTTAAACATTTCTCAGTAACACATATCCCCCGGTCCAAGAACCGGTAGGCTGATGCATTGTCGAAACTGGCAAGCTCTTCTAAAGATGGGAAGTCGAAGCATATTCAATGGGAAACTCTAATAGAAAGAAGCATCAACCTTTATGAGGTGCTTTGGTTGCATTGTCGAAACTGGCAAGCTCTCAGTTAATCAGAATTAAGCACCTAACCTCAGTCCTGATGTTCAGGCTATGGTTCAAAAGGTTCTAAGTTAAGAGTCCAGCTACTGTGACCTACCCAGCAAACCAGCTCAGTCTTAGTTTTTCTATTTGATTCAGTAATGATCATGTCCCACCTTTTAAGGGGTAACTTAGCTCATTTGCATAGTCACACAATGGCTAACAAATGAATCAAGTTGCTCCATTTATTTTGGACAAGCACAGCAGCATCAACACTGCCCAGTTTCAATTCTGCAACAACCCAGTTTTGAGAGAGTCAACTTTGACTCCCACTTATAGTTATGGGATGGCATATTTAAGGACTTAAAAAGGCATCAAAAATACTATCAAGCTAGGCCCCAAAATAGCTCATTCAGATCAGCTAGCTCCTATCTTTATCCAGCACAAACAGCTATGAAATACCCTTTGGTCTAAGGGATAATAGGCTGATGTACTAGCTATCTCCCGGGCTTAGACATGTGATTAGCAGCTGGTTTGTGTTCCCCAAATCCATCATTACCAGTCCTTTGATCAACCAAGACCTTGACACCTCATTCATAGAGATTAACCAAGTAAATAGGTGTCAAGAATCAGATTATGCTGCTGTTTTTGGATTACTTAGTTTTTAAATTTGTTTTTTGTTTTTAGTTTACTTTGTTATTTTACTTAACCTTTGTGAGAGGGTGTAAGGCTCAGTATTTAAGCCTCATTTTGACTTGTAAGAACTCAGTTGATGAATGCTAAAGTCGAGCGTAGCTCCTTTCCCCTTAAATATCTCTAGCTATCCTATAATAAGGTTATCGCAGGTGGTGTTTTAGGAGTCTTGGTACTTAATCTAGTGGTGTGTATGCATCTAGATTAATCCCCAAGGGTCCTTAACTTAGTTTGGTGGTGTGACTATATCCAAACCAAGTTCAGTTTATCTTGGTTCTTTATCGTTTGTTGCTTGGCTCAGTTCTCTTCAATCAAACTTCTTCTGGTCAGTTTGATTACTTGTTCCCAGTTTATCCCTTCTTGATTATTCTCTATCATATTTGGTATCAGAGCTTAGGCTACCCTTCTAGGCCTGATCCTTCAGCCTAAACACATAGTTTACAAAGTTCTCTCATAATCAGCCAGATGAGTGGCAGTATGTTAATGGAAGAAAAGTTTGAGACACTGATGAAGAATTATGAGTACTTGGAGAAGTAAAATGAATATCTAAGAAAGCAGTTGGGAGAATCTTTCAAGAATAAGAGGAGAGTCTTGCATTCAGAGACTTAAAGCTCCTTAGAACAGTCACATAAGGAAGAGGCTAATAGCCAAGGCAACCATTTTGCTTCCTCTAGTGATAGTGAGCCTGAACCAAGGCAAAGGAAAGGCAGGAGGCACCAACATATGCCATCTAGCTTTGACATCAAGATTGAAGTTCCAGAATTTGAAGGAAGGCTAGATCCAGATAAATTCCTTGAGTAGTTACGCATGGTTGAGAGGGTCTTTGATTACAAAGATATTGCAGAAGATAAGAAGGTCAAGCTTATGGCCTTGAGGCTGAGGAAATATGCATCCCTTTGGTGGACCAACCTTTATGCCAAAAGAGCTAAGAAAGGGAAAGGCAAGATCAAAACCTGGGCAAAAATAAAATCCAAACTCAAAAACAGGTTCTTACCCCCTTCTTACCTTTAAGACAATTATACTCAGTTGCATAATCTAGTTCAAGGGAGCATATCTATTGAAGAATATACTCAAGAGTTTGAAAAACTCCTGACTAAATGTGATATGCAAGAGCTTGAAGATCATACTATAGTGAGATATCTTAGTGGCCTTGATCCTAAAAACTCTCATGTAGTAGAACTGCAGCAATATACTACTTTTGAGGATGTATGTACGTTGGCTCATAGAGTTGAGCAACAAAAGAGGTCCAAGGCTGTAAAGAAAGAACTTCCTAAACCCTTCCCTAGAAGCCAAATTTTCAACAAGGGCAGCCCTCAACTAACCCCCAAACCTACTGAAACCTTAACCCAGGTTGCCCCTAAGACCCCTACCCTCATAAAACAAACCCCTTCCAAACATAGCCAACCCCAGAAGGTGTTTCAAGTGTCATGGTCTGGGACACTTTGCTGCTGAGTGTCCAAATAGAACATTACCCTAACTAAATATCAAGATTCCCAGGAGGAGGGAATGGAGGATGAGAAAGAGGTCTATTTCATGGAGGAACAGGAAGGAGAAGGAGTGCTTACTGAACTAGATGAGGGAGAGATGTTGGTGATTAGAAGAGCGCTTAATGTCCAGAGGGGCACCATGGATGAACAAAGAGAAAATACTTTCACAGCAGGTGTACCATTCAAGGTAAAGTCTGCTCACTAATCATTGACAGTGGAAGTTGCTCAAATATAGCTTCTACAATCCAGATTGAGAAGCCTGGCTTGTAAACTTCTATTTATACTCACCCTACTGCATTTAGTGGTTGAATCAAGGTAAGGGATTGCAAGTTAATTCCCGGTGCTTAGTTTCATTCTCAGTGGGAAAGAACTACTTCGATGAGGTTTAGTGTGACATAATCCCTATGGATGTATGCCACATTTTGTTGGGAAGGTCATGGTTGTATGACAGGAGGGTAATCTATGATGGATACTTGAACACTTACTCCTTTGTCAAGGATGGAAAGAACATCACTCTTACTCCTTTACCCCCACATCAACTGCCTAAAAACAAGCCCTCCAAACACATTGAAACACCAAAAAAGCATCTGACCTCGATGGAATTTGAACTTAAGGTGACCCAGCATGAGTTTAGACCCATTAAGGGTTGGATTCTTCAGCCCTCTAGTGAACCTGATAGTGTTCCAATCATTCCCCTACTAGCCAAATAGATTCTAAACCAATATGCTCATGTATTTCCAGAAGAAATTCCACCAGGTTTGCCTCCCAAAAGATCCATCTAGCATCATATTAATCTTGTACCTGGGGCTATTTTACCTAATAAACCAGCTTATAAGATGAACCCTAAGGATACTTAGGAGGTTCAAAGGCAGGTGGAGGAGTTAATAGCTAAGGGGATAGTGGGGGAGAGTCTTAGTCCTTGTGATGTGCCGGCTTTACTGGTCCCAAAAAAGGATGGGAGCCAGAAGATATGTATTGACAGTACGGTAATAAACAAGTATACCATCAAATACAGACATCCTATCCCTAGGCTTGAAGACATGTTGGACGAGCTATACGGCTCAAAGTTCTTCGCCATAGTGGATTTGAGAAGTGGTTATTACCATATAAGAATTAGAGAAGGGGATGAATAGAAGACTGCCTTCAAGACAAAAGGGGGCCTTTATGAGTAGTTGGTCATGCCCTTTGGCTTGTCTAGTATTCCCAGCACCTTTATGAGGTTGATGAACCATGTTTTCAGGCCCTTCATTGGCAGGTTTCTGGTACTATGCTTTGATGACATCCTAATATACAACAAGACTGAGGAGGAGCATCTAGATCACCTCCAGCAAGTAATTCAGGTTCTGGAAAGGGAGAGGTTGTATGGGAACCTCATGAAGTGTACTTTTCTGACTCGTGAGGTCACATTCTTGGGCTATGTGGTCACTGCTGAAGGGATCAAGGTGGATAAAAGTAAGGTAGAAGCCATCAGAAGTTGGCCAGTACCCCAGAGTATTCATGATGTGAGGAGCTTTCATAGACTAGCTTCTTTTTACAGAAGACTTATCAAGAATTTCAGCACCATAGTGACAACAATGGAAGAAATACTCAAAGGCAGTTCATTTCAGTAGAACTCCAAAGCATAGCAAGCCTTTAAAGAATTAAGTTGAAACTGACTGAAGCACCAGTCCTTGCTTTGCCATGCTTTGTAAAGATATTTGAAGTTGAGTGTGATGCCTCAGGAGTAGGCATTGGTGGTGTCTTGACACAGGAAGGCAGACCCCTGGCCTTCTTCGGTGAAAAGCTATATGACTCCAAGAGGAGATACTCAACATATGACAAGGAGTTCTATGCCATCATTAGATGCCTAGAACACTAGAGTCACTACCTGATTGCAGCTGAGTTTATACTCCATTCTAACCATGAGGCATTAAAATACATTCAAGGGCAACGCAAGCTAAATGTAAGGCATACTAAAAGGGGTGGAGTATCTCCAGACCTTCCACTTCACTATCAAACATAAGTCAGGCAAGATGAATCAAGAGGGAGATGCCTTCTCTGGAAGGCATTTACTCATGTTCTAGCTTGAAACCTATGTTTTAGGGTTTGAACGCCTCAAGACCTAGTATGAACAAGACCCAGAGTTCAAGGAATTGTTTAAGCACTGCAAGTAGAAACCCAAGGAAGACTGCCTGATCCAGAATGGGTATTTGTTCAAGGGAACTAGCTCATGTGTTTTAAGGTGTGGAATAAGAGAGTTGCCTATCAGGGAGGTCTATGGAGGAGCACTTATTGGCCATTATGGAGAAAACAAGACAACATCTATCCTGAAGGAACACTATCACTGGCCAGGCATGTCCAAGGATGTTCAGGACATCATCAAGAGATGTGCTAGTTGTCAAGCTACAAAGAGCCACACACTGTCCCAGGGTCTTTATACTCCATTGCGTGTACCCCAAGGCCCTTAGACTGATGTCAGTTTTGTCCTAGGGTTGTGAAGGACTCAAAGGGGAAGAGATTTAGTCTTTGTGATTGTGGACAGGTTTTCTACAATGGCCCATTTTATAGCCTGTTCTAAGACTAATGATGCTGCCCAAGTGGCTGAGTTATATTTCAAAGAAGCCATGAGGCTGCATAGGGTCCCAAGATCAATTGTTTCAGACAGAGATGCCAAGTTCATAAGCCACTTTTGGCTCACACTATGGAAAAAGCTAGGGACTAAGCTCAAATTCAGTACACCCTGCCATCCTCAAACTGATGGCTAGACTGAAGTCATCAATAGGACCTTAGGAGTTCTTTTGAGGGCCTTGATTAGGACTCATGCTAAGGCATGGGACCTGCTACTGCCCCATGTGGATTTGCATATAATAGAGCTCCTCATAAGACCATTAGTCTATCTCCCGCCAAAACAGCTTATGAAGTTGATCCGCTAACTCCAAGGGACCTGGTTCCAATAGGCATAGAAGGAAGGTTGTTTTCCAACGTGGAGACCTTGTATGAGTCCACTTGAGGAAGGAAAGGTTTTCTCAAAAGAGGAAATCCAAGCTAGGCCCACCAACTGATGGTCCATTTGAGGTTTTAGAGAAGATCAACGACAATGCATACAGAGTTGAACTCCCTAGAGACTATGGAGTTTTTGCTACTTTCAATGTAGTAGACCTGAGCTCCTACCTTGAAGATGTATCCCTTGAGAATTTGAGGTTGAATTCTTCTCAACAAGGGGAGGATAATGAAGGTAACCTCTCAGTTAGTCAGAATCAAGCACCTAATCTCAGTCCAGATGTTCAGGCTATGGTTCAAAAGGTTCTAAGCCAAGAGTCTAGCTACAGTGACCTACCCAGCAAACCAGCTCAGTCTCAGTTTTGCTATTTGATTCAGTAATGATCATGTCCCACCTTTTAAGGGGTAACTTAGCTCATTTGCACAGTTATACAATGGCTAACAAATGAATCAAGTTGCTCCATTTATTTTAGACAAGCACAACAGCATCAACACTACCTAGTTTCAGTTCTGCAGCAACCTAGTTTTGAGAGAGTCAACTTTAACTCCCACTTACAGTTATAGGATGGACATTTAAGGACTTGAAAAGGAATCAAAAATATTATCAAGTAAGGCCCTAAAACAGCTCATTCAGATCAGCTAGCTCCTACTTTATCCAGCACAGACAGCCATAAAATACCCTTTGATCCAAGGGAGAGCAGGCTGCTGTACTTGCTGTCTCCTGCGCTTAGCCATGTGATTGGCAGCTGATTTGTGTCCCCCAAAGTCATCATTACTAGTCCTTTGATCAACCAAGATCTTGACACCTTATTCATGGGGATTAACCAAGTAAATAGGTGTCAAGAATCAAATTATGCTGCTGTTTTTGGATTAGTTTGTTTTTAAATCTGTTTTCTCTTTTTAGTTTGCTTTGCTATTTACTTAACTATTGTGAGAAGGTGTAAGGCTGAGTATTTAAGCCTCATTTTGACTTGTAAGAACTCAACTGATGAATGCTAAAGTCGAGCATAGCTCCTTTCCCCTCAAATCTCTCTAGCTATCCTGTAACAAGGCCATTGCAGGTAGTGTTCTAGGAGTCTTGGTGCTTAATCTGGTAGTGTGTCTGTAGCTAGATTAATCCCCAAGGGCCCCCAACTTAGTTTGGTCGTGTGAATGTATCCAAACCAAGTTCAGTTTATCTTGGTTCTGTACAGTTTGTTGCTTGGCCAGTTCTCTTTAATCAAACTTCTTCTAGTCAGTTTGATTACTTGTTCCTAGTTCATCCCTTCTTAATTATTCTCCATCAGGCTGTCAGGCCCGGTTTACAGCCGTCACCCATCCTCAGACCAACTACCAAGCTGAAGCTGCTAACAAGGTCATCCTTTGTAGCTTACAGAAAAAATTGGACGAGGCTAAGGGCAAATGAGCCGATGAGCTGCGTGGCATCCTATGGTCATTAAGGACTACTGAAAAGACCGCAACAGGCGAAACGCCATTTATATTGCCATGTGGGTCGGAAATCATTCTGCCCATTGAAGTTGCCCTTCACACCCATCACCTTACCACATTCCAAGAGGAGCTGAACAACGCTGCGCTAGGAGAAGCATTAAACCTCCTATCCTCGGTCCGCAGCAATGCCCTTCTCCAAAAGGTGCTCTATAAGCTCCGCATCGCACGCCTCCATAACCATGCCATTAAACTCCATCCAATCAACATGGGAGATTTCGTCCTTCGTCGTACTAAGGTCGTGGCCTACGCAAGTAAACACAGCGAGCTAACCATAAATTGGGAAGGACCGTATAAGGTCACTGCCCAGATACGACTAGGCACGTATCGTCTAAAGACCCCTAGTAGAATGCCCATTCCACGGACATGGCACAGCAGCACATGTCCTTTGTCCAAGCAAGACATTTACGTACTTATGTTTTCCATGCAATAAATACAATGGCGACAAGGGTAGTTTCAGATACACCGCCTCGCCTGATACTTTTCTTAAGCGCGGCTTCATGGTCAGTCGCTATACTTTTAGCGCCAATGGGGACTAAAGGTTTCTCAGCATGGCCTCGTAGCTGGTCGCTATACTTTTAGCCCCAATAGGGGCTAAAGGTTCTTAAACACGACCTCATGGCATACTTTTAGGTCCAATCAGGGCTAAAAGTTCTTAAGCATGGCCTCATGACTAGTCCTTATTCTTTTAGCTCCAGTGGGGGCTAAAGGTTCTTAAGCACGACCTCATGGCCGATCGCTATACTTTTAGCTCCAATGGGGGCTAAAGGTTCTTAAGCACGGCCTCATGGCTAGTCGTTACACTTTTATCTCCAGTGGGGGCTAAAGGTTCTTAAGCATGGTCTCATGGACGGCCACTATACTTTTAGCTCCAATGAGGGCTAAAGGTTCTTAAGCACAGCCTCATATCCGGTCACTATGCTTTTAGACCCAATCGAGGCTTAGGATCCTTAGACCCGTCCCCTACATGTCATTTCGCTCAGGGGCCACTAGCTTCACAAGGCATAAGCAAATTAACAAGGCAAATGCAAAGACAAGCAGACAAACAAGAATAAGCAAAACAATAAGTAGAAAAGCAAGTGATCATACAAAAAGCCCCATGCGGAAAAACTTAGAAAATTTTCATTGATTGAATAAGAGAAGGAATACAAGCACCAACAATCGAAAAGAAATACAAAAAGAAGTAAAGCCCTAGGGGCCCTAGAAGTCTTCATCATGATCACTGCCCTTGGCCGCCCTAGCTACGTCACCTTCATGGTCAGGTGTCGAGGCTTCGGCATCTAAAGGTGTCGTCCCCTTATTGTCCAGACCACCATCGACAGCAACAGGGGGTTAAACTCCACCAACTCAGGGTCCTAACCCTGGGCTCAATCCTGACGGCAATCCTCGATAAACTTCACGTACGCTTGGAAATAGCCTTCAATACGGAAGGCTTGCGTGTTAGGGTCACCAGGAGCTCCCGAAAGAACTTGGTGCTCTCACCACGCCCCCAATGATAGCCACGATCCTCGGCCCTAGCCAATTCTTTAGCCTCGGCCTCTACCTTAAAGCGGGTCTCCTCTAGCTGGTGCTGTTAGTCTTTCTTTTCGGCCTCCAAGGCCTCTTTCTCCCTCTTCAACTTCTCTAAACGGTGTTTGTACTTAGCTACCACTTTATCTGATCTTTGGTGCTCAGCCTGGAGGTCACTAATTTGCCCCTGTGGCAGGGCGTTAATTCGCCCATCCAAAGTAGAGATGGACGGCCTTGACCTCACCAGCTTAAGTGCTCGGGCAATGGCCTAGAAAACTCGATATGTTCAGATCAAAAAAAAAGGGCAAAGATTAATAGCATAAAATGACGTGGACTTAACCTCACCTCAACAATGGCCACTTGCTCCTCATCAACTACGGTTGGTCCAGCAGAGTTAGCAGGTGCCAGCATCCACAACCTAGCTAATTTCACTACCAAGGTATGCTTGGCAGAGGCATCGGCAGTCAGAAAGTCTTTATATGGAGCTCGAGTGTGTACTAAAGGCCCTTCCAAGGCCTATGATGAGGACCCCTACTCACCTCGGGACCCGTCGGTGGCAAGGGACCCCCGCTCCTCGTCAAAGGCGAGGCAGTCCCCAAACTGCAGATGCTGATCAGCCCCTTCGGCCCCATTTGCTCTTCGAAGAAGGGGCACCGGCTCTCAGAGGGGTGGGAGCAGATGCCACGGCAGCATCCTGTCCACTCTCACCCCGCGGTCGTTTGCGGGAACCCAAATGAGGGAGATTCAGGGATCCTATAAAAGATTTCTCACCGCGGGGTAGCAGCGATAGGGCTATAAAGAAGGCACAAACGATGAACAATTCCCCCTTAGCAAAGGGCTACAAAGGAAAATAGTAAGAGGAGCAGCACCCAAACCTTCTTGGCCTGCATCTCTATGCATCTGCATCGCTCTGCCTCGTGAACCCGGTCGACCTCAATAGCAACCTGCTCCGTCGTGGCGTCCCCAGATTCAAGAGGTGACAGCTTCGCCCGTGCTTGCTCTGCATAAGACAAAAGAGAGTCATGTCAGAGCCAAAAGAAAAACTCAACCACAAGAGGGGCGTTAAGTACCCTTAGAAAAATTTTTAAGGATAAGTAGGCTAGCAGCCTCCAAGAAAAAGTCGTTAGCAAAATATTTCAGCCTAGGGAGCTCATTCATAGGCTCCCTGTCACTCGATTTGCTCTGCTTTTGCCCGGGCCTTTTCTGGGCATCCACCACCCGAGCCATGAAGGAAAGAATAGGCCTAAGATGGTCATCTTCCCAAACATAAAAATGAAAGTACCAAGCCGCTCATTTCTCAGCGTCGACCGGCTCTCCATATGGATTGTGAACTGAATTCCCTTTATTCCAATCGGGTAAATCCCCCGAACCCGCTTTGCGGCCTTATGAAAAGAAAGCTATATTTCCAATTCTTTACTTTGGACTTCTTCTCGATGGCCATCATGTAGCCTTTCTTATTGTTGAGGCAATACCATCCAAGGTCCCCTATCTCTCTGGGAGCCCTCTGGACGGAGTGGACATGTGCAAATGCATGGCCCGTGCAAGTCAACCTGTGTAGCTTGCACGTCGCTATAAGAGAACATATATGTACCAGGACGTGGGTACAAGCTGCGCAGGCGCCAGCGCATACTTATTTAGGATATCCACAACCACTGAATGTAGTGGGAACCTTAGGCTGTAGGAAAAGGCTACGTGATATACCGCTATGCATTTGGTGGGAGGCTTGTTTACGATGGCGTCCACCTCCAGGAGCACAAATCTATAACTGGCGGGCAGGAGGTACTTACCTTAAGTGCCAGCCTCTTTAGGGAAGCCATAACCTTCGAGTTGGGGAAATGAGTGCCCGGTCCATCTTGGAGGTCTGAGCACGCAGGGGCCCCTGGAAAGACCATTCCCTTGGCCACAACCTCCTGAAATGACTCTTGCCGAGCGCAGCCTGTTTTCTTTAGCGCGGACCTCCCCAAGCTACTTGTTTCTCCCTCTGAGGAAGAATTGGTGCTGGCGGATTCAACCTTAACCTCAACACTCGACCTATGGCAACCAGAGGAAGAGCAAGGATTACCTTCAAAAGTACCCTCGGCCAGAAGCTCATCAGAACTCCTCAACCGAGCGGTCGTCTTGGTCTTAGCCATTCTACGTTCCTGAAAGTTAAGCATACGGTCAACTGCCACATCAATTTCCTACGGACAAACGACATCTTCCTTGATGCTGAGGATACCAGGAGTCGAGGAGTACTCGCAGCTAAACCACAAGGGGGTACCGGACTCAAACATCGGATCGACATAGGGGATTTTCTTTGGTTCCATAAATTGATTCTTTGGGGGAATGTGTGCAACCACCCAGCCATCACTTAGGGCTGGGCGGCTCGAAAACTGAGGATGGCGACCCTCTCAAGGATCTTCCCACTCAATAAACAAGATAAAAACGTACTTTTATAAATATAGTACACAATGTGACCCCTTTAGATGAGGCACGAGGAACGTACCTGGAAAAAGGATGAAGGGTTGAAGGGGGTATTGAAGACAAAGATGAAGAAACACACAGACCCTTTGAAGATTCAAAGGGAGGGGGATGAAGACACTACAGTAAGTTTGAATACAAACTAAGGGAGAGGCGGAGCTTCTCGCTTTAGAACTTCACTTCTCTCTCTAGGAAACTTTTGAATGCACGAAAATGGCATGCCCCAAAGAATCTGACTACCCTTATATAAGTGAGGTAAGAGAACGAGAAAGGAAAGCACTCTTCCTAAGGGACTCGAGGGGATGTCATCCTGACACGTGGCACCTAAGGCAACATGTGGCATTTAAGAGCCAACGCTCGTAGCTACAATTCTTCCCATAAACCCTTTAGTCCCAAGGGAAGCCAAGGTCTCCCTAGCTCAGCCTTAAGGCCGGCCAATACACCTTCAACCCTAATAAGAGCTAGGGGTCCTGCAGCTCGGCCTCAGTGTCGGGCGATACGCCTTCAGCCCTAATAGGGGCTAAGGGTCTTATAGCTTGACCTCAAGGCCAGCCGATACACCTTTAGCTCCAATGAGAGCTAAGGGTCTTACCGCTCGACCTCAGGGTGGGGCGATACACCTTTAGCACCATGGGGACTAAGGCTCCTGTGGCCCGGTCTAAGGGCTGGACATTATACCTTTAGCCCCAATAGGGGCTAAGGATCCTGTAGCTCAGCCTAAGGGTCGGGGCAATACAGTTTTAGCCTCAATGTGGGCTAAAGGTCCTATAGCTCGGCCTAGAGGTCATTCGTTACATCCTTAGTCTTAATGAAGGGACAAGGGTCTTTAAGCACAGCCTCAAGGGTAGTCGCTAAACTATTAGCCCCAATGAGGGCTAAGGGTTCCCCCAACATGATCTAAGATCGATCGTTATTGACTCTGGTCCTTAGTAAGGGCTGGCCAATCTACCGCATAAACAAGAACCAGCCGTCGCGTTCTCAACCCCCACGAAAGTGCCGAAGGTCCCTAAGTACGATAGTAGGTCAGATGTTACACAACTAGTCCCCCAAAGGAGGCCATCAGTCTTTAGATATGGCTTTAGGGCTGGGGGATATAAGTCCATTTAGGATGTTACGCAAAGAAAAATGCAAGGACACTAAATAGAGAATCAAGTCCATGCAACAAGAGACGACCTCTTATTATGAGTAGCTGCAGATCAACTTCTACAAAGGCTAGCAAGACAACGAAGAAGGGAAATAAAATAGGACCCCTGTGCCTACTCCTCATCGCTTCAAGCAGAAGGAGCATTGCTCAAGCTTGAGTCTTCGTTAAGGCCGCCTGTCCGCATAGGATTGGCAATCAGGCCAACAAGACAAGGAATCTATGCTCTCCTAAGCCTTTCCTCGATTCCCCACATCCAGGACTCAATAACAGCCCAGTTCAACTCCCGCAGAACTGATATCATGCAATCCATCATGATCCTGCTCGACAATCCCAACTCCGCAGCATCATTTAGCACCATGGCGTAAAAAATGGCCTACATCATCTCAAGAATGGGGGAGTTGTGAGCGTACCGCATTGCCACGAGAAGGCCAAAGTTAAGGCAAAGACCATGGTGGTTCTAAGGAAGTAAACTAGGTCGAAGGGTAGAAGATTCTCTCCCTAACATACTCCGCCGCCTGCTCGGTGCTGAGGAAGTTAGGAAACATGATGGGTCTTCTCTCTCCTTCTCTCTCTATTACTGTCATTCTTTCTCTCACAACAAAGGTTGAGAAGACTGGGTAAGTGGTGCTTCCCAGAGGGTTTCACCCCACCTTTATAGAGGGAGGTGGCTATGCCAAAGAATGGCACATTTCCCTACGAGGCAGCAAAACCAAGGAGCCACTCTGTCCTCGCCACGTGGCTTCTGTAACCCAGGGATTGTTCTGGGCATCCCTAAAAGTTCTAAGGGGAAATCACAACCCAGAGGTCTATCCCGTAGGCTGACCACCAAGGTCCCTAACCCTAAGGCCAATCAATAAGACCGCCACCAGGGTACGGAGAACAGTGTCTATCCTTCGAACTCCCTTGCGAGTCGAAGCTTTGATAGGCTCGAGCATGGATATTATGGCCATGCGTAACCACCGTAAGAATGGAACAAAAAATATTCGTGAAGAAATCAAACCCTAGCATAGAGGGGCAACATTTTATTATCAGCACCAAGGATTACGGAGTGTAATACAAGGAAGGATTTTGAAAAGTCTGGCACTACTCTTCATTACTAGAAGGGGGTGGGGGATCATTTAAACTCGAGCTTTCTTCCTAGCTGTTCACTGGCCTACAAGCACCCTTCGGGGGAGTTCGCTGGTGAAGCTGTGCCTCCAGAAGGCCACGCCTATTAACATTTAACCAAGACTCGAAAGAAGTCCACCATAAGCCTTCAAGGGTCGCCTTCAAATCCGCGGCCATGAACCTGTTTACTGTGCCCAATTCTGTAGCATCATTAAGCAGCATGGCGTAGAAGGTGGCTTAGACCATTTCGGGAAGTTCGAAGTCACGTGCAGCCTCCACCACATTGGGCAAGGCAAAGCTCAGACATAGGTCCAGGTAATCTTCTGGGAGCAGATGAGGAGGACGTGAGGCCCTCCTCAAATGCCACTTGAAGTTTTCCCTAACATGATCAGCCATCTCTTCTGTGTCCTGCAAAGGAGGAAAAGCCATGATGAGGATGGCAAATCGTGACTCTCTCTAGAACTCTTATCTCCCTCTCTCTAAAAAGATTCGAGAGCACTTCCAAGTGATCTTTCGTAGGAATGCCTACTCCTCCTTTATAGAGGGGAATAAAGGGGGCTAAAGGGGAGACCACACATTCCTAAGGTGCCCTCGCATCAATGCACCATTCAGCTCTTTCCATGTGGCGATGGATTACCTAATATCTGGCCCAAGTGTCACCGTCACAAAGGGTGCCCTGTCCAGGAGAAGGACCATAAGGTCATCCATTTAGGTCCTGGACCAGAGGACCAAGCTCCAAAAACGTCACATAGTCAAGCCTCGATAACCAGGCCGCCTGGTCAATGAAAGTAAGCAAAAACACCAAAGCTAAGGTAAAGCTCCCTCAAAGAATGCACGCCCCAGAGGTCATTGTTCGCCGAGCCTCACTCCTGGAGAGGGGGGTTTGGTCGTTTGACCCCGAGCTCTCCTCCTCCTCTGAGTTGCTTAGTACTTCCTGTCGGCGAGCCTCCAAGATCCTGCCCCTATTACGCCCTACCCATGCCTGGAAAGTGCTTTACTGCAACTCTTTGAGGGTTGACTCCATTACCTCGATCATCCACCCACGCAAGACACCGAGCTTCACAGTGTCATTAAGGAGCATCGCCAGGAATACCACCAGGGGTAACTCGGGAACCTTGGAATCCCGGGCATACTCCTCAGCCGCAGCAAGGACGAAGTCTGAGTATAGCTCTTCGTAATCGGACTGTAGTGGAAAAGGAGGAAACGTCACCTCCCTACTATACCACTCAAAATTACCCAGAACGTAGAGCGCCATCTCGTCAGTCGTCAATGAACGAGGGAATCCCATATTAGAAAGGGAGGACCTTTGGTGCAAGGGATATCCAAAGGTGTGGTGCAGATCACGGTTCTGAGGCAACTCCTTTTTATACCATGAAGTTCACGGGATCTCGTAATGCAAATTAGCCTCGGAAACCCCAGAATGGCACTAACCGTCAGCCAAGTATTAGATCAGGAGAGGGTAACTGGTTAAGGACAAACTGTTTTCCCATGTTCCACCGACCGCCGCTACACCCAGAGTGATCCACATTTCACCTGACTACCTGGGCGGGCCCCTGTACACATAAAATGTGGGGGGCTAAATGATCCAAAAAATATGATTTTCTCGGGAAGGCCCAAGGATACCCAATTGCAGGATAGGTCCAAACTGGAACAAACCAGACAGCATTCCCCTTTGGGTCCAGCATGAATTTACCATCCTACCCTTTGTTACAGGAGCTATAAATACTCACCTACCCACCTCGAGAAAGGGATTTGCACTCTGATATAATTGACTCTACTCTCTCTCTTTACCGCATTTATCTCTCTCTTGTACCCTCCTTTGACTTGACCGTTAGAGAGGCATTTCCCGGACCACAACTGAGGGGTGCCTTTTTTGCAGGTTCGACCAAGGAAAGGAGCCCACCAGCAGATCTGCACGTGCCATCATGTAAGCCCGAGCTCTCATCCCACGTCATCTTCAACAAGGTACAGGAAGGTCTCGAAACAATTAGTAATTTTCGAAACTAATTTAATAGTTTGAAATTCTTCTCCTAAGCTAAATGTTTCCTCATGATCTTTTATTGATAGAGCAACATTGAGATCAAACTTCCTGATTTGATAAATTGTTTCCACCTTTTGTTTAGAAATTTTCTAATTTGAAAAATCTATTTGATAACTAAGTTCTTTGCTATTAGCCACATTCAAATTCTTACTACAACCCAAACTAAGATGATCTCTAAACCAAGAGGCTATCAGAGTTATGCTTGAATACTTAGCTAAGAGTCATGCACATTCAATCGAGACCATTAGGACTACCCCATCGAGACCACCTAACACATACGACTGCCCAATGGACTTACTAGGGCTTACCAACAACTAACACACACTGGCAACGGCGTGACACTAACTAAATATGCAAACTTGGCTTTGATACCAGTTGGGGACGGGATGCACCTAGGGAAGTAGGAGGAAGGGCCTGGATGCGGACTTATGCAAAGGGAGCCGAGTGACAAATTGATTAGGTTACGGTTCAACACTATTCAACATGTTAATTCATCATGGTTATCTTGATAGTCATGATGAATTGACATGTTGAATAATGTTGAACAATTACCTCATCTTCTTCCTGGGGCTTTTGAAGTGGGATGTGCTTGTAATAAAATGGATAACTATAAAAACACGTTAGCAGTAAAAAATTCTCTTTTTTTTGAATGTATGGAATGAGTAGGAAATCTTGTCATATATCATATAGGTTTTGGGCACATGAACTGCCAAATAGATCATAAGGTGAATGAACTGATGAGGATGCTGAATCTGATGAATTCGTGTTGAATATTAACAATAATTATTTTTGTTTCTTAAGTAATTTAATCTCCTTTTTGAGTGATTGGATTTCATCAAGCTCATTTGACGAGGTAGCTTTGTCCTTATTTTTCGAAATGCCTTCTTGTTTCCTTTGTGGAGTTAAATGATGTGGAAGATTTAGTTAGGAAGCTTATGTGATCTTTGCAAAAATTCTCTTGTTAAAAAATAAGGTAAAGAATTATCTTTTCATTGAATAAATTCAATCTCAAAATTAAATGCAGATAAAATAGCTTGCCACCGAGCAAATATTTGTTTAGAAATAATATTTTGAACATCTTTTAGAAGAATTTCTTTTGTAGACTTGCAATCTATTCGAAGAAGAAATTTCTTATTGAACAAATCATCTCGAAATTTTGAAATACATGAAATGATTAACAAGACTTTCTTTTGTTTAAGTATAACGCCATGACCTATTTCTGGTGCATTGGTTTCACTTATCATGAATGCATTTGAGTGTGGTATGCCTAGACATGGTAAGGCTTTCACCTTCAGTTTGAGTTTTTTGATGATTTAGGAATCTTCTTCAGACCAAGGGGGGAATTTTTTTGTAATCATATATATAAAGGTTCACAAAGGTTTCTTAATTTTCGGAAAAAGTCAGGCGCATAATTAAGACATCCTAAGAACCATTATAATTGAGTCTTATCTTTAATTTCGTCTGGAAATTTATCCGTAAATTCAACTGCACTAGAATTTGTACATGTAGTGCCTACATAAATATCATGTCCTAAAAATCTAATTCTAGTTTGGAATAATTTCATCTTAGGTGCAGATTCAACCAATCCATTTCTCTTAATAACATGCAAAAAGGTATGAAGATGTTTAAAGTGTTGCTCAGTACTATTTGAATGTACGAGGACATCATCTCTATAAACTATTCTAAAATGAGTGTAAGGATTAAAAGTATAATTCATAGTGTTTTGAACTTCTGAAGTTGCATTCTTTAGTACAAATGGCATAACATTCCACTCACAAAGTCCAAACGGGACTGCAAAAGCCGTTTTATACCGATCTTCTTCTATAATTTAAACATGCCAAAAACCACTTTTCATATCGAATTTTAAGAATATATTTTTCATCATATAAACTATTGCGTAACTCACGATTAGGAATTGGATATCTAATCCATTGTAATACATTGTTTAATGGTCTATGATTGATAACTAAACGTGGGACTCTACTTGATTATTAACATAAAATGCTGCACAACTCCAAGGAAATTTAGGTTGTCTAATTAATCAATTCAAGGAGTTCTTTAGTCATTTGAACAGACCTAGCTTTAATTGGAATATTTTGCTCCAAGAAGTCTTTTTTATAGGAGTGTTACTATATTCCTTTTTCTTTGCAAAATGAGTTAGGAAGATTAGAACGTACTTCATTCTCAAATAGTTCTTGTAACTCCCGTATTTTCTTTTGAATAGAAGGTTGTTGCAGCTTTTCTTCAATCTTTTTATAAACATTTTTTATAGAAAAATGACTATGTTTTTTTCTTTTTATGAATAAGATTAATTTGTTTTGATATGGAGGATTTTTATAATAAAGATAAATCGTTTTAACACACAAGAGTTATAAATTTAAATGATATTGTTTTTCCCATAATTTCTATACAAACACGAAATTGATCTACTTTAAATGGATAGATTTGAGTAAAATAAAAGGGGTTCCAAAAACAACTTCTTGGCCTATGTCTTTTACTAGAATAAAGGAGTTTTTGAAGCAATATCGTTCATTACATATGTAAGCATTTGATAATTTATATTTAATTTGTAATGCCATACCATTAGTGTTATGAAGACGTTCTTTTTTTTTTCATAATATAGAGAGGGAATTTGTCTTCCCCTGATACAATTTTGGTCTGCACCACTATCTAAAAGTGCAATAGTATTTAATGCAAAACTACTTTTGATTTTTATAGTGATACTAATATACCGTTTTTGAAAATTTATTTGGTTATTGATTGAAACAAATTGTTGATCCGTAGGAATGTTGGAGGAAAGTGGAATATCTTCAGGCTGAGTATTTGAAGGAGAAGGTTTGCTTTCTATTGATGTTAATCTTATTTCAAATTCAAGATCTTTTATTTGTAATGAACACTAATCTTTTTGTAAATTTTTAATTTGTTTCTTTAAAGTATTAATTTCCATTTTTAAGTCCGAAATATTAACTACCTTATTTAAAATTTCACGTGTCTCAAATATTTTTATTTATACTTGCCTTAGGAGAAGGGTCAAGAGAATCTTGGTTTATTAATATGCCCTTGAGTTTTTTAAAATACTCTTTTCTTAATCCTACATCGTGAATTTGATCGATTAAACTAATAAAAGTTTCTTTTCATTTTTATTAGCATTTATAACATTAATAGAATTACAACATATCCCTGAAGACTCATTTCTTGGTGGGTATTCACTTGAATCATTCTCTAATTTATTGATAGTGCTATCTTCATAATCGGACGAAAGCAATGAATTTTCCGATTGAATTGGGGTGTCTTTGAGCTCAAATAGGGAAATTATTTTTTCTTGAATTTATGGATGATCTACACATATTTTATTCAACTTCTTTGTAACTTTACACTTTTTTCCCTGGTTTACCACATTTATAACAAGTATTGGTATTATTAATTTTCTCTTTTGTAGTAATCTTTTTAGGACTTGATTTATTGTAGTTAGAACTACATGTATTATATTGTCGATGGAATATCTTGCTTGTAGTTTTAGTTTATTGCATAGAGAAATTCCTTCTTTTTTGATAATACTTAGTAATTGGCCGAATGTAATTTGTTCAAATGGAAATTAGTTCATTGCATAGAGAAATTCCTTCTTTTTTTCGCAACAATTTGTAATTGGCCAAATGTAATTTGTCCAAATGGAATTGGCCCTTTACCAATAACTTCATTTAGTTTATTAAATATTCTTTGAGAAAATAAATATGGTAATCCCAAAACAAATTTTACTTTTCAATAAGGTTGATGACAGTCTTCCCTTTTTAATAGATATGTTAACAACGTATCTTTATACCAATTGTAATCTTCAAGGATTGGACATCTTAAATTTGTTAAAAGAATATCTGTTGCACCACTAATATCCTTTGGACCAGCAAGAAAATTAGTAACAATAGTGTAAATCAATGTTTCTATATTGTCATGTTGTCCTTGAGAATTGTACTATTTTTTATTTTATTATGTTATCTTTATCCTCTTGAATATAATTCTCTCACCAATTTTTGAGTGCGCCAGTGAATCCAGAGGTTAATAAATCAGAAGGCTGTAAATTTGTTGCACATCTAGTAGCACAAGTTGTGTAAGCAATCAACATTCTTTAAAGTGTAACAAATATTTCGTGGACACTTTGGCCATCAATGTTCCATTCATGAATTGGATCACCAGCAAGACTTTCAGTAATTATTGTTCTAACACTTTCAAGTTGAAGACCTGGAGGAGTTGGCTTAGAATAATATGAAAAATCATTTTTATATATTTTATTAATGTTTTTGAAATGTATGTCGTCATCGGAATGGGGTAATCTTTCTTCTAAAATATTAACCATATTATTCTTATTTGGACTTTCCGCTTCTTTTAATTTTTCATCTATTTTTGAAATTAAAGGAGCAATATTATCCAGTAGTTCTAATTTATTTGGACGTCTTATTTTACATAGGGACTTTGCAATATCATCTAGAAAGTTTGGCTTGTTCTTTTTATTATCATTATTGATATCTAA
This sequence comes from Carnegiea gigantea, assembly GCA_029747015.1. Taxonomy (NCBI): domain Eukaryota; kingdom Viridiplantae; phylum Streptophyta; class Magnoliopsida; order Caryophyllales; family Cactaceae; genus Carnegiea; species Carnegiea gigantea. The sequence continues at coordinate 315,937 of JAKOGI010000802.1, read as the reverse complement.
ATTTTCTAATTTTTCAGTTAATGAAGCAGTTTCTTATTTTTTTTACGATTGCTTCAATTTGAGTGGAAACCATACTAACTTGTTGAGACATTGTATGCAATACTTGATTTGTTGATACAACTTTTGAATGTCATGTAAAAGTACTTGATTATTTTCCGGATCATTTCTTTTTATTTTGAATGGAATTTCAAGATTATTACCTTTAGGAGTAATTAATGTAATTTATTCTAATGGAGGAGTTATCGAAGTGACTACTTGGCCATTTTTGAGTATCCATTTTTTAGCAAAATTAGTATTAGTATTTATATATTTAATATTAAATGGACCTGGAAGATTGTGATTAGAGGCAAATATTGCCCACCATGTGAAGAAGGGAACATTGACTTGATGTTTTTCCACGAATGAATTAACATTCTTGCCTTATGTATGATCTCTTTTGGCCTTATTTCTTAATGAATTGAAATTTTATCTTAAAAAGGATTGAAATTTTTTTCAAATGGATTTGAAATGACATTGATTGAAGAAAATGTTAGAGGTTGCGTGGTTGATTATGTCGGTGAACCAATTGAAGAAGAAGCTTCAGCTATTGATTAAGCAATTGGAGCTTTATAATAAATTTTTTGAGAATCTTCTACTTGGTTATCTTTTAAAAAATTCATAATTAGAGGACTTAGAAGGCATGGAATATGAAGATTGAGAAAGTTCAATATTTTCATAAAATCTTGAAGATGAACCTTTCTCATGAATAAACCTTATTAATATTCTACCATCGGGCTCTTCTATTATTTGTTGAATGTTCCTTTCAACAATATTTCTTGGTGGTATGGTATTTCAAATAATAAATTCTTGAGGAATAGTGATTTCATTCTGTTGTAATAATTTAAGAGTAAAAGTAGTAATATTATCTTATTTAGCCTTTATTAATATTGTTTCATCTAAAATAGGTTTTAATATACATTTAGGATAGAGTTTGGGTGATAATATTTTAAAATATACTCTATAAGTAACAGCAAAATTTCTTGAAAGCTTGCAATTGAATTTTTAAATTATTTTAAATATTTGGAAGATGAATAACTAATACTAAAGTATCTAAAAATCTAAGGGTCATTTAAATCTGCTGAACAATTTGGATAACAGTTAAAACATATAGGACCATTGTAAATATTAGTTTAAATCGCGGTTAACAATGAATCTTTGTAACGTATTAATTTCTTGTCTCTAAGGGCCATGAAAAAAGGACAATCTAACCCTAACCTTGTTAAAGATTTCAATGCAACTTGAATCATACCAAAATGAATATATCTATATTTCTCACTATATTTTTAATAGCAATTTTATAAACAAATTTAATAGTTTGAAATTCTTCCTCTAAACTAGACGTGTACTCATGATCTTTTATTGATCGAGCGGCAATGAAATCAAACTTACCAATTTGATAAATTATTTTTGCCTTTTGCTTGGGAATTCTCCAATTTGAAAAATCAACTTGACAACTAACTTCCTTAATATTAACCACTTTCAAATTCTTACCACTACTTAAACTAAGACGATCTCTAAACCAAGAGGCCATCAGCATTTGAACACTTAGCGAAGAATCATGCACATCCTATCGGGATCACTAGGACCACATCACTGGGACCACCTAACACATACGGCTGATAGGCGGACTTACCGAGGCTTACCAACAATTGACCAATAGTGGCAATGGCATGATACCAACTAAATATGCAAACTTGGTGATGCCAGTTGGGGACAGGATTCACCTAGGTGGGTAGGGGTATGCCATACAATTAACGCCATGAAGACGTTCTTTTGTTTTTTGTTTTTTTTGTAATATAGAGAGGAAATTAGTCAGTCCCTGATACAATTTTAGTCTGCACCACTATTTAAAAGTGCAATAGTATTTAATTCAAAACTATCTTTGATGTTAAAAGTGATATGAATATACCATTTTTGAAAATTTATCTGGCTAATGATTGAAACAAATTGTTGATCTGTAAGACTGTTGAAGGGAACTTAGAATATCCTCAGGGAAAGTATTTAAAGGAGAAGGTTTGGTTTTAGCACCAAAAAAAAAAAAAAAAAAAGGGGAGAAGGTTTGGTTTTTATTAATGCTAATCTTGTTTATAATTCAAGATCTTTTGATTGTAATGAACACAAATATTTTTGCAAATTTTTAATTTGTTCCTTTAAAGTATTCATTTCTATTTTTAAGTCCTGAATATTAACTACCTTTAAAATATTTGAAATTTCACGTGTTTCAAATATTTTATTTATACTTACTTTAGGAAGTGGCTCAAGAGAATCTTCTTTTATTAATATAACATTGAGTTTTTGTAAATATTCTTTTCTTAATTCTACATCTTGAATTTGGTCAATTAAATCTAATAAAAATTCTTTTTTATTTTTATTAGCAGTTATGACATTAACACAATTATAACATATCCTTGAAAGCTCATTTCCTGATGAGTATTTGCTTGAATTATTTTCTAATTCATGGATAGTGTTATCTTCATAATCGGATGACGACGATGAATTTTCCAATTCAATTGGAGTGTTTTTGAGCTCAAATAAGGAAATTATTTTTTTCTTGAATTTATGGATGATCCACACATATTTCATTCAACTTCTTTTTAACATTACAATTTTTTGCATAATGTCCTGATTTACCATATTTATAACAAGTATTGGTATTATTAATTTTCTTTTTTGTAGTAGTCTTTCTAGGACTTGATTTTTGGTAGTTAGAGCTACGTGTATTATATTGTCTCCTTCTATAAACTTGAGTTTTTCTTCGTTTTTCACATATAAGGCTTCTAATTTTGGAAGGCAAAAGGCTTCACAAAAAGAAACCTAATTTGTTTCACTTAGCGACTATGTCAGCGGAATATCTTGCTTTTAGTTTTAGTTCATTGCATGGAGAAATTCCTTCTTTTTTGATAAAACTTAGTAATTGGCCAAATGTAATTGGTTCAAATGAAATTGGACCTTTACCAATTACTTCATTTAATTTATTAAATATTCTTTGAGAAAATAAAGATAGTAATCCCGAAACAAATTGATCTTTCCAATAAGCTTGACAACAATCTTCCCTTTCTAATATGTTAAAAATATATCTTTATAGCAATTATAATCTTCGATGGTTGGACATCTTAAATTTATTAAAAGAATATCTGTTGTATCACTAATATTCTTTGGACTTCCAAAAAAATTAGTAACAATAGTGTAAGTTAATGTTTCTATATTGTCATGTTTTCCTTGAGAATTTATATGATTTCTTGATTTAGTACGTTCATCCTCTTAAATATAATTCTCCCACCAAGTTTTGATTACGCAAGCCTCAAAAGCTTGTAAATCTATTGCATGTTTAGTAGTATAAGCTGTATAAGTAATTAACATTCTTTGAAGTGTAAGTAGCCACTTCGACCATCAATATTCCATTCATAAATATACAAACATATATCTATATATACACATACATACATATACATATACACACACCCACACAATGTTTTTGTGTGTGTGTGAATGTCATGTGTGCATGTGTGTGTATACACGCACACATACATAGATACACACGCATACATTCACATGCGCGGGCGCGCACGCACGCACACACATATCTATATATATATATATATCTGTGTGTGCACGCACGAGTGAGGGAGAGAGAGAGTGTGCGTGTGTGTGTATATATATGGAAGGGTGTGAGCGTGCACGTGTATACATATACATACATATATACATATTGATATCCCCCACACACGTTACCAGCCCAAAAATGCCACTGTCATCAAGCATGCACCAGAGAGGAACATGCCACTGTCATCAAGGACGCACTGGAGAGGAGATACCTCTGTCAGACCGCCCATGGAAGAAGAGGCAGAACGCTAGATGCAACAGGACCAACAGATCACTAGTAAGGGGCTGTGACGTGGATGATTGAGACTTGAGTTCTTTTAATGGAACTTCCAGTCCAACCGTCGGTGAACCGGTTTTTTTCGGTTCTTCCTGGTTGAACTATGATAATGGTTTTAAGCTTGCTCACAACCCGATTGCATGCCGGGTCCCGGAGGAACCAGTTGGACCATTCGATTCGGCCCGGTTCTTGTAAGAGTAGTGTCTGGTAGTGCAGATACTGTTAACATCCACGCTCATCTTTTTCCACAGCTTCCTAGCAGACTTGGTAGAGTACAGTGCATACTGCATACTCATGCTCATGGAAAATTCAGTCTGTGATGCTAGATGTCCCATATGAGAATCACATGAAAAGACTTTCTGTAAGCAAACAAGACACATACAGAATAAATCAATGACGCCTCAGAGCCTTCAAAATCTCAAAATGAAGCAAAAAGCCACAGTCAGCTCCAGACTAGTACTATCATAGCTATGACGACTGATGTCTGAAGGAACATTAGCACAAGCCTAATTCACTAGTACCAAATCCTATCATGAATCTACTAACACGAACATTCTTATATTAAAACAACAGTCCAAGGAACCCTGCGCCAATGGTAGAAAAGCAACTGAACAGAAGTCGGTAACCCATGCCTGATGATGGCGATTGAGGTCCTGCTTGCTTCTACAAGATATCTTTACAAGTAGCATGGAACAAAGATTTCATTAAACGCCCTTAGATTAACGACCACGGCCACGACCTCGGCCACGGCCTCTGCCCCTTCCACGCCCCACAGGCCTCCCTAGATTTCAGGCAGAAAAACGGGTGTAAACATCAGTGCTGCAAAATTGAAAGACAGGTATCTAAATGCGAGAAATAAACAAAAGTTTAGCAATACCTGCAGCGGCCTTCTTTGGCTTCACCCTTGGTGTCTCTTCCACAAGCAGAGTTTCAACGTTCAGGCTGTCAGGAAGAATGTAATATCGGATATTGTTCCCACGCACACTCAGATGATCCATAGTTACTGGATTTTTCCCCTTTGGTGTGAGTTTAACAGTCTTCAAATGTGTGTTCATGCTAATATCAGCACCTGTGCATCAGTAGCCAGACACGGTCAGGCAGCACAAACGGTAAATGGAAGAAGCAATCAGACAGTATATCTGCGCTAAACTGCCCCAAAAAAAAAAAGAAAAAGAAAAAGAAAGAAAGCAGTAGAAGAGCTTAGCATTTACAAATTGCATGCTAGAAGGTCAAGCCTTATTAATGTGAACTTCAGTCAGCTCAACAGTTGCCTTCCAGGCAATTCTTTTTGTATTTAAGGTGGACTCAAGCAAGATGCATCACTAAGTAGCCATCTACTACTTCAGTTACCATGTTGCAGAGTAGAAAATAGTCAACACTTCTAAAACATAAAATCAAACAGAAATAGCCTTTCTACACATTAAGGGGTATTAGTCTAAGGCTGATTACGTCAACACAACCTCTACATCCATCACTCACCCTAAAAGAAACACAAAAGAAAGAACCATACTGTAGACAACATACTGAGATGAGGTGTTCGAATCAAGGATAGGATTTGGCATCCAAGTTTCCCTCTTACTTCCATCCGCCAGCAAACCTCATCCGGAAGAACATTACAAACGCACGCACGCACGCATGCGCCTAATTACATGTGCGTGTGTGTGTGTGTGTACATATATAAAGAGACATAAATACATATACGCAAGCATGTGGGAGTGTCTGCAATTAGACTAATCCCTTGCATAAAGAAGTTGATTGCAGAATCCTTGGAATTTCCCATATTACATATACATATAGACAGACACATGCAAGCACAGAAACGCACGCTAATATTAAGCTAGTTCCTCGCACAAGGAAGTTTTATTATAGAAACCTTAGGCTTTGCCATATTTTATGCAGACTATTTCTTCTCAATTAATCCCAGTAAAAGAAAGCCCCGTTGTGAACAGCCCAATCTCCCGAAACGGAACATTAATATTTGGATATCTCATTACTTCCTTGTCCAACAAACCCAAAAATCAAAGACCATAGAAGAACCTCCTAACACTTTCAAAGTCCAGCTTCCTATACAACGCCACCTGAATTCGTTTCTCCACCAATTAGACAGCAACTGTTTAGTTTTCTCCAAGCAGATGTTCAACAAGACACAGCGACATGATCAAGCACAGGAATAACCATATCGAAGAAGTCAACTCGCTGACTTCAGAAGCTCACCTTAACAATACAAAATGTCACAGGGCAGCTACAGTTAGGGATGCTTTCAACTACAGTTGGGGAAGCTCATGCATGTCATGGAAGACGAAAGAAAGGAGGAAAGGAAGTGTCATTTTCTAAATAGAATAACATATTCTCCACAGTCTACACCAGTACACATAGTTGATCAGTGGGGAGTTCAACAAACACCTGCAACCTAATTTGCGGCCCCTAATCCCAAACCCACTAGACCACCCCCCTCCCAAACTTAGTTTAAAAAGCATTGCGAGAGGTGACCAGACCAGCGCCTCAGGTGACCCCAAGCACGCGAATTCCAGTGTGCCTCGCGCTGTCTTAAACTAGGCTCCAAAGGGATCCTCTGCCATGCCTGCCACCACAAAATCAGTAACTCGTGCAATCATTGGTTGTCGACAACTGTAAATCGAGAGCGACCGCCCACCAGCGACCAAAGCATAATCTTCTTCAACACACCCCCTAACCCTTCCCTTCATGTCATACAGCTCTCTCTTCTCTCATATCCTGACTCTTTCCTCTTTTCAACCCTCTCTCCCTCCTCCATCATAGGATTTTGCCATGAGTCTGATTGCATTTTGGGTGATTGGGTAACCACCAGTCCACCACTGAAGTGTCTCCCATTTGAATTTTCACGAGAAATGTTGGCGAGTTCACCGATGCCATAAAAGCAAAGGGAACATTTGCATGAAATGGGTTCGAAAGACCAAAGGTAGACAAGAGGAAAGAGCATGAGTTGAGGAGGGAAGAGAAACAAAAGCTTTCGATAGTGGTCAACAGCATGCTCACCAAAGTTTTGACAATGCAAGATTTGTTGGCACCGGCCATGGTGCTCTCATTGTTGCTCTCACAAAAATGGCTGCTTAAAAAATTAACGCACTAAACCTTAGGCTATTGATGAGTTGATCATTCACAAAATGCCATTACAGCACCTACGGTTCATTGAAATCTTAACATATCTACAAGTCTCAAGAAAATTATACGAAAAAAGGATAGAAGCATGCCTAACACTTCTAAAGAGTTCTAGAAAATATACTATGGCTACTACAAAATAATGAAAAGAGAGGTCACACCGACTATTAAATGAACCACCCAAAAAGAAGAGTACAGAGGTGGATGGGGAGAATAGATGAGTCAATATGAACCAAGCCAACATATAACACATCATTCTGTATGGAAAGTCAATGCACCATCTGCTTATTGCCTCCAAAAAATTATCTCATACATGCATTCACCACAGAAGCTAAACAATGTTTTAAACTCAAAGAATCATTCTCTCTTCTCGAGAAGTCGTAGTGGCCAGTCAAAAATACAGAAACCAAATTTTATAGAGGACTAGAGGAACCAAGCCTACAAACAACCCTCAGGGCTCAGGCAAAAGAATATCAATCCATACTAAGCACAAGCTAATACAAAGTGGAAGTCATAAACTTTAAGCAGGAAAACCAACTATGAATAGCACAAATATCATGAAGATTGGCCTTCATAGCACGTAACCAGCATACATAGCATTGTGAAATGACAGAGTCTGTCATGTCTAATCAGTGGTTTAGAAATTAACAGAAACAAAACAATGAGTAATAAAGAAGAACGAAGCTGCACGAAAACTTTAATGGGAGTCTAAGCCTTACTCCACGAGCATCTCAAACAGTTCAAGAAGCCTAAGACACCGACATGGGAAAACAAGAACCGAAAAATGCCAACCAAAATTCAAAATAAAGAACAAGAAATTCCTGTTCAACCAAAGTCAAAACTTCCGCAAAAGGCATATCAAAACCACTGAAACGAAACATTGAAGTAGAAAATGACAACTGCGAATGAGAGGTAGGAGAAGGAACTCAGGGCATGTCCATCACAGTCTACGGGGCATGCCCTGCAATGGCACCAAATCCATAGAGGAACCCACTATAACTTGTGGATGCTTTGGTTTAGAGAAAAACCAGTTGACTTCAGTGTGCTCAGATGCAGTTTACAACGAATGACATAGAATCATAATACATCAACATGTCCAACAACAACATGAATCTTTTTAATGCATTGACAATCCTCTTCATATTAAAGAGATTCAACAACCACATTCCAACAAGGATTATCATTGTTGCTCAGATAGGATAATACATAACAAATAACTCATCAGTTCAAGTCACTAACTAGTGACAGGTGTTGATCTACAAAACATGCCTTCTTTCTGCAGAGGTGGTACATTGCAAATGCCATAAAAGTTGTGAATTCTGAATTAATATAAATATTTTCACCTGTTCTGCAATTTCATACAAAACAACTAACAATTCATCATCCCTCTTCCCTCCCCCCCCCCCCCCAAAAAAAAAGAAAAAGAAAGAAAAGGAAACCAGAAAAAGAAAAGGACACAAACAAGCTACTAACAAAACAGATCACGGCTGAAACAGCCAACTACCTAAAGAACTTTCCAATCACCATTCTCCTTCTCTCATAAAAGAACTCTTGAAGCATCCTACATGCCTCCCAACTAGAAACTCTTTCAATCATAATCCATCAGCACAATCTGTATCAACAACCGAGCGCCCACCATTTTGGGCAGAACATGTACACCAACCAGAGGAATTGGGGTCACTTGGTAGTGATTTAAACCCTAAAATCACTCGTATTGATAGCCAGAAGTAACAGAATCCAAAATGTCCGTTGATTAGAAGCCAACACCTCGGATCAGCTAAGTGCAACAGAGCAAAACAAAATCAAACAAAAGACCATACAGCAATTTCCTTCATTTTTTTCAACAAAAACAGCATACCCAGATCATGCCAAGAGACAAAGAAAATAACAAGTCAACCCCATGAGAGTAAGCCCGTTGTACAAAGGATTTACGCACACCAACAGGCAACAGGCAACAGGCAACAAGCAACAGGCAACAGCTATAGCACTTGTCGTCTAACATAAGCGAGAAAGATTTCCTATGGACTATTGGAAGGGGTTTACAAAAACCCTAAAGCACCTTCGTTGTACACAGGAAAAACAGGTAAAATTCCAGGAGGAAAGCATAAAGAGAGAGAAACCTGTAATAGTTCCATGGACGACAGTGCCGTTCTTGAGCTCAATTGAGACAGTCTCGTTGTTTAATTTCATCAAGAACCTGTTTCATGAATGAAGATTGAGAACCAGTAACTTCATAGTTCATACACAGGAAGAGAACAAACCGAATATAAATGTAAGTATAGAAAAACGAAAGAATGAAATGCAAGTGAAGAGAATCCTACCGCACGAGCTTCATCTTGCCGAGAAGAGTGAAAAGGGAGACTCTGCTCTCTGGCGCTGTCTAGGGCTTCAAGCTAAAGCTGAGAATGAAACAATGAAAGAGAGAGCCAGGCGGTCGGTGACTGGGTGAGCAACAAGGTTTTCTACTTCACACCGAGCAGTTTACCAACCCTGAGATTTCCAAATTTCAAGCAATGATTCAGAATATGGTTTCAGTTATAATATGAAAAAATCGCTATAATGTGTAAATCACGTTTCATATTATGGTGAAAATGCGATTTGATCATTTTAAAAATCTTTATGATGCAACCAATTCGTCACAAATCGGCTACATTTTGAATCCATGATTTCAAGTGAGGCAATTTGAAGTCAAAGTTATCGAAAGGGGAGACACCAAACTCTTCAAGACGAATTCCTATAGATTTGCCCCGATAGGTATTACAAATCTGTTCAATTCTTGTGTGCTGTGTTTAAAAAGGTGCGCACGTGACGCGCGTAGGAGCACAAAAGCCCGAAGCCCACGTTGTTGCGCCTTTGAATGGGTTAGGCGCAACCCATTCTTTAAGCGCGGTCTTTTTGGGGCTTTTCTGGGCTTCTGGATTAGGCGCGAGACATGCGCTTCGTGCGCCTTATGGATATTAATTTGCCGTTTGAGGTAAGTGTTTCCTGCTCCTTTCTCCTTTTATATTTCCATCATCATCCTCCTTATCCTCCTTTTCTGTGAGTCAACAGTCATAGAAGTGGTTTTCTTTTCTCTCCTTCTCTTTTTTTTTTTTTTTTTTTTGCTTCAAGATGTCAAAAACGCTGCCCGGGTGGCTGCTACAGTGCTAATCCATACCCCCTTCTTATCTTCTCTTCTTTTTTTTTTTCTCTCTCTCTCTTGAACTATTAAATCCCCCCTTCTTTGTCGACCCTTCTAGGCAGCTGTGCCTCTTTGCTTGACAGCAGTTAATTGGGCCAATTCTACTTGTCATATCCCCCTCCCCACTTTTTCCCCTGTTTCCTTCGACTTCAGAAGGCTTAATTATTTCTTCTTTCATAATGAAGGTCTCAAGCTTTCAATTTAATTTAAATGTTTTATGTTTTAAACTTTTAATTATATATTGACGTGTTTAATTGGTTGTTTTTTTTTTTGGTTATTGAAACTTGTAGTGAACTCATTTGTGGTGTTGATTTTTGATTTGAATGGATGATACATTTGGTACTTTTACGGGTTCAATCTCCTCTAGACCTTTAGATACGGGAAGGAAGTATGTTAGACAAGATGAAACTAATAAAAATAATTTCTAAGCGTAGAGGATCAACAAGGACTAGCACCGCTAAAATTTCAATCAGGAACAAAGGAAAAACCCCCGCTATGCCTCTGGACTTTGGTGCTAAATCCTCCCAAGCTCGTACTCAATTGTTTGATGAAGATGAGGAAGGGGAATTTGAAGAGGAAGAGGAAGAGGAAGATGATATTGGGGATGATGTTGAGTTGGTGGATGATGATGAAGAGCATGTGGTGTTATATGATTATGAGGATGCTTAGTTCACCTTTAGAGCACTTTATGAGCTCCTTTGCTTTGTGTGCTATGTGTTTTATGCCTCTCCTTCTATGGCTATGCTAGTTCATGTTTTTCAAGACTTCTACCGTCTTATGGCATATGCTTGGAGACACTATGATGTTATGTTATCGTGTTTTATGACTATTTGCAATGTTATTCGTGGTTATCTTGACGTTTAATCCCTTACTTGATGTCATTATCTTGCTTATCTTCAAAGAAATATGGTTTGGAAATGATTTTGGAGCATTTTATAGCCAAAGAGCTCCTCGCATTTGAAAAGCCCACGCCTTCGCCTCGAAGCCCACACCCCAAGATCCTTTTCGCTTTTTTGCGCCTCGAACTTTTTTAACCTAAGCTTGCGTGTGGTTGAATATAAGAATAAGGAAGATGTTGACTTGATGGAGGAGCTAGTAATTTCAATTAATTTGAATATAGCCACCTATTTGTTGAAACTAAAAAAGTTTGAACGGGCTAAAAATCAATGTGATTGGTTATGAAATTTGACTTGTTTAACGCGAAAACTCATTTTTGGAGAGTCCAAGCTCTACAAGATATGTCATTGAGGGAACAAGCCTGTCAAGACCTTCTTCTTACTATTTGGTTTGACCACAATGAAGAACTAAGGAGGGAATGAAGAAGAGGTGCACCACTAGTTGTGAGATGTTGTGATTTTTGCTAAAGATAAAGTTTTACTGCAAATGCACAATTATCAATCATAGCTCTTGGGGTCGACCCACAGAGATGGGCATAAAACTAGGTCACCTATTTTGACTGAACAAGCACTAATAAACTAAACTAAACACAAAGGAAGGAAACTAATAAGAAACTAGCAAATAATAAAATGCTATGTATCTACATTACACAAATCACAAGTAAAAATGAACAGAAGCTAGGGGTAACAAGCTAGGAGTCATGCAAGTCATTGAAATGGAAAAACTTGCCCACTTCTACCATCAAATCCCAAATACTGATCCTACAACTGCATAAGACAAAAGATAAATCTCATTCTTATTGTAAATAGCATGAACAGAAAAGAAAACACAATAACAAACGACATGAAAGACTAGAATTAAATCAGAATAGGGATAGAAATGGAGGAAAGAGATTAAATCTTGGCGACACAAATCAAAGAGAAGGGAAAAGGAACTTCACTACTAAGCAAATAATCACAACGTAGGTTTGGAAACTAAGCGCACAATAGAACAGTAACAAAATCAGAAATCGATCATCAAAATCGAACTAAACAACTCAAATGCATCCCTAAATACTTGCAAGTTCCAAGTCTCAATCGAAATTCACCGAATTAAACAAATCTCAAATTAAATACGTGAATTTCTGACATCTTAGACTATAAAATGAGAGCAAGGGAAAAAAAATGACTGATTAAAAAAAAAAAAAAACCTAATCTCCTACCTACTACTTTTTATTCAGCCGACTCGCACGCCAATTATAGCCCTGAATTCAAGTCCTTGCTGTTAATTGCCTTTAATTAATCTTGTAACCCCCTTGTAATTGTGATGTATCTCCCGAGGGTTAATGCTAAAACTCAATTTAAGAGTGAAAGTTTAAAACCAAGAGAGAATACAATCAAGGAAAACTCAAGGAAAATGGTACGTAATATACTGGTTGTGAGGTAGCAAACACGTCAGGTAGAGGATGGAATTTAGAATCAAGGGATTCTAAATGAGAAAAGGAAAAGAAACTTGATGTATCTTCAAAGGATTAAATGAAAACTTAAGCTACAAATCAGAAATACACGGCTCGCAAACTGAAAACTGGCAAAGCAAACTCAAACCCGTGAGGATAATCAATGTAGAATGATAGAACTAAACTGATGTTTGGATACAGAAACACCACCAAACACTAGTTTAGGGCCCCTAAACTTGATTAAGATATAGAAACACTACTTAAACAAGTTTAAGACTAAGCTTGAACACCACCCTAACCGGCCTAGTTAAGGATAAGCAGGTTTAGTGTTTGAATGTGCAAAAGCACGAAAGCACAAATGCTCTCAACTAGTTTTTGATTCAATATTCAAGTTTCTTCTGCCCATGGCCGTGTACAACTCTTTAATACAAACCTAGCAAGCATGTACCTTAGCAAGCACACACCTAAAGCTTTCCTTCATAGGAAGAAAACGTATTAAACTAAGCTAACAGCCGCGGTTATCACTAACCCATGCATAAGATCAATCAACTTAGGCTAATTACAATCCAAATGAAAAGGAAAGCAAGACAAATGATGTTTACAACCGTAATCACATGTAATTAAGCCTAATACAACCAGCTATCTAGCAAATAGAAAGGGGACCAGCCGTAAAGTAACATCCCCTTTTTGGTTGGCTAATGAGCTTCAGGAGACATCTTTTGCTGCCTTTGCTTCCCATTGGTTGTTCTTCTCAAGACAACTCCCTTTTGCAGCTTGATGATTGTGTTCTAGAGACCTTAAGACGTGTGGGAAGCTAGCATGGAAGCAACTAAGCCAAAGGAAACCCACGGAATAAGGAAAACAAGCTGCTGCTGCCAAACCGGGTACAAGGGGCAGAAATTACCCAGTTTTCTAACTTTTTTAAACCCAACCAGAAGTGGTCAAGATTCTAATTTCAGGCCATGAGGGGAAACCTTGGGGTGTGTACAAACCCCTCGACAAAGGTTAAACCATGTTTAAGTAGAAGATCTCCACCAAAACATTTTACCGTGCAGTTTTGAACCAAAGTTGGCCGGTTTGACAAAATGCCTTGATTTCCCAACTTCTCTTGTGCATGATTGGAAATTAATGCTTGGACCTGAAAGTAGACATCTTGGGGATTCCAAAAAGATAAAAATCCAAGACTTAAACCACCATTAAGCTTAAGAAATCACATACCCAAAATCGGGTACATTCTGGTTAAACTAGGCAGTTTGCATATCTTGGGTTTATTAGCTCATTTGAGAGGGTAAGTGAAGTCCAAATGGGATGAAACTTGTTTTGCTGCAAAGTTGACTTCGTGAACTTCAAACTCAATGCAAAATATTAAACTTAAACCTCAAGGAGGCCTAAATAATTACGCTTCCAAAAATGGGTTGGCCGTTGGAAACAACCCGTGACCTGCTATTTTATTACTTAAACAAAATTTAGATGATTTATTCATCCTTTGGCCAGCAAAATGAAATTACCTAGATTGATTTGCTTCTTTAAATCAAGGGCATGGAGGGATCTCCATCATCCTCCCCTTGTTAAAAGGATTTTTTTACAAATCAGATTACGTAATTACCTCCTTTTCTTGCTTCAGTTTTCATTGAAAGAGAATCAGCCATTCAAATAAGTGTCTTTTGAACTTAGAGACTCTTTTCTTCTCATTCCCCTTGCTGATTTGAGTGTTGCTTGGAGGGGACCCTTCAAACTTGCCTTGAACCACTTCCTCAAGTACTCTTAATTCAGAATTAGGAGCATTAAGTGATGGTTCACCAAAAGTGAGAAGAAGGCCGAGATGCTCATTGTTTCTTGGTGGGTGGTGGTTGTCCAAAGTGAGCATTTCACCTTCATCTGCCTCTACCACTATCTCCTTAAAAATATCTCCATCTTTTTCTTCAATGTCCTCCTCTAACTCGACCTCCTCTACTGCCTTCCATTCAGCTAAGGTAACAAACCTTCGGTTTGTACAATCTAATGCTAAGTGTCCAAATCCTTGGCACTTAAAACATCTTTGGATGCTCTTAGGAAGGGGTTTAGGTGTAGGATGTGGGGGTAGGCTTTGCTGTGGAGTTTGGCTTTTTTATGGAATGGGGGAAATGGATGCCGAGGGTTTAGGGGTGGAAGATGAACTTCCCTTGTTCACGGTTTGGTCATGTGGTGAGGGCTTTGGATTTTTATGCCGTGGGAGCTGTTTATTCTTCTTTTGCTGCTCAACCTTGTGAGCCAGCACACATACCTCATCAAAAGAAGTATAAGCTTGTAATTCAACAATATTAGAGTACCTAGGATTAAGGCCCCCTAAGTATCTAACAATTGTTTGCTCTTCTGGTTCTTGTAAATTACATTTAATTACAAGCTTTTCAAACTCACGAGTATACTCCTCTACATTCAGGTTACTTTGTGTCAAGTGGTGGAGTTGGGAATAGCAATCTTGAACGTAAGTTGGGGGTACAAACCGAGCCTTAAGCTTGGCCTTCATCTTCTCCCATGTTCTGATCTTGGCTTTCCTTTCTCTTACTCATTTGGCACACAAGTTTGTCCACCAAAGAGAGGCGTACTTTCTGAGTCTTATGGCAACCAGCTTCACCTTCTTGTCTTCAAGGATGCCTTGGTACTCAAAAACTCTTTCGACTATGTGTAGCCAATCCAAGAACTCTTCAGGATCAAGCTTGCCTTCAAATTCTGGAATTTCAACCTTGAAATCACTTATACTTGCTCGAATCCGTGGTTATGGTCTAGCCACTCTTAATGGTCCATCATCACTAGATGAATCAAAATGATGGCTGAACACGCGCTCTTATATTTTGAAATCAGATTGGAGTGGTTCTTCATTGGCTTGCTGTGTTTGCTTCAACTATGCACCAAGCTATTTTTGAAGATACTTATTTTGAGCCCTAGTTTCTTAGTCACGTTGGGCCTCTTCACCAAGGGTCGTCATTAGTATCTCATTCTGCTTCATTAATGCTTTAAACCTCTCCTCCAAAGTGAAGTTTGTACTAGAACTCATTTTAAGATCGAATGTGTATAGGGCTGGTTTGTGGGATGATGTTTGGATTTTGTGTTTTGGGGAGCATGGGGACGAATACTAGGTCAAGGAGAAAATTTCTTTGATACCAAATATGATGTATCTCCCAAGGGTTAATGCTAAAACTCAATTTAAGAGTGAAAACTTAAAACCAAGAAAGAATACAATCAAGTAAAACTCAAGAAAAATGGTATGTAATATGCTGGTTGTGAGGCAGCAAACACATGAGGTAGGGGATGGAATTTAGAATCAAGGGATTCTAAATGTTCAAAGGAAAAGAAACTTGATGTATATTCAAAGGATTAAATGAAAACTTAAGCTAGAAATCAGAAATACATAGCTTGCAAACTGAAAACTAGCAAAGTAAACTCAAACCCGTGAGGATAATCAAGGTAGAATGATAGAACTAAACTGATGTTTGGATACAGAAACACCACCAAACACTAGCCTAGGGCCCCTAAACTTAATTAAGATACAGAAACATCACTTAAACAAGTTTAAGACTAAGCTTGGACACTACCCTAACCGGCCTAATTAAGGATAAGCAAGTTTAGTGTTTGAATATGCAAAAGCACGAAAGCACAAATGCTCTCAACTGGTTTTTGATTCAATATTCAAGTTATCTTCTGCCCATGGCCATGTACAACTCTTTAATGCAAGCTTCGCAAACACGCACCTAAAGCTTACCTTCCTAGGAAGGAAACGTATTAAACTAAGCTAACAGCCATGGTTATCACTAACCCGTGCATAAGCTCAATCAACTTAGGCTAATTACAAGCCAAATGAAAAGGAAAGCAAAACAAATGATGTTTATAACCTTAATTACATGCAATTAAGACTAATACAACCAGCTATCTAGCAAATAGAAAGGGGACCAGCTGTAAAGTAACATCTTCTTTTCGGCTGGCCAATGAGCTTCTAGAGGCATCTTTTGCTGCCTTTGCTTCCCATTGGTTGTTCTTCTCGAGACAACTCCTTTTTGCAGCTTAATGATTGTGTTCTAGAGACCTTGGGACGTGTGGGAAGCTAACATGCAAGCAACCAAGCCAAAGGAAACCCACGGAATGAGGAAAACAAGCTACTGCTGCCAAACCGGGTTCAAGGGGTAGAAATTACCCGGTCTTCTAACTTCTTTAAACCCAACCAAAAGTGGTCATGGTTCTAATTTCAAGCCATGGACAGAACCCTTAGGTTGTGAACAAACCCTCTCTACAAAGAAATCAAGGTTAAACCATGTTTAAGTAGAGGATTTCCACTGAAATATTTTACCGTGCAGTTTTGAACCAAAACTGGCTGGTTTGACAAAATGCCTTGATCTCCCAACTTCTCTTGTGCATGATTGGAAATTAATGCTTGGATCTGAAAGTAGACATCTTGGGGATTCCAAAAAGGTAAAAATCCAAGACTCAAACCACCATTAAGCTTAAGAAATCACATACCTAATACCGGGTACATTCTGGTTGAACTGGGCAGTTTGTATATCTTGGGTCTATTAGCTAATTTGAGAGGGTAAATGAAGTCCAAATGGGATGAAGCCTATTTTGCTGTAAAGCTGACTTCGTGAACTTCAAACCCAATGCAAAATATTAAACTTAAACCTCAAGAAGGTCTAAGTAATTAAGCTTCTAAAAATAGGTTGGCTGCTGAAAACAACCCGTGACCTACTGTTTTATTACTTAAGCAAAATTTGGATGATTTATTCATCCTTTGGCCAGCAAAATGAAATTAACTAGTTTGATTTGCTTCTTTAAATCAAGGGCATGGAGGGATCTCCATCAAATTGCTTGCCTTCAATAAGAAAAAAAACGAATGAAGAATTGATGAGGATGAATGATGAGAGAGAAACATAGGATAGGGGCTTTCAATCTGGGTTGCTGAGATGAAGAGTATGCATAAGGCTGGGAGTCGAGTTTCTGGGAAGAGAAGGAAAGGAAATAAAGGGGGGGAGGAGCAATCACACGCATGCCACATGGCTGGGCTAAGGAATAAGGGGGAGTTTCGGGCTACTGGGCTGTGGGTTGGGACAATGAAAGAAAAGATTGAAGGAAGCAGATGGGTAGCATAGCTGGGCCAAACTGAAACAAAAAGAACACGCCTAGCTGAGGAGAAATGAGAAGAGAGAGCTGAGGAGGAGGGAAGCCGAGCTCGGGACTAGGGCACAGCAAGTGTGAGAACAGGTTATGGGCCTTGGGAGATGCTTGTTTCGTGAGCTGCGCTGCCTAACTGGGCTGCCGAGTTGAGCTTTCTTTTTCTTCTTTGTTTTCATCTTCAACTTGATCCAAACCTTAGTCTTAATTGAGCTAATTATTTATTTTTCTCCAAACATTTTCAATTCCTACAAAATAAACAAAAATATATTAAAATATTAATTTAATGATTTATTTTGAGTAAATATTAGATAATAAAAGGGTATAAAATATCATAATTTTATGTTAAACATGAGAAGATGCCACAAAAATAGGTTAAGAATAGGCTTCATAATCCTTGTGCAAAGCCCTCCCTAGTAGCTGGTAAGGGTGTTTCTTATCCTTTGAAACTAGGTATTCAATTTATTCATTTCTTAGTTGCATTAAAGATGCTAAGCTTGAACCTGCAACATTTAGCAATGGATGAGGATATAGGCTCCTTGGTGGAGAGTATCCATAGTTCAATCAATGAGAAGAGGGAATGGTTAAGATCCCAACATACGAATGAATCAAACTAGCACCCTGACCAAGCTGCAATTGACATTGATTTGTCTACAAAAACACAAGAAAGGGAGTTAAGGAAGTTGGGTACTAGCTATCAAAGAATAGGCTATGATGCTAGGTCTTGTGCAGAGGATTCAAATTTTGAAACCGTTTGCGAGGAGTCTAAGAAAGTTTTTACTAGTAAAGAGTTGTCACAGTAAAAGAATTCAAAGATAGCCCACACCGAAAAGAATTCAAACATAGCCATGACTGTGATTTAAAATTCAACAAAAAGATTGGACAATGGGGATAGGATAAGTAGTGGTTCTAACCCAAAACTTGTTGTGGGAAGAAAAACATTTGACTCCACATTGACTACTTTGACATGTGTTGATGAATTTGAATGACAGAAATTACATTCCAACCGTCAAGAGAAAAAACAAAAAGCCGCACTTGGAAATCTCTTCACCTATCACAAGCAACTTATGGAACAATTGAGATAGGAACTAAAGTAGAGTTTTTCTATAAGCATGCAAGGACTTGTATGGTTGTTGATAAGCAGACAAGGAAAGGGAAAGCAACATAGAAGACAGAAGACTCAATCACAACAAGCGAAGAACAATGCAACAAACATCAACAAGTCTGCTACCATGGAGGAAAGGTATGAATTACATGTAACATAGTTCCCTGGTGAAGGGAGGACTACACTGACAGAAAGCGGTTCAAGTGATGGATACACAATGTTTGTGAGCAAATTGATCATGACACTACTAATGACACTCTATATAGAAAGAGAAAATTCAGACTGTCAAGCCTAGATAATGCTCAATCAAACTATAAGAAGTGAATCCTTCAGTAATGTGAACAACTTAGGGGTTGTAATATATTTTACTATAATGTAACCATGCTTTCTAGGATAATATCTAATGTGACACCATCTTTAACATAACAACAACTACTCTTTTAAAGCTATAGTACCATAATATAATGTATTACCCATCTGGAAAAAAAATATTTTACCAACTCTTGAAATTATTTTCCCTTAAGAGTTAGGGCCTATTTGTTTTGAGTATGAGCATATTGAAGCAGGCTAGAGTAGATAGCATATTTAACATGTTGAAAATGAACAAGCTTTCCCCCCTTGGGATGCAAAATTAGAGTTCAACCTCTACTGCAGTTAAATAACTCAAAAGAAGGATAAATATATATTTTTTATAGAGATTATCATCCAAACTTATAACAAATAAACGTCAATTATTCTTTGAAAATAAATTATAAAAAATATAATACTATCTTTCACAGTAACTTATATTTAATCTCAATTAACAATTTGTTTTTATTGTTTCAATTCATTTTGGTAGTTAATTAACTTTGTAGCCTTTTTAAAAATATTCTTACATGTGTCATTTTTCCCATTTTCAAGCATGACACATATTCAACATTTTGTCTTCTAAAAATTCAACTTCATTTGATTTAGTGCTTATAAAATGTATAAATATTTATATTTTTAAAATTATTTAGGATTAACCATGCGATCTCCCTATAGATGGTTAAATCTCTTAAATAGATTAGACTTTGATACCAATTGTTGGTCCCAGGGTAAGTTAGGGCAACTTAGAAGATGGAGTGAATAGGGTGATAGATAAAAATAGCAAGCTAAAGCTTTGACATCAAACAAGTAAATAAGTGTAGTTCAAGGGCACTAAAGTAAAGGATCAACAACACTTAGCAAAATATAATGTGCAAGAATTTACAAACTTCATCTAACCAATTAGGTCAATCTCTGCCTAAGGCTCCCCATTAGACTTTCAACCACTTTTATTAATCTCCCTTAAGACTACAAGTAGTCAGTGTTCATTTAAGAATCTTGACAATAGACCCTTCAAGTCACACTTGGAGTGATTTTGTTTGAGACACCACTTAAACAAGACAATCCCACTTGGCCTCTTGTTTATGAGTTGAGTACTCCCAACTCTTAGCCTTAGAAGGAGTACCTATCCAAATTGCTTCTTGAGCATACAACTTCTCCTAAGATGCCCCATGTGGAGGACAACATACTTGTTGACCGTCTCGGTTATAAGAAAACTCTTATGACTCTCTTATCTCAGAATGATTATAAAGGGCATAGTAAGATTTGCGCTATATTTAATACAAATATTACAATTGAGAGCACTTATAATATTTTTTTAATATCCTTGAAAATTCTACCTTTCATCTTCAGCTTGGTCATCTATTGATGGACATCTCATAACAATAGGACCACTAGTGATGAAAAACTAGCTGTTAGAATGAATAGAACATTAACAAAATGTTCTCTCTCATGACTATAAGCTTGTTCAGGGTCCTTGATCTTTATCTCACATAGCTTTTTGTCTTGAAAATTGTAGCATCATGTTTTGGCTTTTTCTTACTCTAGAATGCAAACTTTCAAGTATCATTAAATGCAAGAGCAATTGGTTTCTCTATTTACAAAGGCAAAGAGTTCTCTTGTAGTATGTTGCAACTTACATTTAATGCAATTTTGTCTAGTGCACCCCCCAAAAGCTAATACTGACCCCTTCTAGAATTGGAATGTATTTGAAGTTGTTTTCTTTGCTTTGACAAAAATGCAGCATGCTTTTTTTGTGATTTCCAAAAGTAAATTTGCATTTTAATCATTAAACATCTAGTAGTATTTACAAGATAATTAATCTACTAAATTAGGATTAATTTAGCAAAAGTTTAAGCATATTAAGCAATTCGCATAGTTCCAAAAGCATATAATGCAGCCAACAAAGGGATAATGTAACTACCCGTAATTTTGTGCTATATTATACCAATGTTGAAATGCGTGTTACTCTTATAGTTTGTAACAACACAGTTTCTAATTCCATTGATCATGGTCGATGTATCATAGAAAATCACCCAATGCACTTTTTGAGTTGTCACTGGACAAGACTAATCTATGTAGTCCTCTGACATGATTGTCAAAGTCATTTAAATGGAAGTTTTCAGGAACACTAGAATGAACTTCGAAATTTGAAAACATGCAGTGACCAAAGAACTTGATACGCTTATCACACGTAGACATATATGCATGTTCTAGCAAGGTTAGACTTATATCAAGGAGACAACAAGATGTATATGCCAAAGCCATACAGGTGAAGAATATCATGATTTTGCTTGGTTTGTTGGGCTCACTAAATATAATTAGGCATATCTCTTGCATAAGATTAATACTCAAGTAGTTCATCATCATTTGATTAACTAAATAATCTTATATGCATATCTGACCTATAGAATGAATGTCCTCAATAAGATCCCTTAAGTGTAGGACAATGTGAGAATACTTTGGGTGCATGTCAAGGTTAGGCTACTTTGAGTTCAACTCAAATTCTAATATAAGTTCAATGTCTCCAAGCTTAGTAAATCATGCAATGATATTCGTTAATTCAAATATATTTTAAACAACACTTTAGGGCTATATATAGAGGTTTATAATTGAAAGTCTAGTATCCCAAAGTTAATATCAATGATATATAACCAGGTTTGCTATTAAGCACATGTCAATGTCCACACAACTCTAGGTACAAATCAGGGTCATAAAGAAAGAGTATTATTTCAGAGTTTAGTGATCTCAAAATAAATATAACTCATTTTGCTATCAAATAATTAAGCTATGTATTATGTACATTGTGCAATAGTCACCAAGAATATTATGCACATATCATGTAAATTCAATAATCAAGAAAACCAATGAGCAAATGATATAGATTAGTTCACTTTATAGATAATCACTCTTAATGGGGTTGACATCATTAAAATCAATATTTTCTTAATTGTCACATTAAAATAACATTTCTACTTTTTGAATTATTTTGTATATAGTATTTACAAATAAAAGTAAGAACCAAAACCCATGTAGTTCTTCTTATTTTCCTAACTATGGTGAGTAGATGCCACTAGAAGTTTTCATCAAAGTCTACTTCATCTATTGAGCCATCAAAGTCTTATGATTCCATGATGATGGTATCTGAGATCCTTATCATGGTTGACCTTAACTTCTAGGTAACTTGTGATGTAAACATGAATATACGGGTATCTTCAACAATCTGCCCCTTTTTATGGGAAGCAAGCCTAAGTTAACTGTGCTAATTGTTTATTCATGGTTATTAATCATTGAAGAGCAATCTTTATGATAGAATGAGGGAAATACAAATAAGAGAGTGTCTATGTTATTACACTTTTACTTGCCTAATTGAGAAGATCTCTTTTGTCTTGTAGGTACTTGAAAACTGCATTTACTAATTGCTACATATGCTAGGTAGATATCTAATCTTTTTCCTTACCTGATCCAGACCTTCCCTATATGCTTTTCTTGTGTCTTAGCTACTTAAGCATGGATAAGATTCTCTTTATATGCAAGTGGCACATATAAAAGAAAGAACATGCAAGAGCAACTGAACCTACAATAACAACAAGCAAAATTTGGTGAGACCGTCTATCTATCCTTCACAATAGTCTTTAAAAGGCAACTATAAGAATATATGGTTGTCTGCGAACACATGTTCTAATCATACTAATGGAGTAAAAACTATATCTATTTAGATCAAAGCTTCCATTGTGCTCCACTGTGCTTCATTTTTTCTCCTTATAAGTCATTTAAATCATGCCATTCTTTTGCTTCATGTGCTTCTTTTGTCTTTAAGCTTCTCCAATGTTCTTCTCCTTTACCTTTGACAAAAGATGGGGTATTTGGCATAAAAAATATTAGGAAAAACTTTTTATAAGAATATAAGAATAGCATCTAAGCATAAAAACAGTTAATGCATGCATTAACACATAACCATCCATGCCATATATCCACAACATTGTAAGAAAACAAGTTTGCTTACAAGGAGGGGGCCTGAGTCACCGATTCTGAAGCTCACTAAGCATACAAAGTCAATAATCTTTGGGCTCACATGCCCAACATCGAAACAACTAAATAAATCATAAATTATTTTGGGGTGTACTAGCCTAGCAACTAACATAATCTACTTACAACACAATAAGATCTTGTTTTTGAAAGTGGATGGGGCACCATCATGAATGGAGTGATGTGATATAGTAGAATCAAAGTAGAAATGACTTGATGAACTTAGGTTAGGGGCCATTAGTATCCTTAGTAGTGGTTGTGGGAGTTGGCAAGAATTAGATTAGGAACCAAAACAGTAGGCTCTTTTTCTTCTGCTTAGCATCCTCTGATACTTTCTCTAATGGCTTGCTGAAAAAAGACCTTAACCTCATTATCTAACTTCTTAGTTAAATCAAACCAAGCTTTTAGATCCTTGGATGATATGTTTTTGTTTACCCCATCGGTTAGACATAATGTAGATCCTGTAGGTAAATTAAAATTGTTAGGGCATTATATAAAATCAATATGTCATTTTATAGACAATAAGTCATACAAAGGTACCCCTAGTTTTATGTAAACTGTTTTAAGGACCTTCATTTTTGAAAACTAATTGTAAGGTATCTTGACTTATAAGAAAACTAATAGAAAGGAATCTCTAAGTGCTATGTCTTAGAAACTGTAAAAATTAGTGGCAAGTGTATAACCCTAGTTGTGGCACTATACAGGTCGTCCACAAAGATGGATTGAGTTTAATTACTAACATTAAACCACTAAATTAATTTGAAAATAATCTGCTAGAATTAATTTGAAAATCATTCCAAATAACCTAAAAGAAAGCCTAATCTAAATCATGAAAAATAACGTACCTTGATTTCTTAGACGTACTGGATGTAGGAAATTCAAATCTTAAATGAGAGATCACTTCGAGACTTCTATATCCACCATTAACTCGAGTAATAAAAATTGAAACTTTGAATGAAAAAAAAGAAAGAATTTTTGGAAAGACTAAGATTGAAACTACTAAACTCGAACTAAAACTGAAAGCAGAAAACTTTGAATTGAAACTAGAACTAAGGAAATTGAAACTCAAGAATTCAATTCACTTGAAAGAATGGTTCGAATCACAATAATCACTTAAATTTTAAACTAATTCTATAGGAGAGATGAAGAGAATTCGATGATCTACAAGCACCCCCAAAGCCCCCGATTTATACTAGTGCTAACCCCCCGAACTTGCGTAGTTATATTATAACTCCACAAATAATTTTTCTAATTCTCCCATTCATACTCTATTTCTAACTTATGAATCACTTGTCAAATACAACTCTACTTTGGCATGTGAAATTTGCTGGGAATAAGGATGCTGTGTCCTTGAATCCGAGCTGGGCCATGGGAAAGCTCGGAATTGGACCCCAAAAAAACAATAGCTTCTTATCCAAAACTGGGCCCTGGCTGAAGGAGGGAAGCGGTGGTGCATGTTAGGCCATAAACAAATGAGGCCCACATAGAGCAATATGAGGCATTAGAGAAAAGAGTGGGCCGCGAGCAGAGGCGAGCCCAGACGGAGATATGAGGCACCCTGGTTCCACTCACCCGTGAGATGAGGGGTGTATTGGGCATGGAATGCAATGAGCAAGCCCACACAGAGCCTCTTCCTTTTCCTTGTTTCAACCAACTGGGCCATAGGTACTACGTTGGGCCTCTACTTCTCACTCTCCTTTCCCTTTTTGCTTCTTCTGCATCCATATATACGCTGGGCTAGAGCTTTTTTCTTAGTGTTTGGGCTTGGGGCACTGACTTGGGTCGAATGAGTAGGCTAAGGTGAAGGATCATGAGGCTTTTGGGCTCTTGATTGGGCCAAAAATTGCACTTGGACTACATTGCCTTGATCTTCGACTCTTATTGCTTGCATTTGACAGCATTTATTCATTAAATCAATATTTCCTATAAAATCACAAAAATTAAATAAAACCCAAAAATAATCCCGATTATGAGTAAAAACTAGGTGATTAGAAGCACTTAAATGGATACATTTGGTGCCCAAACAAATACCCCACGCCAAGATTTTACTCTCCCTCGAGTAAAATACAAGAAAATAAACACTATCTAAGACACTTAACTCATTTTTGTAGGAATCACAGTTGCACTTAGTATATGCAGCAAGCCCTTTAAAACCCTAGGTTCCCCTTAATGGGTGAATGCCATCTCATGAGGGTTGCAGCCCAAAAAATCTTTGAAAAAGAAAAAGAGAAATTAAAAATAGAAAATCTTTTAAAAATTTTCAAATATACTCAAATATGCATAAAAGGAAAATTGTACACACCTGATCAACGCATCATCCTTACAACCCAAACATGAGGTTATACACAAGCACAATATACATATCTAGACTCTTAGACTCCAAACATGGCTTCTATACACCAATTTTTCACCCCGTATACTATCAAAATAGTGAGTCTAGTGCTCCGTGTGAAAGTGTACCATAACCCTAGGAGTTAAGCTTACTAAGGTTTGGCTCAATCCTACTTAACTACTTTATTGATCAATGACTTGGGAAACAAGCCTTTCTAGTAGCAATATTGCCTCAAAAGTAGGATCTACTAGCGCATGCCTCCAAGGGGGACTCGTCATTCCTGACTCTTTAGCTTTTTTATTTGTTTTATCTTCTTCTCTTTTTTTTCCTTTTCTTTTTTTAACTTTTTGGCTACATAAGAAAGACAAGTGAAAAATCAAACCATGAAATCCTAAAAACCCTAAGATAATAGTGATATATAAATAAGGATTGGACTATGCATTATAATGGGATGATGGGCTTAGAATTGGGATATGGAGTGACACACTTTGAACTAAGGTCTATCATGTACACTATACAAAGAAATAATAGGTCACAAGTGGTCATAGTTAATCAAGATAGGACAGCTTTCCATAGTTATAAAAAAATAGAAAATCTTTTTTTTTCAAAAAACCCTCCCCGACATCAAGATCACACAATGTCCGCATTATGGGAAAAGGGGCATCTAGGACACAAAATAAAAGAAAAGATAGAAAGAAAAGACAAAAACAAATGATATACATAATACACAAGGGATAAAACAATAACATAAGATCGAATACTATGTGTACTCAAACTACCTCACCACCCATCAGAAATCACTGGGTGGTTCGTGGAGCATCAGACACTCCACACCCTTCTCCGTAGGGAACTCTATGAACTATTTCAATCTTTAACCGTTAACCTGTTGCTTAGCTCCAGAAGTAGGATCCTATATCTCAACTGTATCATAAAGAAACAGGTGAGTAACAACAAAGGGACCCGTCCAACAGGCCCTAAGTTGATATGGAATTGGTGCAGCCTCAAATCATACAAGGGCACTTTCATAAATGGGGTAAAGTCCTTCTTAAGAATTATCTTATCATGAACCAACTTCGCCCTCTCCTTGGGCAATCTAGCGCTCTTATAAGCCTCAGCTTGACTCTCCTCTAACTCACTTAACTACAGTCTCCTCTACGCATTTGTTGCAGTAAGATCATGGTTGACTCAACTGGGAGATGGCAATGCTTCCCATAGATTACCATATAAGTTGACATACCTAATTGTGTCTTGCAAGTTGTCCTATAGGCTTATAGAGCATTAGTAAGCTTGTTGGCCTAATCCTTATTATTTCTATTGACAGTTTTCTCTAAAATTTGCTTAATCTGCCTGTTAGAAACCTCAACTTATCCACTGGTCTAGAGATGATAATGAGTGACTAGCCTATAGATAATAGAGTACCATCTCATTAACAAATCAAAAGATCGATTGTTAAAATGTGTTCCCTAATCACTAATAATAGCGCGAGGCATGCTAGACCTAGAAAAGATGTTTTCTGTCAGAAACTTCACCACAACTTTAGCCTCATTAGTCCTAGTGGGAATAACCTTAATCTACTTAGACACATAATCAACAGCCCACAAAATATACTCATTCCTAAAAGAAATTGGGAATACACAATAACAACAGCTCTCAGTGTGGGTCCTGCTTTCGCAGGGTCTAGGGAGATCCAGATGTAGGCAACCATACCTCCACTGACATCTCTGCCGTAGAGAGGCTGATTCCAAGTGACCCACCAAATAAGAGTTTTGTGAAAACATTTGTAAAAGAAGGGTTAAAGAGAGAGAACCACTTGTATAGTAAAGCAAAGGGAGGAGGTACCATACGTTGGTAGCAATAGACAAATAATGACATCTCCCGAAGCCAGCACGACCTACAAACAACACACAAATGCCAACCTGTAACAAAACCTACCCTGCTACAACCGAAAGACTCTATACCGACAATGCTCCTCGATCTAAGACCCTAATTCTATCCCGCCAGAGCCTTCTATCCTGAGCCACGTTCTCCATCAAACCTACAACTTTCAGGTCCCCTTTAATCACCTCATCCAAACTCTTCTTTGGTCGACCTCTTCCTCTGTTACCGTTGGGGATGTTAATAGTCTCACATCTCCTTACCGGTGCGTCCACGCTCCTTCTTTCCACATGGCCAAACCATCTTAGTCCTGATTCCCTCATCTTATCTTCAATGGGCACCACTTTGACTATGTCCCTTATCACTTCATTCCTAATTTTATCCAATCTCGTATACCCACAGATCTATCTGATCATCCTTATCTCAGCGACCATCAACCTTTGAATATGGGTCTTCTTTAATGCCCAGCACTCCGAACCGTACAACATAGCGGGTCTCACTACCGTATGATAAACTTTACCTTTCAAACCTACCGGCATCCTCTTATCACACAACACACCCGTGGCGTACTTCCATTTTAGCCAACTGACTTTAATGCGCTAGTTAATATCTTCGTCAATCTCACCATTCTACTGAACGATCGAACCAAGGTACCTAAACTTCTCGACTTTCGATATCGGCACCCTGTCAATGGTGATATCTCCTCCCGCACTTTCCCTCCCACTAAAACACCAATGGAGGTATTCAGTTTTCGATCTGTTCACTCTAAAGCCCCTATAATCCAGTGTGTGCCTCCAACATTCCAACTTGCTATTAACTCCCTCTCTGGTCACATCAATAAGAACAATGTTGTTAGGAAATAACATACATTAGAGTAACTCATCCTGAATCCCTTTAGTAAGCTCATCCATCACTATCGTGAATAGGAAAGGGCTTAAAGCAGACCCTTGATGCAAGAGCATACCAACGTAGAAGTCGTCGGTAGCCCCTCCCAGCGTCTTAACTATCGTCCTACCTCCCTCGTACATATCCTTAATAACTCGAATATACCCAGATAGTACTCCTTTCTATTCCAAGCAACTCCAAACTAGGTCGCGTGGAACTCTATCATAAGCCTTTTCAAAGTCGATGAACACCAAGTGAAGATCCACTTTTCTATCTCTGTACAATCCCATAAGCCTTCTGAGGAGGTAGATTGCCTCCGTGGTCGACCTGCCAGGCGCAAAACCAAATTGGTTCTCTGAGATCGAGATATCCTTCCGCAATGTTCGCTCAATCACCCGCTCCCATAACTTCATTGTGTGACTGAGCAACTTTATACCCCTATAATTGTTACAGTCTTGAATATCCCCTTTGTTCTTGTATAATGGGATGACTGTACTAAACCGCCATTCTCTGGGCATCCTAGAAGTCCTAAGGATGACATTAAAAAGCTGTATTATCCACTCCAGTCCCTCCTCACCCAAGCCCTTCCACACTTCCATCAGTATCCGGTCTGGTCCTTCTGCCTTTCCATTGGGCATCCTCTTCAAGGCCTCTTTAATCTCGTCCCTGCTAATCGGTTCACCCAGATGAAGGTCGAGACCCACCTCGCTCCTCTCACGACCTGTACTTCGAGGGTCTTCGCTCGCTTCCCCATTGAGGAGTCTGAAAAAGTACCTTTGCCATCTGCCCTTGATTTTCGCATCTATCGACAGTACCCGACCATTCTTATCTTTGATACACCTTACAACACCCAAGTCTCTAGTACTCCTCTCTCTAGCCATAGCCAGTTTAAAGACTTCCTTCTTGCCTTCCTTGGTCTCCAACTTTCGATATAACCTATCATAGGCCCCGCTCTTAACTACCGCAAGCATACTAAGGGTTAGACTGAAGCATAAATAACCGCTTCCCAGGGAAGCACTTAGAAATAAGGGTCTCGGTAGCCCTAGCACATACTACCCTAGACAGGTGGTCAGCAACAGGGTTTTTACAACCCTTCCAATTTATAATCCCATAATCAAACTCCTATAGATGGAGAATCCATCTCACAAGCCTGGGCTTAGCATCCTACTTTGAAAGAAGGTGCTTAAGTGCAATATGATCAGTAAAAATAATGACATGAGAACTAATCAAGTAAGGTCTAAATTTTTCAAAGGCAAAGACCACAGCTAAGAACTCTATCTCAGTCATACTGTAGTTCATTTGGGCTTTATTGAATGTGTGGCTTGTATAATAGATCACGTCGGGTTTCTTATCAATACACTATCCTAAAACAACCCTAATAGCATAGTTAGAAGCATCACACATCAATTCGAAAGGCTTACCCTAGACGGGAGGAGGTAGTATGGGGGCAGTGGGTAGGCTTTCATTTAGCTTAGTAAATGCCTTTACACACTCCTCAGAGAAGTGAAATGGCACATGCTTAGCTATGAGGTTGGACAAAGGCTTAGCAATCTTGCTAAAGCCCTTAATAAATTTACGGTAAAATCTAGCATGTTCGAGAAGAGACCTAACTTTTTTCACATAAGTGGGTGGGAGAAGATTAGCAATCAAATTAATTTTGGCCTTATCAACCTCAATACCATCACTAGAAATCACTTAGCCTAAGATAATCCCCTTTTTCATCATAAAGTGGCGTTTTTCCCAATTCAAGGTCAAATGCTTTTCCCTGCACCTTTCTAAAACTTTTCCCAAATTTATGAAGCAATTATCAAAAGAAGATCCAAATATAGAAAAATCATCCACGGATATCTCAATATGGTGTTCAAGTAAATAAGAGAATATAGAAATCATGATCTTTAGAAAGTAGCAGGGACATTACATAAACCAAATGACATCCTCCTAAAGGCATAGGTTCCGAATAAAAAGGTAAAGGTAGTCTTCTCTCGATCCTCAGGAGCTATAAAGATCTGGGTATAGCCTGGAGTAACCATCAAGGAAACAGTAGTATGAGTGTCCAACCAACCTCTCTAACATTTGACCCAAGAAGGGAAGGGGGAAATGATCTTTCACGGTGGCGGCATTCAAATTTCTATAATAAATACAAACCCTCCACCCAAACTGGACCCGGATTAGGATTAGCTCATTCTTGTCATCCTTAATCACGATAATACCTGTCTTCTTATGAACGACTTGAATAGGAGTAACCCAAATACTATCAGAACTACGGTATATGATCCCATGGTCCAACCATTTCAATACTTTCTACCTAACTACCTCCAACAGAGTTCGATTTAACCTCCTCTGATGATCTTAGAAAGGTTTAGCACCACCCTCTAAATAGATCGTATGCTGCATAGCTGTAGGGCTAATACCCTTGATGTCTCCTAGGGTCCATCCTATAACCTCTTTATTCTCCCTAAGTAACTTAAGTAATTTTTTCTCATCATCCTAGTTCAAATCAGACATAATATGACAGGCAGAGACTCATCAGGACCCAGAAAAGCATACTTAAGGGAGTTAGGTAAGGGTTTCAGATCAAGTGAAACAACATAGGTATCCCAAGTAGAAACAACATTAGCTATAAAGTCCACAGATCACATATCAAAGCTAAATACATCATATTCAGGTTCATCATCCATGAAGAAGGTCTCATACTCTATAACAAACTCATTCACATGCTCAAAGTCTAACTTATCGTAAGAAAAATCGCCTACCCAGTTGAAGGTAGAGTGATCCGCAGTTAATCAAAGCATAGGATGTAGTTAAGAAAGGGTACCCCAAAATCATAGGTATATGGGACTCAGCATTAGGCACCCTCTCAATGTCAAGCACCACAAAGTCAACAGGGAAGATGAATTTCCCCACCTTGATAAGCACGACCTCCATAACTCCCCTAGGAAGTCTAGTAGGCCTATCAGGTAACTGAAGGACAATCTTGGTAAGTCTCAACTCACCTAGTCCAAGTGTCTCATATACAGTGGATGAAGTAAGTTCACACGAGCTCCCAAATCCAGCAAGGCTCTATGAATGGTCTTATCACCTATCACTATAGAAATGGTCAGGCAACTTAAGTCCTTACACTTGACAGGAATCTGACTCAAGATGATGTAGCTAACATTAGAGGCTAAGAAAGCTCTCTTGAGCATAGTAGTTGTCCTCTTGGTAGTGTAAAGCTCCCTTAAGAATCCGGCATATGGCGCATTTACTAGATAACATCCAGTAGATTTTGACCTAGGAGAAGGTTTCCTTGATCTTGTCAATACGGGTCTAGTCTTTCTTCCCTTTCAACCTACTAGGGAAAGGAATTGCAGGTTTCTAAACCTATAAAGCTGGAGTAGGAGTAGTCTTAGGAGGAGATGTAGTCACTATATTGGTAGGCTTTTCCTCTTTAGGCTGTCTAGGATCATCATTAGTAGCAAAGGGAATAACAGAAGATGAGGATGGGGGTGACTCAGAGGTTTCATTCAAGTTATCACCCACACGATTGTCAACTTCTCGTCCTAATCTCAAAGCTATTACAGCATTGACCTTTCTCAAGTTGTTAGGAACTGAACTTGAGGAGGCCTCACCCTTAGGGTTAGTTCCAGGTTGACTGAGAAATGTGCCATTTTCTTTGTTCACCATACCACACTAGGAGAATTGCTCTGTTATCGCTCTCAGCATTTTTCATTATTTTCTCTCATCATTTTTCCATGTCACTTTTAATTCTCCTCTCATATTTATCAAGTTCACCATAACCAGGTATAGGTTAAGACTCAAGAATAGGTGCAATAAGAGGAGGAGGTGTTGGTAGCCTAGGTGCATTAGGAACACCCTGATAGCGTGGCCTTGACATGCTTTATGAGGAGTTTTTAGGAAAACCTCTGTGCCGGTTTGGCACTACCGCATTAGGTAAACTACCCCAAGAAATATTCCGATGATTACGCCACCCTGGATTAAAAGTAGAAGTATAAGGGTCATTCTTTGCTCTTTGGTAAGCCATGTTCACTCGTTCTTGGCCTGAGGCCAATTGGTGAGCAAAGTAGGGGCCCGTGCTTAAAGTATGATCTGACACGGGCATTGGAAGCACACCTCAGGAGTCTGGGAAGTTTGGAATTGTTGCAGAACCAACCCCTTCATCATATTTTCAAGGGCAACAAATCTAGACTCAAGGTGACTTAAGTACGTTAGACACAGCATGAAAACAACTCCTGACCCTACTATACCTTGAGTTCAAGCTGTCACCTCTAATAGTTTTCTATCGTATGGTTTTCTCAGCCAGATCTTCTAGGGATTCCCAAGCATCACTAAGGCTCTTAGAGAGAAAACCCCCTTGACAAAGTCCGTCCACCATTGTCCTATTGTGTTGGTCAAAACGTTCATAAATGATTTGGCATAAGTGGGCTTGATCTAACCCATGGTTAGGACATTACGATAAGAGGTTATTAAATCTATCAAGATACTTCTAGAATAACCTCCCATTAGCTTGTACAAATTGACTAATTTCATTCTTTAGCTTAACTATCCTACTATGGGGGAAATATTTTTGCAAAAAGAATCGCACAAATCCATCCCAATTGGTAATAGAATTTGAGGGCAAGCTATACTTCTAGTTTTAGCACCATCTTTTAAAGCAAAGTGAATAAATTTCAATCGCACAGTATCAACAGGCACATTACAGTAGCACATCATGGAACAAACCTCTTTGAACTCTTGTAGAAACAAGTAAGTGTTCTCTATACCTGTAAACTTAGGAAGCATATGGGTATATTAGGGATTGAGTTCAAGAGTAATGTTTTCTAGGATCGGTATATTAAACCATGATGGTTCAGTGGTCCTAAGTGGGTAAAAGATGTCATTAAGAGTCCTACGTGGAGATTGAGCTTCACCCATCTTTTTATCCTTAATCTCAGGTTCTGATTCACTACTGTTTTCTAGGTTGGTCTCTAATTTATTTAAACGCTTGGTCTTAAGATCCCTAACCCAGCCAGTCATGCAATCAAACCCCTTTTTCCATTTTTAATGGTTTTTCAATTTTTTGATTTTTTTTGAAGCAATAAAGATCAAATTTTTAGAGAGACGGCTGAATAGAAACTAAAACAGCTAAATTACACAACTAAAACTAGTAAAACAAGTGAAGAAACTAACAAAATAACTAATAAAATTTTAGATTAAACTACCTCAAACAATTAAAACTACTGACAAGAAACTAAGTTAATATTACTACTAGTACAAAAGTAATCAAAAATTAAAACTAGTAATCAATTTCAACAGCATCACGGGCAATGACGCCAAAAAGTTGTTGTGTCTTAGAAACTGTAAAAATAAGCCGCAAATGTACAACCGTAAGTGTATCACTATACTGGTCGTCCACAAAGATGGGTTGAGTTTAATTACTAATATTAAAGTACTAAATTAATCTAAAAATAATATATTAGAATTAATTTTCAATAATTGCAAGCAAACTAAAAGAAAACCTAATCTAAATCATGGGAAAGATGTAGAAATTCGAATCTTGAACAAGAGATCACTTCCAAACTTCAATATCCACCATTAACTTGAGTAATAAAAATTGAAACTTTGAATGAAAAAGGATAGAATTTTTGGGAGGACTAAAATTGAAACTACTAAACTCGAACTAAAACTAAAAGTAGAAAGCCTTGAATTAAAATTAGAACAAAGGAAATTGAAACTTGAGAATTCAATTCACTTGAAAGAATAGTGGGAGTCACAATAATCTTTTAAATTCTAAACTAATGTTATAGGAGAAAGGAAGAGAATTCGATGATGATCTACAAGCACCCCTAAAACCCCCTATTTATACTAGTAACAACCCCCCTAATTTTCCTAATTATATTAGAATTCCACAAATATTTTTCTAATTCTCCTAATCATACTCTATTTTCATTTTATGAATGACTTGCTAAATCCAACTCTACTTTCAGCATGTAAAATTTGCTGGGAATAAGGATGCTGAGTCCTTGAATCTGGATTGGGCAGTAAGACAGCCTCGAATTGGGCCATGGTAAAATAGTAGCTTCTTGCTCAGAATTGGCCCGCAGCTAAAGGAGGGAAGTGGTGGCGCGTGGTGGCGCACGAGAATCAGGCCTACACGAAGCTGCATGAGGCGTTGGGAAAAAGAGTGGACCACACAGAGGCGAGCCAAGACGAAGAGATTAGGCACCCTAGTTCTGTTGATCCGTGAGCTGAGGGGTGTGTTGAGCCTGGAATGCAATGGGCAGGCCCACACAGAGCCTTTTCCTTTTCCTTTTTTCAGCTAACTGGGCCATGGGTCATGGGCAGAGCTATTAAGGTGAAAGTGTCCACTGACACCCCAAGTTTTTTGGAAAAAAGTTTATATATTGGAATTTCTGGGAAAAAAGAAAACCCGTATATATATTAATTAGTGTGTTTAAGTACTAGACAATGGTTAGTACCCGGCTAGTCTGAGGGCCTTTTTATTTGCTCCGGGTACACGCATGTCGCGTGTTCAAATCGAAAAGCTTGCATTGTGTGTTTTTGTTTTTTAATTTACAATTTCCAAGCAAATCAAAGAAGCCTTCAACTTATAAAAGCTTATTCAAAGAACCTTGTTCATCTTATTTAGCTATCTCATTCCGCGAAGCATCTGCATGATTTTAAGCAATACATAACTAGCGCATATACTACAACATTATTTTCCACAAGGGTAAATGGTAAAGAGTGAAAGTTAGACACCTCTTCTTACAAGACTATGCCTAGCTATATCATCAGCTAAAATTGCCCTAAGAAAAGGGGGGAAAGCAACAATCTAAAAAGAATGAAAATGTGATAGAATGCTCGAATTTTGATAGCCACTCTACTACCATATTCGCCTATCAGAAGATGTGATTGATAATGAAATGAAATCATTGGTTCAACCACGCCATGGGCGGAGCTATTAAGGTGTGTCGGGGGGGGGGGAATCAAATATAGGATATTCTGATAGAAAACAATTGTATATATATTAATAAGTTTCAAGAGCTTCATTAAGAGCTGGCTGGCAGAGTGGTTGGTTTGTCTTTGCTCCTTGTTTGTGTATTGAATGTTGCGTGTTCGACTCTAGATGCCTGTTTTTTTTTTTTTAAAAAAATTTCCACTTGACTTACACATTTTAACATTTTAGCTTGATACTTCCCACACTCTCAGTGCCCCTCTTTCTCTCTCTCGGGGTTTGACTATCTGGCCAGACGCATAACCCCACCCACCCCAGAACACCTCTCTCTCTCTCTCTCTCTCTCTCTCTCTCTCCCCCCCAGTGGTGCTTGCCTAGTTCTCCTCGCCACTAGTGGTCCATAGGATGGCCGCTTGCGCCTCTGCTCACCTCGTTTAGTCCTCTGGTTGACATGAAATTGATGCCCTAATTCCAAATTTGAGGTAAATCCAAAAATTTCCATTTTTTGTTTTTAATTTTGTTATTTTGTAAATAATTATGTTTACTTTACTAATTTTAGTTAGATTCATGTTAAATAATTGATTAACTTAGTGATTTACTCATGATTCCTGAATTAAAAAATGAGGCTTTTCACCTATTGTCTTCTTCATTGAAGATTTAAAATTGGCTAATTTGGTTTGTTATTTCTTGCTTGCTTATGTTTAATTTACTAATTTTTACTAAATTTTGTGTTAAATAAGTAGCTAATTTAGAGATTTACTCATCAATTAAGAAATTAGGGTTTTGGCCTTCTTGATTGAGGATTTAGGAATTAGGATTGGGGTAATTTGTTGGTTATTGCTTGTTTGTTTGTGTTTAATTTATTTATTTTAGTCAAATTTTTGTTTGTTTATGTTAAATAATTGGTGGATTTAATGACTTACTAAAAACGATGAACCTAAGTCAGAATTTGATTATGTTTTTCGGTTTCAAACTATAAACCATAACCATGAGGAGGATACTAGGGAACTTGCCATTCTAGATCATCATCCAGTGACTATTAAAGTTGATGTTATGTGTATTGTTAATTTCGACACCCCTTACTTTGAATCATGACTTCGCCCCTGTTGTGGGTACAGGGTTGGACTTGTATTTCTTGCTCTCCTTTCCCTTTTTGCTTCTTTTTGCGTCCATATATATGCCGGGCTAGAGCTTTTTTTTTTTAGGGTGTTTGGACATGAGGCGCTAACTTAGGCCAAATGAGCAAGCTGAAGTAAAGGATCATGAGGTGCTCAGGCTCTTGATGGTGGCTAAAAATTGCAGTTAGACTGCATTACCTTGATCTTCGACTCTTGTTGCTTGCGTTTGACACCCGTTATTTCATTAAATGAATATTTCCTATAAAATCACCAAAACCAAATAAAACGCAAAAATAATCCCTAATTATGAGTAACAACTATGTGATTAGAAGTACTTAAATGGACACATTTGGAGCCCAAACACTAAGTTTATGCAAACTATTTTCTGACCCAATTCTACTATTTAAATTCACAAGTAATGTCCTTAACTATTCATATTTGCATATTTTACCACTATTTTTAAAAATTTAGGAATTCACGAGTAATGCTCACAACTTTTCATATTTGCATAATTACCATAACTTTTAAAAACTTACGTTCAAAAATTTTAATTTTGGGCGTATGTAGTGTCTCTCATAAGTACTACTTGATGGCCTTTTTCAAGTGGTACCAGAGATGCGTGACCAAAACTAATTAAGATAATTAAGATTAATTAATAGTCAATTAAGCTTATTAATTGAGCTTAATGCTTGAATCGTCATTTACTTATCATGCACCTAATTATTTATATATTGTCCACTCACCAAAGGAATCACTTCAGTAGCACCACAATTAAACTATATAACTGATATAGTTTTAGAATTAAAAGTTGAGTTAGTAAAAATTAAGACTTAAGTTAAGAAGATTAAGAAACAATTGTCTATAATCTATATTTCTTTAACTAACGAAATTAGACATAGTAGAAAATCTGATTTAAGTTTTAATACTCCATTTTAGCATAAATATCATTTCCAAAACCTAAAAAACAAAATTCATTTCCTTTGCATAACATAAAAATTCAAAAATAAATAGTAGAAAAATCAACCGAAGAATCATCCAAAAAGGCAGAGAAAGAAGAAGAAGATGGAGTATACGCAACATAATCTTGAGGAATTTTAGAATATGTTTGATAAAGAACAAAACCTGGAGGCATTAAACAAAATCGTGGGTGTAATAGCTGAAAAACGAGGTATATTATCTGATGACAATGAAGAGACAAATAATGTCCAGTGAGAAGAAGAAATATATCAGTGCTGTTCCTTTAGATGAAATCAGGAGGAGATTAGATAAAAAATATGGTGAAATGATATTTGACGATGAAATCAATGAGATTGTAGAAAAACTCAACATGGATGAAATCGAGTCCAATCTAGTTAACAATGTCGTTCCTAAACCTGAAGAATTTGGTAAACTTGCTAAAAGAAATACCCATTTTATACGATCTGGTATGTTTTAGCAGGACCTACAACTAACTTTTCCTCTGGGTTTATCTCGAGAAAAATCACGTCCTTTGAAAAAATTGGCCTTACCCCAATTAGCTAAACAAGATACATCTTAAACATCAATGGAGCCTGTAATAGAGAAGAAATATTTGAGCATTAGAAAAGGAGTATGAATAGTGTCTTAAAGTTAAAGGCCGCATGGTCTGCTGGGAATTTCCTAAACTATATCAAACATAGTGTTTTTTTTTTTTTGGGCACTGTAATTGACTGGTATAACTCAGTAATTGAGGAAGGTAAAAATGTATTAAGAATGATGGAAACATTAGCTACATTGTTCAAAAATTTATGTAAGGAAATCAAAGCTAAATTTATCAAAGCTAAGCTTGATTCCAAACAAAAGGCTAGAGAATGGTAAAGAAAAATTAATAACATAGAGTTGTGGGATATGAGATATCTGGAGAATTATATTGCTAAATTTAGTTAATATTATTACAAAATTGGGCATAATGAAATCAGTCTTGGTATGTTTTATGATAAATTACCATATCCAATTAGTTCTATAATCAATGAAAAATACATTATATGGCTTGAAAAAGCAGATATCATTGATACTCTTGGTACAAGAATCTCTTATCTAAAAAAATGGGTCAATGATCAGTGTCTTGATCTCCAAAAATAAAACAAAATGAAGAAATAATTTCTAACATGTTGGGATAATCCTCACCAATGGAGAAAGGAAGTTGAGAAGAGAAGAAAAAGAAAATTTTATGAGAAAATGAGCTTTAAGAAGCAAAGGGAGAAAAATGTAAAAGAAAATTTTGTAACAAACTAAGCCCTAAAAATGAACATTTTTTTAGAAAAGCAGCTTATTGTCCAGCTGGGATAAACAACGGTAAGTGTTGGGCATGCAAAGAAGTAGAGCACTATGCAAACGAATGTTGAAATAAGAAGAAACAAGCTTATAGGAGCATTAGGTAGTCTTGATTATTTTAAACTTAGCAAGGAAGAAGCATTAGATCTAACTTTGAAAAACAAGGGAATTGTTGAATACTACTGGAAGATGAATACGAAGAAAGTAATTATGAAGAAACTAGTCATATGATGAAAAGTAGTTTGATTAGTCTTAGTGATCTTCAAGGAGAAGAATTTACTGCAGATAATGAGAATAAAGAAGTCAAAGAAGATTGGGTCCTTTACATAATTCAGAAAGACATGATCTACAAAAAATTCATCTTTTAATTAAAGAGTAAGTATGTGTGTGAAATAATAGAAGGAGATCTAGAAATATAGGACTGTGAGTATAATGTGGGAGAAGTTAATCTCATTAATTGGAAAAATATCCTTAAGCATAACAAAGATAGAAAGTATAGGTATATCCTTATTGGAAGTCTCTTATTCCTTTACAGTATTATGCAAAGATATTAACCTTTATGCTTTGCTCAATCATATCCAGCATACCAAATTTAAGTACTGGATCAGTAGTATTCAATTGCCGACCTGGATCTTATGGATGCCTAAAAGATGAATTTGCCAAAAACTTCTTCTCCCTTAAGATAAAAACAATGGGGATGGACATGAAAAAAGGAGGATTCCCACCAAGGATATTTTGGAAAATAATCTACAAACTAGATAATACTATAGATCCAAAGACTAAGATAACAATGATGGAGATAGAAAAATTTAAAGTCCTACGCTAATGCAAAAAATTCAAAGAATAAAATCTAATCTGCATGAAATAAAAATCGATAGGTCTTAGATATCTAGCTTTACCAATCCTACAAAAATCAATAAGAAAAATGTAACAAAAATTGATGAGAATGGTAAAATTACCATTAAACTCCAATTATTAAGAAGCATGAGTGCAAGGTCATAATGGGGAGAAGGGTCTTCGACAACTAAAGAAGAGCTTAAGGAAGATGATGTAATTAGTATGACTAGTGAAACGAATAGAATTAGTTTTGAACTCACAAGGCATAGTGTAGACTAAAGTATGAGTCTAGATAGAAAGGCATTAGGTAGAAAACAAGAAATGTTAATGAGCCAATCTATGAGGATGAACTAGTTAAAAATATGACCATAAAAATATGCTAGTAAGTCACCAATAGAAACCATAATAGCATCTATGTCCTAATAAACGTATGCTTAGAGGTATATAATAAATATCAATTGTGTGTCTACATCAACAGTAGTTGTTCTATATGTTTTAGAAAAAAGATCTTTATTTCTAGCTTTTATATGGAAAAAGGCTAAGAATCCTTTACAAGTGAGGATAGTTGATAATAGCATAATGAGACACAACGAAGTCATAGAAGGGTTACCCATAGAAATAGGAGGAGTCTAATGCATTATACTAGTTCTATGGGGTATTAGTAAACCCTCCTATGGCATGATTATTGGAAATAATTTTCAGAGTCTATATTCTCCATGCAAACAAATCATAAACCAAATAATATTCATACTAAATGACCACTCAGTTCCTATTGATAAATTAAACAAAGCCTATACTCATAAAAAAATTGAGTTTATACGCAACTAATATGGTGAGAAGATAATACCTACATAACATGAGGTAGCACTAATAATCTCACTACTTGAGTGATCCATTAAAGAGCAGATTATTGAACTATAAGAGCAATTATACAAAAAGTTTTACTCTGATAATCATCTTAAATTTTGGAATAAAGATAAGATATTTGTAAAAATCATTTTGTTAAATACTAACACTATTATCCGAGTCAAAAAAGGTGTATATACACACTAGGACATCTAAGAATTTGACAAGCAAATCAAAGAACTTTTAAGTAAAGGGTTAATTAGGAA
This sequence comes from Carnegiea gigantea, assembly GCA_029747015.1. Lineage (NCBI taxonomy): Eukaryota > Viridiplantae > Streptophyta > Magnoliopsida > Caryophyllales > Cactaceae > Carnegiea > Carnegiea gigantea. Next base: position 275,367 of record JAKOGI010000802.1, on the reverse strand, counting down.
CAATAAAAGTCCTCAAACTAGTTCTGCTTTTGTGGTAAGAAATTATGCCGAAGAGAAGACAAAAGCTAGGATGGTAATCAATTACAAAAAACTTAACAATAATATTGTCTTTGATAGTTATTATCTTCCTAACAAAATAGTTCTTTTCAATAGAATTCAAGGACCCTCTTAGTTCTCAAAAATTGATTGCAAAAGCTGATATTGGCAAATAAAAATGGATGAAGAAATCATTCCTTTAACTTCCTTTAGTGCCCCTTAAGGACATTATGAGTGGATAGTAATGTCATTTGGTCTTAAAAATGCTCCCCAAATATTTTAAAGAATAATGGATAACATCTTCAAAGATCTTAATCACTGCTATCTAGTTCACATAGATGATATCCTTGTCTTTTCCAATACCATAGAACAACACAAAGATGGCGTCTTAGCTATTCACTTAAAGATGCGTTGATCATGGTATTATTCTTGGTAAGAACAGGTGCATTTATGCTGAACAAGAAATTGAGTTTTTAGGTCTCGGGATAAAAGCTGGATGAATTGTCCTTCTAAAACATATTTTAGAAAAAATAGAAAATTTCTCTAAAAGATTGAAGATAGGAAGCAATTAGAAAGGTTTCTTGGATGTCTTGCCTATGCTTTAGACTTCATTAAAGATCTAGCTAAATTGAGAAAAGCATTGCAACAAAAACTTAAGAAAGAAGTAGGTTGGGCATAGACCACTAATAATTCAAAGACTGTTTAGAACTTCAAAAAGTTATATAAAAATCTTCCTATTCGTAATTTGCCTAATGAAGGAGATGATTTAATTCTTGAGACAGATGTGAGCAATTAACACTAGAGTGTAGTACCCAAAATCAAACAAGGAGAAAAACTCTGTAAATATTGCAGTGGAGGTTTTGATATAGCAATATGCAACTATCTCATGATGGAAAAAGAAATCCTTGCAGTCATACAGAGAATTGAAAAGTTCTTAATCTCTTTAGCCCCAAACCTTTTCTTATCCAAACTGATTGAAGGGAATAATTGGTTTTGTGAAAAAGAATTTATCAAATATGCAAGCACAAGTTGACAATTATGGCTTAACCAGTTTTCCTTCTCTATTGAACATATATAAGGATCAAAGAATTCTCTGTAGATAGTTTTACTTATGAAGTCACCAATGGTGATCATCAGAGCAGAACTTCTACCGGAGAGGAGGAAATCCAAAATAAAATGCCATTACTGTTAGAACGCGTTTTTCCTTCTAGTAGAATCCTTATAGATATTTTAGAATTCCATAAAGGAAGTAGATTGCACTTTGATTTGCTATCTTCTACCCATCTAATAGCACAAAGATTTAGCCTTTTAGAGTTACAAAGGTGTCCTCTCTAATTTCAAGAAAAAGTAAGTTCCTATGTTCAAAAAAATGGTTCAACAACTGGTAAGCAGCCTGTATCGATTACTGTCATAATTATTCTTATGATATTTGGAAGTGAAGTACTCCGATCTTCTTTCCCAATAGATCTGGAGTTGGTGATGTTAGATTCTTAGCAAATTCAATCTCTTCGGATGGCCCGATCATGAAACCGTGGTAATATAGAATTGATAGCTATCTCATGGAACCCTCAGATCCAAAATACCCATTTTTCTCAAGACTAACCAAGTTTTAATAGTGCATGTTGACAAGGATCCATTGGATTCTCATGTTGACAAGGATCCATTGGATTCTTACATCTCTTAATGGTCCAACAAAAAATCTATACAATAGAAGTTTGTATGTTGAACTACATTACGCAGTAATTGAGTATGAAAATGGAAAGACCAAACCAGCTGATTTTTTGGTTTAGTTAGTTGATTTAGACGATTCTAATGATCAACGATAAGAATGGCTTCCATAACGACATGAAGTAGTTAGTGATCCTACTATAGAAAGAGCCATTGGTTTTTACAACATTTATATCAAATGTGGGCATTAATTAAATAGGGAAAAACACTAATGCTTTATGGAAACTCTACTTTTGTTTATCGTAAAGATCTCAGCAAATACATGAAGGTAGAAGGAGCTACTTTAGAAGACGTCTTTGATTATTTCTTTGATGTTGAAGCTGGAAAATTTTTATTAGTAAAAGGAAAGAAATATTTTCATGGATTATTTGAAAGATGGGATCCAAAGCATCTTCAACTTGATAAAGATTCTGACAATTATCTAGATAATGGTAGACTGAAAACCATTATTGGAGATGAAGGCAAGCAAAATCTCAATATGAATGACTAGTCTTGTCACATTAAGTGCTTTGAAAAGTTGCACCATTATTATATATGGTCAAGTGTCAAGTCACTAAAATAATATAGTCTACTGTAGCCATATGAGGGCAACTGTAGTCATGTGAAAATATTAGTGTGTACTGTAGTCATTAAGGCATCATATGTAGTTCACCTCCTCTATAAAAGAAGAGGCTGAATGCTGAGAAAAAACATGGTCATTTGAGCATACCAGAGCAAAAGAGAAGTTAGATTTTCATTTCTCTATGAGCAAGCATCTCCGATGATCTTAGTAGCTTAAGTCCCTCTTTAATTTTTCCATTGTACTATTCCACTTTCAAGCTTTCAATAAAAAGAAGTTTCGCAGTAGGGAACATTATTCAGTTGAGCCTTATGTCTTAAATATTATAATTTAGTGATTAAAGTCACACTATTCTTTAAATTATAAACTTGATTAGTGACTACGGTCTAAGATAGGAAACGAAACATATCTGTGCAGTGCCTAATCTAAGGGAGGTGTGGTTGAGATTAGCAATCACTATAAATTGGAAGCTAGAGAAACGCTAGAGTCCATTGTTGACTAAGTTCAGGTAATTAGCAAAACTCTCTAATTAAACTTTATTCTTTTACTAAGCATGGTGAGCATATAACCACATAAAACATAATATTTATGATATAAGTAGCAGATTGTGATAAATAGTACTGTTAAAGTCATTATAAGAAGGTCGATCATCGAAGATAATTGCATTTTCTGAAATAGCCTAAAAAATAACAAAATTACAAAAAGTACCCTATTTGGGCTAAGATTAAAAATTTCTAAAAGTTTCAGGCTAAACTAATGATAAAAAGAATCTAAGAATCTATTGTCCAGAAACATAAGATACCCTAGAATTAGTTTCAAAAAGATAGAGGCCTAATAATAGTTATCATAGAACTTAGGGTACCTAACAGTCGCTAATTATTTTATAGAATATTATAGGTAAATCATATGATGTAAGAATAGATGATACTATTTGTCATGTTATGTATATGAATACTAGTCTGTTGAGGCACTGAATGTTGCATAAAAATTCTAGTGCGTTAAGATACGGGTCCCTTTATGTCAGCTTATGTATGTGAATCCCAATATGTCGAGATATGAAATTTTGTATGGAAATTTCAGTGCATTAGGATATAAGATATTTTTATGATAGATACATGTATTAATGCATAAGTCACAAAGGAGATGCTTCAATTAGCCTTTGGTGTGAGATGTATTTGTTTTCAAGTGTTGCCTTCTCCCCAAGCCTTTTGTCAAGATGGTGTAAAATGAGAAGCAGAAATGCTATCTGTGTCTCAGTGAGTCTGCTTAGATTTAGATCGATGTGGGGGTTGAGCTCGTATGTGCGGGTCTGATTCAAGCATGTAGGCAAAATCTATTGTTTGAATAAGTACATGATTGCATGTATGTATACATATGGATGAGGGAATACAAGGGTGAAGCCCAGGGTGCACCTATGCTAATGCAAGTATGGATGCATGAATGCATGAATACATACAACCGCAAAATTATGACAAAATATAAATAAGGCTAGACACTAGCATAAAGATGAGGATGCACTAGTGGTGGTAGGGGGAGAAGCTAGGTTGGGCAAGCTCTAAGGTGTAAGAAAGAGGCGAGAATGAACTAAATTAGGTTAGTGGAGGGCAAGCCAAGCTAATTAAGAAGACATGGTTAGCTTAACAAGATAACAACAAATAGACATGAGGACTTCATTAAGCAAAATTCGTATAAGGATAAATGAAAATGGTTAAGTTTAAGAGCACAAGAATAAGTGGTCCAAGTTGAAGGGAGTTATTTTCTTCAAGATAGTCACCATTTGGTGAAGACAGTTAACTTCTTTTAAGTGAAGTACGTCATTCTCTTGCTAGCAAGGATGCCAACTGTATATATAGACACAAATTCTAAGTTTTAATACCATGTTTGAGGCACAGATGCCAAGGGTAAAGGTTTATTATGATGATGAGAAAATGAGTGTAGGGAGGAAGATGGTAAATGGTAAGGTTAGCCTTTACTATTGAAGTCTTTAAAGGCAAGGTTAGCAAGGGAATCTTTCATGAATCCTCAAAAAGCCAAGTCACTTTATTGAATTTTGTTTTATTTTCCAGGAGCTTCGATTAAGCATATGTGAAAAGATCATGCCTAGGAAGGCTACCTACGTTTTCAGATGGGAGTAAGGCTAAGCGTATTAGGAGATGTGTGACTTTAAGGATTTTTGCATCTTGGAGAGCTTTTTAACTTTAAACTAGTGGGTTAGCTACTTACTCAAATGATAAGGAATTAACATGAAGGCAAAAACTTAACCTATGTATATACTCAAGTGTATATGTGTGAAGAGAGATGTCGATGCGTTGTAAATCAAAATTTTTAATTATTATTTTAGTTTCAATTTTATTTTAGGCTTTACCTATTTTAGGAGATGACTCAAGTAAGATATCTCTAGTAAACGTGGCTCATACAATAGTATCGACCTTTGATTGTTGCTTAGAATTGGCTATGGTGAATCGTTTAAGTCATAACTCGAGCACTATGTGAGATGTACTGTCAACACTTGCTGGAATGAGCCTTAATGCATGGAGCCTTCGCATTGTCCCCATTGTTTAATTACTTAAGCTTTCCACACTATTTCCTTTTTGTGGATCTTCTCTTTTTTATGTTTTTAACAAAAAATGATTTTTGTGCCCTATCTCTACTAAAGTGACCAATGTAGTGAGCATTTGATCGATGACATTTGACCATCTCAGGGTGGCATCAGATAATGAAGTACTTCTCAAGTCATAGGTCGAGCCTCAGATAGGCCTTAAGCACCACTAGCACATATTCAAATTTAAATAACTACTTAGAGCATTCTTTCCTAGCCAGCTTGTTTGTCATTTGGTTTAGGCATCATGTACTTCAAATTTTAATTCCCAAGTCTAGCGCAAGTTGACTTGATATTTGGGATTGAAGGCGTAATTAAGTGTTTTTATTAATTAAAATGGATGTATTGGGTTGCTAAAGGAGGTCTTCTTTCCTAGGCCAGTCTTTGTAACCACATGATTTTATTTTAGAGATTCATAACCTCTTTTGTATTCCTTTCTTTGGGCCTTATATAGGCCTTACTTTTCTATTATTTAACTTAGAAGGAAAGTTCCAATTAGAGTAGGCCTTGAGCCTTTACTAGACTTTGGCATTAGGAATCAAGGGTACTTAACATCATTCTTGTTTAGTTGATTCATTTTGTCAATGATAGTTATGCACATGGATCAACATTTTTGTTTGAATGGGCTACCATGTTTCTTTGACTTAGATTGTTTAGGGATAATGAACGCCTTAAAGTTCTACTTCATGTAAGACTTAGTCACTTTAGTGTGCTGGTTAAGCATTACAGTTTAACATGCTCATAACAAATTTGCCTGGCATTCAAAACATTTTATGAAAATTTAGACTGGTTAACTATCACATAGAGAGCGATCTAATGGCTCTCATGAGCTAAGAAAGTACATCTAGGAATTGATTTTCCTCCATTTGGTGGTATCTAATGTGGATTTTTTCAAAGTAAAATAAATGTTTTCCAGAAATTTTAGGATAAGATTAAGTGTTTGCTTCAACTATTAATGACTTAATCTCTTAATTAATTACTAGGTTAAGTTTGCATGCATATTAAGGAATTTTATATACAAAGCCATAGTTCCTTGCAACCCAGTGATGCTCGCCTTATATTCTGCTTCAAGGTGTGTGACCTTAAAGTTTAACTTTACTGAAATAGCATGGTTAATAATAGTATCCACTTAATAACGTGGTGGTTTGATATCGATCAGTATGCATAATTTTTTGAGCTTCATCGCTAATGAAAAGGATGTCCTCATTTACCAACTTGTAGTTTTTTGCTTGATCGTTGGCCACATGCGTTGACATTACATGTCTTTTATGTATGTTTGTATTTTGAGTGGGAAATTATATTTAGAAAACCCGACTAGTCACTAGGATATCCTTTTATGTAAGATGGATTGCTCCACTGGGTACATTATTAGATCTAGATATGTTAGGTTCTTTAATATGTAGGTCAACATTAAAGCTTTAACTTCTTTGTGATTGATATTAAAGCTATTAAGTATATCTTTTTTCAAGACCACTTATCAAACCCGAAAAATAAGGAACTTCTTGCTAAGATAATGAGTGTACTTTCCTTGATTCTTTTGTGGTGACATGAACTATAATTGTTTTCATGGTAGTTAATCAAATGTAGTAAGTGCAAACGTTGTTTAATTGGTAAAATAAGTATAGGAAGATTAGGCAGGGATTCTTTCATTTTTCTTAAGAACTCCCTTAGACAACAATTTGTTTCTTTGGCTCTATTTACATCACTTACACAATATAACAAAATTGGAAGTGAAATAACTTATCTATTATAAATGCTTAAAGGAAGTCTTAACATCTTTTTTTTGGGGGGGGGGGATGGGTTCCATGTTGATCTTAATTTCAGACGAATCCACTTTTAAGGTTACTTTGAAGGTACATTTCTTTGATTCAATCTCTTATAAATTTTCATATCCTATTCCTGAACTTCTCTTGATCTTTATAAGGACTTTGCTTTTGTGTTTTTTATGTATAGTTTAACCTCATCATGTGTGATGTCTTTCAACAAGTTTTCTCACATCCTTTGATAGATTACAACTACATTCATTAACTCAAAGGCAAAACCTTATAACATAAGGTTTCATTTATTGTTGTGATTGTAGTATTGCTATAACCAACATAACCATATATAGATGATAGTAGTTGGTGGCCCTGTAAGCATCAAATTATTGGCTCCAAGATTCTAGACTGACCAAATGATTGTATATTTAATGGATTGTCACCTGGTGATGATAATTACCTAACTCATGAAGTGTAAAGAAATATTGTACTTGGATTCCCAACAATTAGTACATAGAAACTTTGGAGTATTGAACCAAGGAGGCCTCATCAATTCCATCAGGCCCACATTGAGCCCACCATTATACAAAAAACTTAAATCCTAGGATAAGAATGCCTTTTACATTTACCACAAAGCAAATGTTACTGTACTAACCAATATTTGAGGTTCAAACACCTCATTCAAGATATGATAGATATTAGGACCATTTTGATCCCTTTATTTTGAGCGCTTAATGATGATTCCAATGACCATTCCTCCACACCAGAGAAATCATGATGGATTGTCACCAATCTTATTCCCTCACCACAGGGCAAAAGCAGTCTCAATAACGACTTAATTTCCCTAGGATAACTCTATATCCAAGTCGTAATGCCCCCCCTATGTTATCCTTATTTTCTTTTTAGCCCAAGTCTTGTACCACTTGTTCACATCAATAAAAGTTCATTATCTTTTCCATCCATGTATATGTGTACACATTCTTTGTTCTCCTTCTCCTTGTGAATAATTCTATCCTTTCACAAATCCAATTTGTAAGACAAATGTATACAAATAAGAAAAAATAATTTAAACAACCTAACCCTATGATAAAGTGCATAGTGTATGATGTCAAAATAAAAGATAAGTGGTCAGAAGTAAAAACACTCTAAGTACCAATGTCCACATATAAAACTCATGCTGTGACTCCATCAATCCAATAGGGTCATTTCCCCAAAGAAAAAAAAAAAATCGAAGCTAGAAAAAAGAGTTAAAAAAAGCGAAAGAAATTGCTGAAGGTTAAGTGATAGCTTGCTTTACGGCTATAGTTCAAAATAATTACAAGGTTCTTAAGTGATGATCTCATGCAAACTAAACCAATTTAATATAAGGAAGATGCATATCAAAATTTGTCATGTTTAACATTGATAAAAAAAGAAAAAGTTACAACATCCATTTGAAAGTGGGTCTTCCTAAAGAATGAAGCAATATAGTGTTCATAAAAAAGACATTCATTCAGCTAAATCACTTAAATGGTGAAGTTATAAAGAATTGATGATGTTGCCAAAACAAATGATTGAGAGCCAAAAATTCTTTGAAATGGTAAGATCTTTACAATAGTCATCAAGAAAAGCAAACAAAGGAAGACATTAAATGAAAATGACAACCAATGCCAGCATTTCATGTAAACATGTGCTAGCAGTGCATACATGTCACATGATAGCCTAAGTTATGAATCAATTAGTTCAATGCACACTAGACAGTGCCATTTTTGTGAGGAACACACAAATCTTAATTATTTGAGGAGACGACCAAAGGCCAAAAAATGAAAGATTGCTTTGAATTCAAATCTATAATAAGTTAGCACATCTTTCTTCGTATGCACTTGGGTTTATATATGGGATAATTTTGAGCCTTCATGCTAATTCCCCTTCATTGGATTACCCACATCTTTAGCCTTGCCACAAAAGCCCTCCTAGAGACAAAATCATTCAAGTTACACACTTTTTTAAAATTATGATTGGTTTGATCCTTATCTAGATATATAGCTAGCCTTTCATTGGTTCGACCATAAAAAGTATCTCATGTAAAACTTAAGATTCTTAATGATGAAAAACCTAAAGGACCACGATAAGTGGCATCTTTGTACTTATCCTAATAAAAGAGAATAAGTTATGTGGGCAGATATTATGGTTACCCTGTCGTTCACCCAAACATACATCAAGGTTAAATTCTCACAAAAAAGAGAATATTGGCATTTTGAGGATCCACGAAATATTATATTATCTATCCTCCTTCGCAGGACTTGAACATCATAAACCCACCATTGTCTTCCGTCTTCTTTAACCTACATTCATATCCTCTCACCCCCATAGAACGCTATTAATTTTACAAAGAACTTTCTAACCTTTCACCTCACCTTCATATCTTCTCTTACTTTTGCAAAAATCATTGGTATGGACACCCCTAACTTTGAACATGGTTTTAGACTTAGAATTTGAGTCCCTTGAAACAAACCGTATACACCATCGTGAGATCGGTAGATACGTGAACAAGCAAACAACTCGCGTAAAGAAACTTCCTTGACCAAGAGACAATCACCTATAAGGAAAAAACTTTTCCTAATGTGGATCATCCATTGTTGCATAATTATATTTAGTTTTGATGATAACAAATCCAAGTGTAACATATTTGTCTAAGTAATGTTGTTCCAAACAAGCTCTCAAACAGGGCCTACACTGTTGTTTGTAATATTCGTATTAACCTGGATGCTAAATGTTGAGAACAAGTCTTAGGAATAGGTTCCAAGCTTCAGTGATACAAGATCAGCAAACAACAAATCTCGCCAAATAGTTGGCTAAGTCTTAAGGAACAAGTTCTTACATTCAGCTATACAAGATCACCCGAGGAATCAAGGTGACCAAGGTGTTTGGAGCAGCATATTTATTATTGACAAGATGACTGATTCTTACAACAAGAAGTCTTGGTTTGGTTTAGTTTTTATCTTTTAGACTCTTGTTAATATGCCAATCTTGAAAGTCTCAATTTAACACTTCTTAAAACGGTTTTTGACATTTGCTTTGGAACACCAATTTCCAAACAACCCTGCAAACAGGGTGCCTAAGGTGTTCCTGAAACTGCAGCAGCCTCGACTGACTGTTTTACCAGTAAATTTCTTTTGGTTGGGTGCCAGCTCTAAAGGATCTTTTTATGAAATCCTAGGCTAACTAATTAAGTTCTAAAAAGGATTATTTTTGATTTGAAAAAGATTGCAAAACCGTTTTTGCTAAGGATCTCTTTTCAAAATTCTTATCCCTTATTTTTAGGCCGTGATTGATTTCAAATTTGGAACCGAAATCTTTATCCTTTTTTGGGGCTAAATCTGCACAGCTATATTTAGTGGGTAATTAGTTTTTATCCCTTGAAAAATCAAATTCCCTTATTTTAGTAAAATCTTATCTTCTCTAGCCGTTGGGAATCTTATTTGAAGAAACTCCCTAAGCTGCTAATATTAGAAGATTTTGTTATCCTTTTTGAAAGTATTAGCCGTTGGGTTTGTGTGTTTAAATAATGAAATCTTCTCTCCCATTTAGATATCCGGTTTTTACACAAGAAGTAAGAGATTTCCAAAAGCTGCATTTCAAAGAGAAAAACCGTGACAGGCTTGTGCTTAACTGAGCTTTCAATATATTGGCATAATAGGACTTCATTGTACCTTACATCTGCTTAAGTCAGAAGCACCCCCAGTAAGGTGTTTTGTACCCCTGTTCTCAGATCAGAAAGTGAGTGAGTGTGTCCATAGTCGAGTGGACTTTGGACGTGTCCAATATAGTGTGATTGGACGTGGTGTAACCTGTCTTAGGGAAGAAGCTTACGTGGCTTACAAGTTGTAACAAGGAGTGTTACTTTTGTAACGTGTTCAGCCCGTTAGTGAAGTGGTTAAATCCTACACGAGGTAGGTCGTGGTTTTTCACACCTCAGTTGGGCTAGAGGTGTTTTCCACGTAAAAATTTTGTGTGCTTTATTTCCGCATTTATTACTTTGATTTTCTCTACTGAACCAATTGGGAACAACCACTGCAAACAAGGCTTAAGGTTGTTTGTGATTTAGAACAGTCTCTGCAATCAAGTCTACGGCTGTTTGTCAGTTATTTGGCGAAAATCGGCCACCACAATTCACCCCCCTCTTGTGGTTGTGTACTCTTAGAATTCAACAAGTGGTATCAGAGCAGGTTCTCTTTCAAAAGGCTAACACCTTGAGAGATCCGTGAAGATGAGTGCACCACAAGGGATACTTGAGGGTCAATCCTTTACTCGACCTCCTTACTTCAATGGCCAATACTATAGTTGGTGGAAAAACAGGATGGAGAACTATATATAAGCAGAGGATTACGAGTTATGGATGCTCATCAAGAACGGGCCCCTTGTTCCCACGAAAATGCTTGAAGATGGAAAGAAGGTTCCCAAGGAACCCATAGAGTTTGATGCTGAGGATTACAAGAAGATGGAAAAGAATGCCAAGGCCAAGAAACTATTATACTTTGGCCTAGGACCTGATGAATATACTCGCATTTCAGAATGTGAGTTAGCTCAGGAAATATGGAATGCCTTGCAAGTAGCTCATGAAGGAACAAGTCAAGTTAAACAATCACACATTGAGCTACTCATGAGGCAATATGAGCTGTTTGACATGGGTGATCGTGAGAATGTGATGGACATGTATACTCGCTTTACTCACATAACAAACGAATTAAAATCTCTAGGAAAATCCTTCACCACTGAAGAGTTGGTAAGCAAAATCAAGCCAAGGTGACAGCCATTCAGGAGGCCAAAGACATGAACAAGATCACCCTAGATGAGCTGATCGAAAATCTTCGAATGTATGAACTGAGAAAAAACTCTCAACAGAAGGAGGAGGCTAAGAAAGACCAAGGGCTTGCTTTAAAAGCCTTGGAAGATGATGATTCACATCTTGAAGAAGAAGAGATGGCAATGATGACTCGGAAATTCAAGAAGTTCTTCAAGAAAGTAAAAAAGAACAATAAAAGGAAGGACTTCAGCAAAGGCAGAAACACCCCCTGAGAACAGTTCTCTGGGTGTTTCAGGTGTGGCAAATCTGATCATATTGTGAAGAACTGTCCACTACTTCGAGAAGAGCAAGAGCACGAACACCCTAGGAAACAAGGCAGGAAACAAGGTGTAAACAGTTCGGGAAAACGATTCTCGAAAGCAATGCTTGCTGCTTGGGGTGATTCTTCCGAGGATGAAGAAACTGAAACTGAAGAAGGTGTTGTAGCTCTCATGGCGCAAAGTGATACAGATTCAGATGACGAGTCAACAAACAGCCTAACTGATCTCAAGAACAAGGTACGTGGTCTCAATAAAGCAACTCTAGAAGAACTTATGTACAATTTAATGGATACCTATGCTGATTTGACAAAGGAAGTTCGTAATCTAGAGCTTGAAAATGAGACCCTTAAAAATGAAAAACTGGGCTTATATGAAAATATTAACATGCTCAAGGAAAACGTCTTTATAAAAGAGGGAGATTATTCTCGAGTGGAGGAAAAACTCCTTGAGGTGGAAGGAATGGTTGAGTCTTTGCTCGAGGAGAATAAGAGCTTGCATGCTAATATAGAAAAACTGAAAACTGAGCTTGTCACAACCAAGTGTTGGAACAAGTCCTCAAGAGCATTGGAGTGGCTAAACACTCATCACAGCCAAAACAAAAGAGGACTAGGATTTAAGCCCAAACAAACCGTTTACCCTGCAAACAGAAAGTATGTTAGATTACCTGAAAACATTGTTTGCTTTCACTGTGGTAAAACGGGTCACTATCGATACACTTGTCCTTCAAGAAGGTATGCTATTAAACAAAATGAAGGTTATGTAAAACAAGTCTGGATTAGGAAAGATGAGATTTACCTATCTAAAAGAATGGGACCCAAGTGGATCTGGGTTCCCAAAACTAACCCTTGATTTGTTTTGCAGGCTGAAGTGAGAGAGAAAAACCCAGCAAACAACCCAGCAAACAGGCTAAGGTACAACTTGGCAAACAGCCCAGAGAACAACCTTGAAAACAAGCAGCTGTGGTATATTGATAGTGGGTGTTTGAGGCATATGACTGGTGAAAAATCCAATTTTCTCTCACTTACAGCTTCGGATGGTGGGAGTGTGGCATTTGGAAACGGAAAGTCTGGGACAATTGTCGGTATAGGTAAGATTAGTGAGTTCCACTCCCACTTGATTGAAAATGTATACTTAGTTGATGGTTTGAAGTATAATTTACTTAGTGTGTCCCAACTGTGTGATAAAAACAACCTAGTAGTATTCTCATCAACACGTTGCTTGGTTGTAAACTCAAACACAGGAGATGTCGTATTAAGGGGGAAGCGACACAAAAATGTTTACAAAGTATGTATTTCCACACTTCCCCAAAACAATCTGACTTGTTTGAGTGCCTTGAATGATGATGTAATGCTTTGTCACAAGAGACTAGGTCATGCAAGTCTATCTCTTCTGAACAAACTTGTTTCCAAAGACCTAGTTGTTGGACTACCTTCCATCAAATTTAATGATGACAAGGTATGTGAAGCTTGTGCAAAAGGCAAACAAAGTGGATCTGGGTTCCCAAAACTAACCCTTGATTTGTTTTGCAGGCTGAAGTGAGAGAGAACAACCCAGCAAACAACCCATCAAACAGGCTAAGGTACAACCTGGCAAACAGCCCAGAGAACAACCTTGAAAACAGGCAGCTGTGGTATGTTGATAGTGGGTGTTCGAGGCATATGACTGGTGTAAAATTCAATTTTATCTCACTTACAGCTTCGGATGGTGGGAGTGTGGCATTTGGAAACGACAAGTCTGGGACAATTGTCGGTATAGGTAAGATTGGTGAGTCCCACTCCCACTCGATTGAAAATGTATATTTAGTTGATGGTTTGAAGCATAATTTACTTAGTGTGTCCCAACTGTGTGATAAAAACAACCTAGTAGTGTTCTCATCAACACGTTGCTTGGTTGTAAACTCAAACACAGGAGATGTCGTATTAAGGGGGAAGCGACGCAAAAATATTTACAAAGTATGTATTTCCACACTTCCCCAAAACAATCTGACTTGTTTGAGTGCCTTGAATGATGATGTAATGCTCTGGCACAAGAGACTAGGTCATGCAAGTCTATCTCTTCTGAACAAACTTGTTTCTAAAGACCTAGTTGTTGGACTACCTTCCATCAAATTTAATGATGACAAGGTATGTGAAGCTTGTGCAAAAGGCAAACAAGTCAGATCTTCTTTTAAATCGAAAAAGTGTGTAAGCACTACTCGACCTCTAGAATTATTACACATTGATCTGTGTGGTCCCATGAGGGATAGCAAGTAGAGGTGGGAAAAAGGTATGTGCTTGTTGTAGTGGATGATTACTCTCGATTTACTTGGACCTTGTTTTTGGCATCCAAAGGATGAAACCTTTGAGAATTTTATTGCCTTTCTCAAAAAGGTTGAAAAGAGAGTAGGACACTCTTTAATTAGCTTGAGATCTGATCATGGTACTGAATTTGAAAACGCAAGTTTTATTAACTATTGTAATGAACATGGTGTTGATCATAACTTCTCAGCTCCAAGAACACCCCAACAAAATGGGGTGGTTGAGCGCAAAAATCGCACCCTAGAAGACATGACTAGAACAATGCTTATTGCTAGTGGTCTTCCTAGGAATTTCTGGGCAGAAGCATTGAACACCTCATGTTACATTATAAATAGATGCATTATCAGACCTATTTTGAACAAAACTCTTTATGAACTTTTCAAAGGCAGAAAACCCAACATTACGCACCTAAGAACATTTGGTTGTAGGTGTTTTGTGCATAATAATGGGAAGGATGCCTTAGGAAAGTTTGATCCTAGGAGTGATGAGGCAATATTTCTTGGTTACTCTTCTCACAGTAAGGCTTACAAAGTGTTTAAAAAAAGAACCTTAAGTGTTGAGGAAAGTGTGCATGTGCTTTTTGATGAATCTAACTCGTTGAGTGAGAATGATGCACAGGAGGAAGAATTTGAATTAGGTCTTGTTTGAAAAGAAGTGTTGCTCCAAGATAGACAAGGTAAGAACACCATGGAGAAAACAACTCCTGAAGGTGTTTCTCAGAACGACAGGCAAGGTGAGAACCAAACAGGGGGAAACACCGTTGAACCCTGTTCGGGACAACACCAGTCAGGTTCCTCAGGAACAGGCTCGGGCACTGATTGTGAGCCTAAGTCTCCAAGTGTTCCAGTTAGAGTAGAGCATGTGTCTGTGGATCCACTTACTCCACGGCCATGGAAGCACCAACGTTCGCACCCTCTTGAGCAAATTTTGTCTGATATTAATACTGGAGTGCAAACTAGGTCAAAGCTTAAGAATTTTTGTGCATTCTATGCATTTCTTCTAACATTGAGCCAAAGAATGTGAATGAAGCTCTTGCAGATTCAGATTGGGTCACAGCAATGCAAGAAGAACTTCATCAATTTGAAAGGAACAAAGTATGGCACCTTGTACCTCGACCTGCCGATAGAACAATCATTGGAACCAAGTGGGTGTTTCGAAACAAACTTGATGAGTCAGGAACAGTCACCAGGAACAAGGCACGGCTGGTGGTTCAAGGGTACAATCAGGAAGAAGGGATTGATTACGAAGAAACCTTTGCACCAGTTGCTAGAATTGAGGCTATTCGTATCCTAATAGCCTTTGCAGCCCATATGGAGATCAAGCTATATCAAATGGACGTGAAAAGTGCATTTCTAAATGGATACCTTAAGGAAGAGGTGTACGTCAAACAACCCCCTGGTTTCGAAAACAATGAATTTCCTGATCATGTTTTTCAACTTGACAAAGCTCTTTATGGTCTAAAACAAGCTCCTAGAGGCTTGGTATGAACGCTTGTCAAGCTTTTTACTTGAAAATGATTTTAGAAGAGGCAAGGTAGACAATACCTTGTTTCTAAAATCTAAGGGGGAACATTTGTTGGTTGTCCAAGTATATGTTGATGATATTATATTTGGAGCAACTCATCATGATCTATGTAATGATTTTTCAAAAATGATGAGGAGTGAGTTTGAAATGAGCATGATGGGTGAGCTTAACTTTTTCTTAGGCTTACAAATCAAGCAAACTTCAAATGGCTCCATGATCCATTAACAAAAGTATATCAAGGAACTACTTAAGCGTTTTGGAATGGAGTCAGCCAAGCCCATAGATACTCCCATTTCTCCTTCAACCAAGTTGGTAATGGATGATGGGAGTCCCTCAGTTGAGGAGAAACTCTATAGGGGCATGATAGGGTCACTCTTATACCTTACCGCTAGTAGGCCCGACATTATTTTCAGTGTTGGTTTATGTGCCCGTTTTCAGTCTTGCCCTAAAGAGACTCATCTTAAGGCTGTTAAACGGATACTAAGATATTTAAAGCATACACCTGATTTAGCTCTATGGTATCCTAGAGGTTGCAATTTTAATCTTGTTAGATATGCTGATGCTGACTATGCAGGATTCTTGGTTGATAGGAAAAGCACCTCAGGTATGGCTCATTTCCTTAGACCTTGTTTGGTATCTTGGGCAACCAAGAAACAACATTCAGTTGCCATGTCCACAACAGAAGCTGAATATGTTGCAGCTACTTCATGTTGTGCTCAATTGCTGTGGATAAGACAACAACTCAAGGACTTTTGTGTTGACACTGGATACATTCCTATGTTTTGTGATAACACTAGTGCAATTAACATTGCCAAAAATCCGTGTCAACATAAAAGAACAAAATATATTGACATTCGACATCATTTCTTGAGAGATAATGTTAAAAAGGGTTTGATTTCAATGAATTTTTGTGCCACAGAAAATCAAATTGCTGATATATTCACTAAGGCACTAGGTAGAGATCAATTTGAGAGAAATAGACTTGAACTAGGTTTGGTGAAAACAACCTAAGAAACCTGTTCTCTCCCCCTGTTCGCAACTCTTATATGCTGCGGATGCAGTTTGTCCATAGCAATGTTTGCAGTCGAATCTTTGTGCTATTTGAATATATATAGATTGCAGAATGCGGATGCGTGTTAAAAGCCAACATGATTGGGCAAGTTACTCTTATTACCGATGATTCGTATTCAAGAACAAGCAGCAAGAACAGGTATGTTCCTCGATTGTCAAATATGTGTAGCCAGTGTTTAAATGTTTTAAATTACATGCCTTCCCGAGGATAGAGTGACGGCTACTTATGGCAAACACCCGTTGTAACGGGAAGATCTTTAAAAGATCTTGCCATCTTCTCACCCTTTAAATTTGCCAATCTTTACCTCTCTCTTATATCTTTTCTCTTTTCTCTCGAGTACCCGGCAAATCTCCTTCTCTCAAACCCTAACCCTTCTCAAATTCTTGCTCAAATGGCTTCAATCGAAGGCTCTGGAAGTTCTGCTTCTTCAATCAGGGGAAGGAAGCCATTCGAATCAGCCTCAGGAACAAGTCCTGACCTTGTTGTCTTTACGCCGTTTTTAATGGCGATTCTAGAAGGTAAACCCTCTAGTCCTCCTCGCCCAATTAGCTTCAAACCCTTCCGGTTCTTGAAGAGTGTCAGACTAAAATCAGTAGACTTGGGTTTGAAAGACATTCCCTACAATTTTGGTTGGGAATTGGTAGTATTTAAGGGATCAACTGTTTACCCCCCTTCTGAAAAGAACTCTGCCCAAGTTGGGAAATCTGGTGAAAATCTTGGGTTTAAAGATGAAGTCTTTGAGTCCCCTGTCAACTTCTCTGAGTTTGTTGAGCCCTGTTCTTTTGGGCTGTTCCCTGAAAAGGAAACAGTTGCTGAAACAGGGTCTAAATCCCTTAATTTTGTGTGTAAGGAGGACCTAAGGGATGATCTGAGGGGAAGTTCTGAGGAGAGATCCTTAGAAACAGGGGGAAGCCATAGTGGAAACATTTCCCCTGCTGAGCTTGAGTTAGCCACTCCGATCTTCCAAACCAGAGAGAAAAGAAAAAGGGTTAAGATGGTGGCTAGGTGTAGCAGAACGCCTAGATCAAGGCCACAAACAAGGCCTCAACCCTCAAAAGCCTCAGCCCCCTCTCCTCCAAAATCTGCTAAGCCCATGCGCAAATCTACAAGAATTGCCTTCTACTCCACTCCTAGAACCACAAAATCTTCCACTCCAGTCATTGAGGAAATTTCTTCCACTTCTTCTTCTGCGGGATTCTCGGATTCTGATTCTGAGAACACCTCCTTTAAACAGGGGACCCCGGTGTTCTCCGAGTCCTCCGAAGAACAAGCTCCTCCTAAGAAAACCACTCTCCCTGCCATTAAGTCTTCTCCTCCAACAGCCCCTCCCAAGAGAAAGACCTTCACCCCTTCTCTCTCCAAATCAGCTACACCTAAGACTACCTCTTCTGCTCCTCCCCTCAAAAGAGCAAAAAAGACCACTACCTCCCCTTCTTCTACCAAGGTTGCGCATCTGCTCAAGCGCAACATAGTGAGGGGGAAGATAGTGAAAGTTCCCTTTTTCCAGGAACATGGGTTAGAGGTGTTCCTGCAGAAACAAAGAGCCCAGCAGTAGTTGGATCTCTTTGCAAACACCGAGTTGGGGTGTTTTGGACCAGAGTTGGCTGAATTCTATGCCAACTGTGCTGTCATCGAAGGAGCGGTGACAAGCACCATTGGTGATAAAGAAGTACAATTTGATGCCCGCCCTCTGGGTGACATTTTGGGTGTCCCCTCACATGGTTTTGATGTGTATGTGAGGGAGGATAAGTCTGTCCTAGGGACAGCCAGGCTGCTCGAGCTTTCACAGCGGTTAAGCCAACACCAGGGTCTGCAAACACCCACCTCTGTGAAGAAGGGTGACATGACCCCCCTGCATCAATTGCTCTTCATGTTCGTTGTTAAGAACATAATTCCAAGGGGTCAGGGTCGCAATCAGGCTGATGCCCTAGATCAGTGCCTGGTGGATCTATTGGACAGGGAGGAACCCATTAACCTTTCTGCCCTTATGATTCACCATATTGCGCGTATTACAAACACTACTCGGGCACATGATCTTGGATATGGCTTTCTGCTGACGAAGGTCTTTGAGCATTTTGGGATAAAGCTCAAAAAGAAGGTGGCTGCCCAAATCATTGATGAGATAGGGACTGACACCCTTATGGGGTGTGGCTATGCTTTGGCCGAGGGCTCTGCCTCCAAACAGGGCACCAGACCACCTCGCCCTGTTCCTGGCCGTTCCTCAGGGAAACTTGAGGATGTTCTTTAAGATAATTCTCGGCTCAAGGAAGAGCTCTCTGCTGTCAAAGCTGCCTTAGATGAAGAGAAGCCCCTCTCTGCCAAACGCCATGAAGACCTCCTGGCCCTTCTCTCTTCTCTTGCTCCCAAAATCCCTTCTCCACAGTCCCCATCACCCACTGCTCCCTAATTCTGTCGGATGTTTCCTCATGTTTTCTTCCCTCTCCCTTTATGTTTTTGTTTGGTATTGTATATCTCTGGGCTGTTAATGAAATCTCTTGTAGTTGCCAACACCATGTGATTGCCCGTTGTTTATGCTTTTTAATGATGCCAAAAGGGGGAAGATGTCTGACCATATGACTTGCTATATGACTTCCATATGACTTGCTCTATGACCTAGCACCTAGTGTGGATCCCTATCAGCATTCTTTAAAGTTTTAAATTTTTTTAAATTTTTGTCAATATGGTCACTTGGTTTGTCATCATCAAAAAGGGGAAATTTGTTACATAACTATATTTAGTTTTGATGATAACAAATCGAAGTGTAACATATTTGTCTAAGTAATGTTGTTCCAAACAAGCTCTCCAAACAGGGCCTACACTATTGTTTGTAATATTCGTATTAACCTGGATGCTAAATGTTGAGAACAAGTCTTAGGAACAGGTTCCAAACTTCAGTGATACAAGATCAGCAAACAACAAATCTCGCCAAACAGTTGGCTAAGTCTTAAGGAACAAGTTCTTACATTCAGCTATACAAGATCACCCGAGAAATCAAGGTGACCAAGGTGTTTGGAGCAGCATATTTATTCTTGACAAGATGACTGATTCTTACAACAAGAAGTCTTGGTTGGTTTTAGTTTTTATCTTTTAGACTCTTGTTAATGTGCCAATCTTGAAAGTCTCAATTTAACACTTCTTAAAACGGTTTTTGACATTTGCTTTGGAACACCAATTTCCAAACAACCCTGCAAATAGGGTGCCTAAGGTGTTCCTGAAACTGCAGTAGCCTCGACTGACTGTTTTACCAGTAAATTTTCTTTGGTTGGGTGCCAGCTCTAAACGATCTTTTTATGAAATCCTAGGCTAACTAATTAAGTTCTAAAAAGGATTATTTTTGATTTGAAAAAGATTGCAAAACCGTTTTTGCTAAGGATCTCTTTTCAAATTCTTATCCCTTATTTTTAGGTCGTGTTTGATTTCAAATTTAGAACCGAAATCTTTATCTTTTTCTTTTTGGGCAAAATCTGCACAGCTATATTTAGTGGGTAATTAGTTTTTATTCCTTGAAAAAAATCAAATTCCCTTATTTTAGTAAAATCTTATCTTCTCTAGCCGTTGGGAATCTTATTTGAAGAAACTCCCTAAGGTGCTAATATTAGAAGATTTTGTTATCCTTTTTGAAAGTATTAGTCGTTGGGTTTGTGTGTTTAAATAATGAAATCTTCTCTCCCATTTAGATATCCGGTTTTTACACAAGAAGTAAGAGATTTCCAAAAGCTGCATTTCAAAGAGAAAAACCGTGACAGACTTGTGCTTAACTGAGCTTTCAATATATTGGCATAATAGGACTTCATTGTACCTTACATCTGCTTAAGTCAGAAGCACCCCCAGTAAGGTGTTTTTGTACCCCTGTTCTCAGATCAGAAAGTGAGTGAGTGTGTCCATAGTCGAGTGGACTTTGAACGTGTCCAATATAGTGTGATTGGACGTGGTGTAACCTGTCTTAGGGAAGAAGGTTACATGGGTTACAAGTTGTAACAAGGAGTGTTGCTTTTGTAACGTTTTTAGCCCGTTAGTGAAGTGGTTAAATCCTACACGAGGTAGGTCGTGGTTTTTCACACCTCAGTTGGGCTAGAGGTGTTTTCCACTTAAAAATTGTGTGTGCTTTATTTCCGCATTTATTACTTTGAATTTCACTACTGAACCAATTGGGAACAACCGCTGCAAACAAGGCTTAAGGTTGTTTGTGATTTACGAACAGTCTCTGCAATCAAGTGCTACGGCTGTTTGTCAGTTATTTGGCGAAAATCGGCTACCACAATTCACCCCCCTCTTATGGTTGTGTACTCTTGGAATTCAACATCCATCCCCATTGACCATTACATAGCTCAGTGTGGGCTAATCTTCTTTGCACTCTGTTTGGGCAAATCCATAGTTAGTCTTTGCATCCCTCTCTGGCAGCACCTGTTAGTGTCATCATATCCATTTTGATCATTATAAGCTTCACACCTTAGTTGGATAATTCGGTCCTTAATCCTTATCCAACCTGACATCTCACTTACTCAACCTAGCTTGTTGCCTAACTCTAGACCACCTCCACTTGGTACCTAAAAGTAAGTTATGCCTCTGCATCATCCTACTGTCCCGAGAGCTTGCATTCTTATCTGGCCATAGTTGCTAGGCACATTGAGGCTGTCTTGAACCACTATTATGTATTGATAGCAACCCATCTTTACATCTTGCACTGCATCATAGACCCATCATATCACACTTAGGATACATCTATAGATCCATGCGCATCGATCAATGTGTTCATTTAGTTCACATGTCAATACCTTTACATGTATTATCACTCTTAACCTACATTCCTTGTGCACACATGCACACACTTGTCATTCATCCATCATTAGCACATACGCATCTACATTCATAGATTTAGTCCATAAAGTGCTCACATACATACGTTGGGCTGCTTGTGCATTTGTATACACAAGTTTGCACTCTTGTGTCTTATTTTTAGACATAGACCTTGCTCTTGGGATTTTCAATGTGGGATACACTACCCCTTTTGGGATTTTCATCCCAAGATGATTTATAACTTTAGGATTTCTTATTTCGTGACAAATATCTCACTATGAAAATTTTTTCCCTAAGACATACTACATATTTGAGATCTCCATCAGGATATGTTAAAGTCCTTATCTCAGTGCATATTGCATTTTACCCTAATGTACTATTTTGCTTTTTTAAATAGCCTTACAAGTATGGTCCACATATTGGTCTATGTTCAAGCTCAATATGCACCAATTTTATACCATATTCTACCAAGATTTTGTACATACTAATTGGTAAATTAGGCTGTTTAGTTATTTTTATTGGTTTTATAGGTAACAAAGCCAATTACTCAAACAATGGATAATGGGTGCAATTGTGTTAAAAGTTGGGCACGTTAAGCTGGGATAAGCGTGAAACAAGGTAGGGTCAATGAGTGTAAAAACTATCGGAGAAACAAGAAGAACAACATAGGAATTTGGCATAGATTGGTTTTCCTCTGTTCTTATCCTAGAATCCAGAAATGTGGCACGGTCTATCCCTACTGCATGGCATGATCGTGTGTTTGCTATTTTGGGGTCTGTATAAGTCCCCTTCCCCCATTTGCGTGAGGATCTAGTTCTTAAAGTAGTTTCTCGAAGAAAGTTTTCTGGCAACATTTTTGGTTTTAGCCTTAGGTTTTAGGAGAGTTTAGTGTAGATGTAGTTAAATTTACAGCAAGATTTCAAGATGAATGAAGTTTTGATGCAATTTGCTTTCTTTCTCGCTCTTTAACCTTCGTTTTCGTTCAAGTTATTACTTTGTTGAGTTTGATTTACTATTTTATTGCCCAAATTTACATTCTTTGCTTGTTGATTGATTGACATTGCTTACCTTTGCTAATATCCTTTTACTCTCGTATATACTCTTCATTTCCTAATCTTTTATTTCAAGAATGCAAATGTCAAGCCCTTTGTCTCTCATCCATCTTGGGTTTTAAAATCCACTTTCAAAGTTTTAATTTTGGATTTAATTATAGATTAGATTAGAATTAGATAGGTTTCATTAGTGATAATAAGTGGAAGTCAGCCGATAAATTTCATCTCCTTACTCCTTCAATGGAGGTCTAACCTCCATTGGTTAGATTTTTGAGCTTTTTAGGTACCCCTTTCTCTCTTCTCTTAATTAATAAATTTAATGCTTTCATAGTTAAATTAGATGCTTTTTAGTCCATTGTTAGCTATAATGATGTTTTATGTTGATAGTACTAATTGTGTTTTCCTTTAGATTAGTTTAATTAGTTATATTTAGATCAGAATTAGTAGGTAATTAGTTTGATTAATCATATGTAATCACTTGTATTGCTTTTCTTAGGTTAGAAATGGGCTAAAATAAGGAGTGACTTGATTTTAATGATGTCCTAGAGGACGACAAATTTTCCACCCTTATGGCCTAAAAAACTACCCAACAAATTGGAGTTGTTCTCGAACACAGTGGTGCGACATTAAGTCACTCCTTGTAGATATGCAGTCTTTTTGTTCATTGTGTGCTAGCGTAGTTTCTTTTATTGTTGTTTTATTTTGTCTTTTGAGCTATAGAGTAGCTACTTATTTTGAAGATTTTGAAAAACGTACAAAAATTAAAAAAGTCAAAACATCCAAAACAAAATTGAAAAAATTATAATGCAAAAAAGTTATGGCTTATGCGATGCAAATGGTATGATTGGGCATTTTGTGCATTCGAATGTGATTAATGTTGAGCCCAAGTCCACTAAACTTGATGAACCGACTCTTGAAAGAGTGGAATCCAACCCGCCACGTTCATTGAAGTATCACTTTTGTCCTCGCCAAACTTCCCCAAGAACTTGTTTTGACCTCCCTCTTATCACTAAAGATGTGCCATTTAAGCTTAATCTAGATTATGTTGGCATGCTTCCTAAATTTACTTGCTTTGAGGGTCCTTAGTTGTTTATGTGTGAGTTTGAGGAAGTGTGTTAGTTGACTCACATGCCTAGGGTATCAAATGATGTTGTGAGGATGAAAGCCATTCCCTTTGCTCTTAAAGATGATGCTAAAGGGTGGGTGTATAGTCTTAAGGTTAATTCTATTAATTCTTGGGATTTCTTTGTTGATATCTTTCTTAAAAGATACATGCTTACTAGCAATACCATTAAGCATAAGAATGAAATCCTATCTTTTATCCAACTTAAATAAAAGCCTTTTTGGGAATACATGAGTTGGTTCAAGGAGTTGCTTGCCCAAGGGCCTCATCTTGCTCTGGAGAGATGGAATTTGTGCCAAATAGCTTATGAGGGTTCGGATGTGAGCACTGGGACAACAGTTGAATCTATATGTGTGTGGGAGAGTTTCTTTATAAAAATGCTGATGAGGGTTAGGACTTTGTTGATGATTTAAGTGAGAAGTCATATAAGTGGGACACAATTAGGGAATCCCCTAATATTGCATCTAAGATTTTTATGGATAATGAGGTGAAACTAACTTTGTTACTTTAGAGGATACTACGCTTCATTGTGAGAATCAATTAGAAGTTCCTTTGTTCAAACCATCTAAACCTTATGAACACATTGCTCCATCTTATTTATATGATTGTTGCTTGGACTATGGTGTTAGCTTATACCCTTAGACTATATCCTAGATCCTATGCTAGACTCCCCCAGTCTTATGGGGGCCGGTCTTTCCCTCTTGGGGTAAGTGCCCCTTTTTTCGGTAACTAGCAATCGTTGAAGATTTTCAACCTAGGGACCCATGTCCCTTTCTCCTTTGTATAGCATGGTTCTGGAAAGCCATAGAAAGGAAAGTTATCCCCTTCATAATCAAATTGACCATTAAAAGTAAATGGGTAAGACCTTATAGTGTAGTACCCCTAATCCTTCTTTCTTATAGCAGTCTTCTTAGATGGATTGATATCCCAACCCAAATGTGTAATTCTTTTTCTGAGTTAGGAGAAAGGTAATCCAACCTTGTGCACTTCATCCTATAGCTTGTCCTAGAAAGTATACCCATTTTTTGAGGACATCATTTACATTCAAGTTAGAATAACGATCAAGTCAAAGAAGCTTGATCCTTATCTAAGATTGCTACCATTTCAAAGTTGTAGAGTTCTTTATCATTGCAATTGTGCTATATTTTTAATATTGGCCCTTTGTTAGTGACGGTGGCGTACAAGTCATCACCTTCAATGGTGACCACTTGTCCCTTGTTCAATATCTTCACTTTCTGGTGTAGTGTGGATGGGATGGCCTGGTGTTCATGAAGCCATGGGCATCTTGAGAGCAAGTTAAGGTAGCTGGAATATCTAGGACTTGGAATTCTACACTCCTTTCAATAGGACCTCATTAATAGGAAGAAAGATGGTGCCCAAAGCCAATCTTTCGATTATCATATGACCTTAAATGAGTTGAAGATTTCGACAGTTGACTTTCCTTAATTCCTAACCTTTTAGCAGTTTTCCAGAGGCAGACATTTACAGTCAGCCCATTTTCGACTAAAGCAAGTGGGAGATGCTTTTGAAGGCAAGTCACAGTAAGGTATTAGGTGTTGTTGTGCATTAGGTCCCCGGGTGAAAGATCCTCATTATCAAAGGTTATGGTGCCTTTAACTATACTTATTGAGGCTATCATTTCTTTAGGTGTGGATTCGGGACGCAAGTCAATCATATTCAGCTCGTTGATTAAGAGTTGTTTATGCTTTTGCGAGGCAACTATGAGTCGTGAAATGGTTACCTTCTTCTTGAGCTTTTTAAAATTATTTGAGCATAGGATCTTCTTCTTTAAAATCAGTCTCCTTTTCTTTCTCTGAAGCCTCCTATGTTCCCTCTTTAGCATGATACCAACCAACATTTGTGAGATGTTAGACTGTAGTGTGGTCCTTCCTATCTCAAAAGTTATCATCCTCATGTTCTCCCCAGAAGTCATCACCATCACTAACGTCTACAAATTTAGTCTATCATTGCATCTCACATACATCATCTTCATCAATTTTCCACATAGCATAAACTGCTGAATACTATGAGCACATATAGACCCTCAACTTCGGCGTATATATGCTTTGAATTATATGGATGGATCCCATTCGTTTTCTTGGTCATTATCAATAGCAAAGATGCTACCATGTTCCCTAAGCTAGGTTGCCTTAGGTAGAGGAAGTTGTCTTGACCTGAACATCCTTTCTAAGCTATTCTTGAAAGGCTAATAGTCCTCAGTATGATGCCCCGGGGTTCGATGATATTTACAGTACTCAGTTGGATAAAAAGCTTTGGATTGCCTAGGAACCTAGCTTGTGGCTTGACCTCTGGTAGGCTAATCTTTCCTTTACCAAATAATCGTTTTAGAGCCTGAATGTAGGTGGTCCCTACATAGATGTACTCAGTGTACTTATTTATCTACTTCTTAAGTTGTGAAGTCACTAGTATTCTTTTCCTTATTCTTATAGTTGTTCTTCTAGTTACAACTAGTCTTGATTAGTGCTTCCCTAGCCAGCTCATCCTTTATAACCACGCCAATATTCCTTAGTGAAGTGAACTTTTCAAAGGGTGTGACTAGTAGGCGTTACCTATATGTAAGCTACAAGTTCCTAATGACCACCTCATTCGATCAGCTTCTTAGGGTCGGTCCACCATGTGAGTAGCCTTTGCTATCTAACAAGCAAGATAGTTAGAAAAATCATCCTTTTGCTCTTGCTTAATCAATTCCAAGTCCCTAAGGGTGAGTTGGAGGTCGATGTTGTATGAATACTAATGTAAGAACTCCTTGAGAAAGTCACCCCAGTTCATGATCTTCAGTGGGTCAACAACATTGTACCACCTCATCACACCCTTATCAAATATCGAAGGAAATATTACGTGGAAGTTACCATTGTCAATTCCCTTTAAAATCATGGTACTAACAAAATTCCTCAAATGATGGTGAGGGTTGTGAGTCATATGAAATTTGATATCTGACTTGGTAAATTTCGAGAGTAATTTTCCTTTTAGGATAAAAGTTAATCGTGCATAATTGGTAAAGTAATTATCAGACATTGAAGATTCCTTAAGCAGCTATTGGATACAATCTATTTATGGATAAGCTGAAGCAGTGCATTTTCCCTTTTTTCCTCCTTACCATTTGCTTATCGTTTCCCCACATCTTCTTCTTTTATTGCAAGAAGTTTCACTGTACTCATCAGGGGAATCCTTAGCAATGGTTTGGAGTGCGTACTACACAAAAATGATTTATTTGTGACAACCCATTTTGCAATAATATCACTAAATTTTACCACAATAGCTTTTGTGGCAATTACAAAAATTGCCACAAAACGTACGTTGCAAAAGATTTTTGGTGCAAATTTTCATTTTGCTACAAATTATAATTTGTGACAAAATTCAATTTGCTACAAGAACTAAATTGCTACAGTATAGCTTATAATTTGTAGCAAGTCTAGCATTGCCACAAAATCATATTTGATGCAATAGAATGATAATTGTGGCAATATTATTAGCTGCAAAAGCTGATCTTGGCAACAAGTGTAGATATCTTTTGTGGCACAGTCACATTTTACCAATATATGGATATTTATTTCTTCAATAATAAATTTTATATTAAATATTTTATAATAGTTAAGCATCTTATATTAAACATTATATGCCATCAGAATTGATATTTACAATTGAATAAAGAAAAGATTTAGGTACATTGTTCGTGCTAAAAATATATTATTTTTACGATACTTTTATACCCGATTTATGCTTGTAATAATTGTTATTTTTAGGTTTTTATTTGATTTTATTTTGTTTTGTAGGTTTTGAATATTTCGAAAGAAATGCGAGAAAATGATGAAAAAATGCCGAAAATGGAAGAATTGGGCCAAATTGACTCGAACCCAACCCAAATGCCCATTATAACCCAAAAAAATAATAAAAGAAAATTAGATAAAAAAACGTAAGCCTCCCTAGCTCACATGTAACTACGTGACCCGACCCCCCTTTTATTTTTCATTCTCTCTCTCTTCCCTTTCGGCCTAAACCCCTGAAAAACAAGAGAGCTTGACTTCCCCCGATCCTCATCATCTCATCTTCATCCTCTCTCCCTCTTCGATCCCATCTCCTCTCTCTCTCCTCTCTCTCTCTCTCTCTCTCTCTCTCTCTCTCTCTCTCTCTCTCGGTCGAACTCCAACCATCAGCATCACCATCGATGCTCAGCAGCACGCCAGCACACCCACATCGTCATCCCCATCTCAACCGTCCACACCAGGTAGAATTCAAGGGTAGTGCTGCAGTTGGGCTCGGGTATAAAGGAAGCAGCGGTGATTGAAGCTAAGTAATTAGGTTTTCTTCTAGGTTTTAGTCTTAGTTTTTGAGGTTTTAATTTTAGTGTTTTTAGTTTCGATTGTAGTTTAGCAAATTAGGGCTTGGATTTGTTTTCATCTATGCGATATTTGAATGTCAAGTTGGGTTTTTTTAGGTTGCAATTTCGTATATTTAAAGCTTGATTTGTTAATCTGGGTGGTTTATTGCAATCTTTAGTTGTAATTGCAATGTTTTTAGGTTTAGTATTGAGAAATTTTGATACATCCCCTCCGCTGTTTTTCCTTGCTTGTTCCTAGAAGGTCAAATGACATGTTAATGGTGTTTCAGCCATGTTTGGGTGAGCTTGAAGCCCTTTTGGTTTTTTTTTTTCTGGTTCATTATAGGATAATTCGAGATTTTCTATCCTGTTCTGCCCCCTCTATTTTTTCACTCTCCTTCTTTGCCCTTCTCTTTAATTAGGTCGGTAGGGGATTGGTTTGTGTAATGGAGTTTTGAGAAACTTGGAAGTCAGGTTGAATCCTTCCCTCCCTTTCTGCTATAGGTCTGGTGATCTTCTTTCTCCTCTGTGGTTATTTCTGTGTTTGTGCATCTTGAATGACCTTATTCATCTTGGTTTGCTAGTTGTAAAGGGTGGTTGTGACTGTAATTTGCTTCCTTCTTGCTTTTAGTTTCATTAAATCATAATGCATTTCTTATTTTTAGGTTTATGAAGGTTGAGTTTGGTTTTGCTATTTTATCTAGCTTAAAGAATGCCAGAGTTTGTAGGGATTATTTCGAATTTAATCCATTTATAATCCATAACCTTTTGTTAATTAATTAGCTTAGAATGATGTTAGTTTAGTTTCATGCTAAGTGACCTTAATCTCATACTTGTCCCTGTGGAGACGACCCTCAAGTACTACAGCGAAGGCTGTATGCTTGCGGCACTTGATTTTGCACTCAAAATTACCATACAAGTTGTTAGCACCGTTGCCGTGGCTGACGGCATGAGATTAGGTCATATTTTTATTTTCTTAGCTGCTTTCTTATTAGTTGCCTATGTTCTTACTTTGTTTATTTCTTTATTAAGTGTTAATTAGCTTAGTTATTTATTGATATTCAAAAATCCAAAAAAAAAAAGAAAAGCCTAAAATCCAAAAAAAAATAAAAAACTTAAAAACCACTAAAAATTGAAAAACTTTAAAAATTTTAAAAACTTCAAAATGCTAGTTTTTCATTTCCCGCAATATCAGCATGAACTTTTTTGGAGTTATCTTTCAAGGCTTAACGATTATCGTGCTCAACTGAATCATAATTTTGAAAAATGAAAAATTTGTGAGGTCATTACTGTGGCTCTAAAAGCTGAGTAGAGGTGTTATGTTGAATCAATTTATCTTGGAGGTTTAATAGAATTATTATCTAAAACTTAAAACGAATTTTGGGATTTCCTTGAAAAACTAGCTTGGAAAATCTATGCGTTTGAACAAGCTAACAAAACTTTTAGATACCCAACTCATGGCGAGTCTGTTGTTCCTGCTACTCCTTCCATCAGGACTACTTTATAGATTCAAATGACCCACATTACTAGTATATGCCTTCTGTTTTGTGCAATTATTGTGAGTCTTCTGGTCATGTGCTCATACTTGTCCTTTTCGTACTTATGTTGATACTACATGTGTAAATTTTGAAAAGAAGATTAATGGATTGACTAATCAAATGATAGAGACAATGAAAAAGAGAATTACTGAATATTCTCAATGTTTTAATCAAAATAGGGAGACTTACAGTGAGCTTGATTCTAGTTTAGGATCTCCTAAACCTAACATTAGTCTCTATGATGATTTTGAATCCTCTCATTCTGCTAGGCATGACTTGAATAAAGACATGTATTTGCCTAGTCTAGATCAAGAGAGTGACCTCCCTATGTCTCTATCACCTGACCTTGCACCCCGCGCTAGCTCACCTATGGGCAGGGCATCACTAATGATGTCCTAGTTTCTGCCGACCCACCCACCACTCTAAACGACTTTTGTGAGTTTGATGTGGGTGAACAATCTGATACTATTAGTGAGTTAGATATAAGCATTACACTTGAAGTTGAGCCTCGTGATTTAGATAAGTCACAAGAAGCTATTTCATAGGAGTTATGCGATGAGGTAATTGAACCCACTATTTTAGCCTTTAATGATGATGCTCTTTCTGTAGAATATGAATCATTTTCATGTGGGCTTGATGTTGATATGGGTTTGGATATGGATTTATGTGCTGAATATCAAACATTTTGTTTTGACCCTATCCTTATTGACCAATTTTAGACCCTCCCGAGTCTACTTTTGTATAGTATGAGACTTTTGTGCTTGATACTGCTTGTTTAGATCAGACTCTTGATGATAATAGCATAGATAGACTTAAGGGTCACTTTGAGATGTAGGACTTGACTTTAGGCCGTCCTTTGAGCTTTGATTTTCATATTTCTTTTGATTGGCCTTGTATTAGCCTTTTCCCCTCCCCTTTTAGAGGTGTTGTGCTTCATTTTAGTCATTCAGATCACTCTCGATGGTCCTTACATTCATATAGTCACATCATTAGGACGTTGTCTTGTGCATCTGATTTTACATATACACATCCCTCTTCTGATTGGACTGAGAGCTTTGATAAGCTCAGAAGGGCCTTGACTTGCATTGCATTTATGCAATTTATTTGGGTTGTACCTGATGTTTTTGACTACGTTCATTTTCGTGAGGAATGTACCCGGTCGTTTGATAAGCTACTACGAGCGTTGGTTGGTTTTGATATGAGTAGCTGCTTATGAGTTGTGATGGAGCGGCTGATGCTCCATATTCGTCCTCGATATCATTTGAGTGAAACATTTAGTTTGGGTACAATCTGTATCCAACCTGGCATGATCGTTCTAACTTTTCTCTCTTTCTTTTCGTACTTAGTTGTAAATATTTAGGATTGTTTTCTTTCTTTTCGTACTTAGTTGTGGATATTTGGGACTGTGAATATACAGGTGATCGATCTTGAGCAGCAATTTGGGATTTGTTGAGCTGTGTGGGCTATGGTAACCCTTGATTGTGTTATTGTTTTGTGAATACTTGATAGTTGTGAATATCTAGGATTGTCTTTGTGTATGTTCTAGTTCCATTGTTTGGTTTCCTTGAATTTGTGTTTTGTTCCCTTGGTTTGTTGTCTTGTTTCTTTAGTTTAGTGAGTTTTGGTTTGCCTTTGGTCTTGTTTTTGTTTAATAGTTTCTTTTTGTTTCCTTTTTGGTGTTTTAGTGTTTTTGTTTTTGTTTTGTGTTTGGCTTTTCTTTCTTTTATATTTTGTTTTGTTCTAGGTTTCTTTTAATTTAGGTTGGTGTTTAGTAAGTCCTTGGTTTGGTTTGGTTTGGTTTTTTTTTTTAATTTTAGGTGATTGCGTTTGTTTTGGTCTTGATTGGTTTTGTTTTCTTTTGTTATGTATTGGTTTTTGTTTTTCTTTATTTAGTTATTTTGCTTTTTGATTTTTTGTGTTTGGGTTTTATCTTGTTTTGTTTTGGTGTTGATTTTGGTCATTTAGTGGTTTGGTTTGTTTTAGAGTTAGTTTTGTTTTTGCTTTTCTGTTGAGATTTTGATTTTGGTGATTTTATATTTGTTTTTGGTTTTATTTGTGATCTGTATTGGTGTCTTAGTTTGTATAAATATGATTTTGTATTGGTTTTGCAGTTGTATAGCTGATGTGATTGCTTTTCTCCCACAATGAGGACATTGTGAGATTTCGGTATGAGGGTGAGGTGCCCATTTTTAAAAAATTTTGAATTTTTTTTTTGGGGGACGTTTGTACTATTTTGGATTAGCTTGTATGCAAGCAGGATGTGTACGATAGGTCTCCGACCTCAATGTAACATTCTAAGTCCTAATTCTAACTCCAATTGTTCATTATAGATGTGTAATCCAATCCTTGTTTATCCCTTCATCATTATCTTCAGATCTTAGGCTTTCATGAATGATTCTCTCACTTGCTTGTGACACAATTACTCTGATTTTTGCCATTTTCGAAAAAAAGAGAAAAAGAAAAAAATAATAAAAAGACGAAATAAAATTTGGAATGACAAGTATCTATTTGAGACACGTGCTACTGGGCGTTAACGTTTGAGGCATGTGCTACTGGGTGTTACCCTTTGAGGCCATACTGCGACTGGGAAAGCTTAATTCCAATATTAATATGTCAATAATGTAGTTGTACCAGTCAAGTGGGATTGAATTTGATTCTGGTAAATCTAAGCCTTGAGATGATGATACACTTGCACACAAGCACTGGAATGGATTCAGAATCTTGATGTATAATGGGGTGAAAAATTAGTACTCTGATGTCATTTATGGGGTAGAGGGTTTTGAAGTACATTCTGTTTATATGCAGGTCGACATCTTGGCTACATGGGTGATTTAGTTGATTAGAACGTGTACATATCTTTCTCCAATTCTGTACATATTAGCTTTGAGAAAAAACCAAAAAGATTTTCTTTTTGAAATAATATTTGTGGGTATTTCACTTGAAAACCCACACGAGACCTTACTTGTCCGCTTGGGAGACCGAGGGATTTAAAGGGCTTGTTGCATACGCTAAATGCAACCGTGATTCCTATAACGGTGAGTTAGGATTTTCTTTTTATTATTCTCTGTTTCTTTTTAGTTAGTTTAGTTGTTTTACTCGAGAACGGGCAAAATCTTAGTGTGGGGGTATTTGTTCGTACTAAAAATGTGTTATTTCTACAATACTTTTATACTTGATTTATGATCATAATAATTGTTATTTTAAGGTTTTGATTTGATTTTATTAGGTTTTATAAGTTTTGAATATTTCGGAAGAAATGCGGGAAAATGATAAAAAAAATGCCGAAAATGGAAGAATCGGGCCAAATTGACTCAAATCCAACCCAAATGGCCATTGTAACCCAAAAAAATAATAAAAGGAAATTGAATAAAAAAACCTAGCCTCCCAAGCTCACGTGCAGCTCACGTGACCCCCCTTTTATTTTTCATTCTCTCTCTCTCCCATTTCGGCCTAGACCCCTGAAAACCAGAGAGCCTGACTTCCCCCCCATCCTCATCATCTCATCTTCATCCTCTCTCCCTCTTCGATCCCATCTCTCTCTCTCTCTCTCTCTCTCTCGCCCCCCTCTCGGTCGAACTCCAACCACTAGCATTACCATCGATGCTCCGTAGCACACCAGCACACCCACATCATCATCCCCATCTCAACGTTCCACATCAGGCAGAATTCAAGGGTAATGATGGAGTTGGGCTCGGGTATAAAGGAAGCAGTGACGATTGAAGCTAGGTAGTTAGGTTTTCTTCTAGGTTTTAGTCTTAGTTTTTGAGGTTTTAATTTTAGTGTTTTTAGTTTTGATAGTAGTTTAGCAAATTAGGGCTTGGATTCGTTTTCATCTATGCGATTTTTGAATGTCAGATTGGGTTTTTTAAGGTTGCAATTTCTTATATTCGAAGCTTGATTTGTTAATATGGGTGGTTTATTGCAATCTTTAGTTGTAATTGCAACGTTTTTAGGTTTAGTATTGAGAAATTTCGATACATCCCCTCCCCTGTTTTTCCTTGCTTGTTCCTAGAAGGTCAAATGACGTGTTAATTGTGTTTCAGCCATGTTTGGGTGAGCTTGAAGCCCTTTTGGGTTTTTTTTTTTTTTTTTTTGGGTCACTATAAGCTAATTCGAGATTTTCAATCTTGTTATGCCTCTTGTATTTTTTTACTCTCCTTCTTTGCCCTTCTCTTTAATTGGGTCGGTAGGGGGTTGGTTTGAGTAATGGAGTTTTGAGAAACTTAGAAGTCAGGTTGAATCCTTCCCTCTCTCTATGCTATAGGTCTGGTGATCTTCTTTCTCCTTTGTGGTTATTTCTTTGTTTGTGCATCTTGAATGACCTTATTCATCTTGGTTTGCTAGGTTGTGAAGGCTGGTTGTGACTATAATTTACTTCCTTCTTGCTTTTACTTTCATTAAATCATGATGCACTTCTTATGTTTAGGTTTATAAAGGTTGAGTTTTGTTTTGCTATTTTATCTAGCTTAAAGAATGTTAGAGTTTGCAGGGATTATTTAGAATTTAATCCATTTATAATCTATAAGATTTTGTTAATTAATTAGCTCAGAATGATGCTAGTTTAGTTTCGTGCTAAGTGACCTTAATCACATCCTCGTCCCTGTGGAGACGACCCTCAAGCACTACAGTGAAAGCTGTGCGCTTGCGGCACTTCCTTTTACACTCGAAATTAGTATACATACATTTGCCAAATAATAAAAACAAATGAAGGGAAAACAAGATCTACTTGCAAATAACTTTGCATTTTATATATTCATGGTTTGTTCACATGATAATGTAGCTAATGAATTATGAGCATTCATACTTCATCCATAGCTACTACATTATAACTAAACTCATGTATTCATATTTGAGAGATCCAAAATGTACTACCTAAGAAAGAAAGAAAAAATGACACCTTCATGATTAACATTTTTACCTACATGCAATATTTAGTCTTCTTCACTCATTAATGCTTGTCAATGATATCATAAACTGGATATCTACATTATAGATAAAAAAAGAGAAAATTCAAATGAAGAATCAGTGAATGTCGTTGAAATACAAAATTAATTACAACATATATTTTGCAAGAAATTTTGAATAAACAAAAAAGGGAGTGCATAATGTTTATAGTTAAGTAATGGCTATAGCCTAATGCTATGTAGCTCCGTGGTAGCCACTATAAAACCTTGCAGGGCCTATTGTTCAAACTTTATACAGTCATGCAGTACCTACTATGCAGCCTTTATATAAATGTAGCCCCCGCTGTGCAGCCTCTGTACATCTGTATAGTTCCTTTACACAACTGTTGCCCATCATGCCCGCTGTATAGGTACAATGCATGTGCAATTGCTGTTCGATTATGCAATAGATTGGACGCTTGGCTAAACCTGTGACATAACTAGGGACAGAAAATTCAAAATAGCCATGATGACAATTAGAGGCAACATGCCCATCACTACAAAAACGTTGCTCAGCTCCGACGGACAAAGCGACGCGTCAGATAGCGTCGGAAAAATTGCTGACAAACCGACGGAATTTCAGACGAATTCCGACGGAATTTTAAATTTCTGACGGATTTCCCGACGGAAGAATGTTCCGTCGGAAAATCCGACGGACATTCCGATGGAATTCCGTCGGAATTTCCGTCGGAATTTCCGTCGGACTTCCGTCGGATTTCTCGGAAATTCCGACAGAAATTCCGACGGAATTTCGTCGGAATCCGCCGGAATCCGTCGGCGATTCCGTCGGAATTCGGCGCGGATCTCGAGCTTCCTAGTTTACCCGGCTTTAAATTGGGGGGGAGGGTGAAATTTCGAACGGTATTTTGAGAAATAGAGAGAGAAAGCTGTTCGAAAAGAGAGAGAGGGGGGAGGAGGAGGAAGAGAGAGAAAGTGAGATTTCAAGGTTTTGGTCATCGAAAAATTTAACGGTAATTGCTTAATTTATTGTTTGAAATTGAAATTGTTAAGTTAATTGATATTTTTTACGGTCTTTGTTTTTCACGTTTTGCCGCCGCCAGTGCCACCGCTAGTGCCGTCACCGTCTGTAATTTGATTGATTTTTCGGGCGTGTGAAGGTTAGTAGAATTATTGCGCTTTCAAGTTGTGTTAATTTGATATGTGATGTTTATTTTTCGGATATATGAAAATTAGCAGAAGCATGTTTGTTTAGTTTGAATAATTTTTTTTTTCCGTTGAATATAAATTTGAATAACGTTAGTTTTTTATTTAATTTATTAAATATGTATATTAGAATAAGTGGAGTAAAGCATGTTAAGTATGTAGATCTGCAATAATTATTTGGTTATTTGAAAATGTTAAATATGTTAAGCATGTATATTATGTTTTATTAAAGTGAATAATTTAAATGAAACAAGTTTGTTTATTATCAAATGCTAAATATGTTCGGTATGAATGTTTTTTGAGGTATGATTTAATTTTTTATAATTTGTTTAGTTTGAATAATTTATTTTTTCCATTGAATATAAATTTATATAACGTTAGTTTTTTAAAATAAGTGAAGTAAAACGTGTTCAGTATGTAGATCTGTAATAATTATTTGGTTATTTAAAAATGTTAAATATGTTAAGCATGTATATTATGTTTTATTAAAGTGAATAATTTAAATAAAACAAGTTTGTTTATTATCAAATGTTAAATATGTTAGGCATGAATGTTTAGTTTGAATAATTTATTTTTTCCGTTGAATATAAATTTATATAACGTTAGTTTTTTAGAATAAGTGAAGTAAAACGTGTTCAGTATGTAGATCTGCAATAATTATTTGGTTATTTGAAAATGTTAAATATATTAAGCATGTATATTATGTTTTATTAAAGTGAATAATTTAAATGAAACAAGTTTGTTTATTATAAAATGTTAAATATGTTAGGCATGAATGTTTTTTGAGGTATGATTTAATTTTTTATAATTTATTTAGTTTGAATAATTTATTTTTTCTGTTGAATATAAATTTGAATAACGTTAGTTTTTTATTTAATTTATTAAATATGTATATTAGAATAAGTGGAGTAAAACATGTTAAGTATGTAGATCTGCAATAATTATTTGTTTATTATAAAATGTTAAATATGTTAGGAATGAATGTTTTTTGAGATATGATTTAATTTTTTATAATTTGTTTAGTTTGAATAATTTATTTTTTCTGTTGAATATAAATTTGAATAACGTTAGTTTTTTATTTAATTTATTAAATATGTATATTACAATAAGTGGAGTAAAACATGTCAAGTATGTAGATCTGCAATAATTGTTTGTTTATTATAAAATGTTAAATATGTTAGGCATGAATGTTCTTTGAGGTATGATTTAATTTTTTAGAATTTGTTTAGTTTGAATAATTTATTTTTTCCGTTGAATATAAATTTGAATAACGTTAGTTTTTTATTTAATTTATTAAATATGTATATTAGAATAAGTGGAGTAAAACATGTTAAGTATATAGATTTGCAATAATTATTTGGTTATTTGAAAATGTTAAATATGTTAAGCATGTATATTATGTTTTATTAAAGTGAATAATTTAAGTGAAACAAGTTTGTTTATTATAAAATGTTAAATATGTAAGCCATGAATGTTTTTTTAGGTATGATTTAATTTTTTATAATTTGTTCTATATATGAAGAATTTTTGTCATATTTTTACAAGATTTAGGTATGTTAAGTATAGATTGATTTAAATTTGCTAAGTATGTTAAAAGTTGTTCGTTATTTTCGGTTGGGTTTGTTCAATTAGATGAAGTGCAAAATAAGGTGTTTAATTTGTGGTTGATGCTTATTGAGGCATATGTAGATATTAAATAATATTGTTATGCTGAATTTATTTTTTGTATGTTTAATTCTATTAATTGTTATATTTTAGGTTTTGTGAGAATTTATTTTGATAAGAAACAAGTATAATATAACTCTAATTTAATATGTAATGTATGTTGATTTGAATATTAGAAATAGTTGTGAGTGCGTAAGCATGTGTAATATATGTTTTGTTTTACTACATGTTTTAAGAATATTAAGTATGTTCGTTTTATATTGGATTTGTTATATATATTAATTTTTGGTAAGTATGTGAATAATGTTTTTTTCTTGAGAAATGATTAATTGTTCGGATGATTTGGTTGGTTTAATATGTACTTTATTTGTGTCGTAAAATATGGATGTGAATTACATTCAATTTTACGTTTATTTATCAAGTGTATTTATTTGAACAAATGGAGTAAAATATTATAAGAATGTTAAATATATATTATAACATATTATAAAATATATTTTTATGTAATATATACATATATATATATATATATATATATCTGGTTAAATAGATTTCTAAAAAAAATTTATTGTAATTGGTTATAGTTTACATAACAGTTAAGCAATCATATTAGCAAGATATGGATGGGCCGTTGCATCGTCAATGGATGTATAGAAGAAGAAATCCTAATGGACATGGACTTAAAGATGAGTGGTTGATGGGAATTAATATGTTTGATGAATTTGCACGAAATCAAGAAGAGTATAGAGTTAATGGAGTTTATAGATGTTCATGTGCAAAGTGCAAAAATATGCAATATTTTACACCTGATGTTGTAAAGTCTCATTTCTATAGAAAGGGGTTTGTGAAGAATTATTGGTATTGGACAAGTCATGGGGAAGAAGATAATTCGGAAGTAGGGGGTGCAAGTAGTTCACATTCTATGAATTTTGATTACGATCACACCGATCATAATCATATGGAGAACATGCTTCATGCTGCCTTCCAAGCTAATCAAATAAACATGAGTAGCCATCAGGACGCAAACCCTGAGGTATTTTATACTATGCTTGAATCTGCCCAAAAACCGTTGTATGAAGGGTGCAACATAACTCAACTTGAAACGTCTATGAGACTACTTAGTATTAAATCGGGGAACAACATGTCTCAATGTTGTTTCAATGAAGTTGTTTACCTGATGAAAAACATATGCCCTTCTGAAAGTGGCATTCCAAAAAATTATCATCAGCAACTCAGAAAAGTGAGAGATTTAGGTATGGATGTTCAGGAAATTGATTGTTGTTTGAACGGTTGCATGCTTTATTATAAACAGGATGAGGAGATGTCCGCATGCAAATTTTGTGGACATGCAAGATATTTACCAAAGAAATCCAACCAACGAGGTAATAAGGTTGTTTCATATGCAAAAATGCACTACCTGCCTTTAATCCCAAGATTGCAACGACTTTATGCATCGAAAAGGACTGCCGTCCATATGAGATGGCATCATGAGCACCGCCAAGAATCAGGTGTTCTCCGGCATCCGTCGGATGGATTAACTTGGAAGCATTTTGATCAAAAGTATCTGAATTTCGCAGCAGAGCCTCGAAATATAAGGTTAGGTCTTTGTGCTGATGGTTTCACACCATTTTTTGTATCTGGAAGAGCATATTCTGTGTGGCCAATTGTAGTTACGCCTTACAACTTGCCTTCAGATATGTGTATGACAACCCCATACATGTTTTTAAGTTGTCTTATTCCGGGCCCAACAAATCCGAAGAATAGGATTGATGTGTACTTGCAACCCTTAATTGATGAGTTAAAAATGCTGTGGGATGTTGGGGTTGATACATTTCATGTTTCATGCGGGGAAACTTTTAGATTGCATGCCGTGTTGATGTGGACAATTAATGATTTTCTCGCATATGGTATGTTATCCGGTTGGAGTACTCATGGGTTGTTAGCATGTCCGATTTGTATGAACCAAAATTGTGCATTCCAGTTATAGCATGGCCGAAAGCCCTCTTGGTTTGATTGCCATCGTCGGTTCTTGCCTCGAAATCATTGCTTTAGAGCTAATAAAGTTGCCTTCCGTAAAGGAAAGACCGTACACATTGGCCCTCCCCAAAGGATTTCTGGTGAAATATTGTCTAAAATAGTGTCGACATTGCCTAAAGTGACTGAAGATATTCATTTTCAAATTCCGGGATTTGAGGAAAATGAACATAATTGGACAAAACAAAGTATCTTTTGGGAGTTGCCGTATTTGAAGCATCAACTTCTGAGGCATAACCTTGATGTTATGCATATAGAGAAAAATTTCAGTGAAAATATTATAAACACAGTGATGGATGTGCCCGGAAGAAAAAAGGATGATATCAAAGCAAGAATGGATATGTCCATTCTGTGTAGTAGGCAAGAGTTGAACTTGGTTACAAGAGAGTCAACTGATAGATTGTATAAACCAAAAGCCAAGTTTGCACTATCATTACCTCAAAAAAGGGCTGTCTGTCAATGGTTGTGAGAGGTTCATGTGCCTGATGGTTATTGTTCTAATGTGGGAAATTGGGTGGATCCATCTAATACAAAGTTGCAAAATATGAAAAGTCATGATCATCATGTGTTCCTGGAGAATCTTCTTCCAGTAGCTTTTGCTGCTCTTCCGGACGATGTGTTGGGACCTTTGGTCGAATTGAGTGAGTTTTTCAGAAACTTATACTCCAGTGAGTTACACGTGAGCATGCTGGAAGAGATGAACAAGAACATTGCTATAATTCTTTGTAAGTTGGAGACAATTTTTCCGCCTGGATTTTGGAATGTTATGGAGCATTTGCCCATTCATTTAGTCGAAGAAGCTTTGTTGGGTGGTCCTGTTCAATATCGATGGATGTATCCTTTTGAGAGGTACTTTGGCTGGATGAAGCCTACGGCAAAGAATAAAGCTCGTGTGGAGGCATCTATGGTTAACGCATACTTAGCATTTGAGATCAAACATTTCGCTGAGTATTATTTTGAATCAAACTTGCATTGCCCGAGTATTGGGCGTAATGAGGATCTGCAACAACCCGAACGACAAATGCGAACTCTTTCGGTGTTCAACCGTAAGGGTACTCCGTTTGGAAAACGAGGAAGAAGATATCTTACTGAACCTGAGTATCGTGTCGCACGTCTTCACATTTTACTGAATTGTGATGAAGTGCAACCATATTTGGAGTAAGTATATCAGTTACTGAAAGTTTCATTTGAATACTTACTAATTGTTCAGTAATAATTATTTAATTTCATTCGTTAAACATTACAGTTGGTTCAGACATCAATTTCGCGGCTATAATCCAAATGCGAGTGATGTGGAAGTTGACTTGTTTATTGAGGCAAATTTTGCACAATGGTTTGAGTATAATGTAAGTAATTTTTCTTAAGTAATCTTCAACTCCTGTAAAATATTTTCCTAACTCTAAAGAGGATTACTTTTGGTTTTTTTTCATAGGTAAATTCTTATTGGGTGTTTAATGATGAGATGCATGATTTTCTGGTAAACTTATCTCATGGACCGATTATGGTAGTAGAATGTTTTTCTGGGTGTAAAGTTAATGGTTATCGGTTTCATACTAAGGCTAGAAATGAAGGTAAAGCAACATATAATTGTGGCGTGTGTGTCCAAGGAGTTGGCGAAGGTGATGAAGTAACAAGGGATTATTATGGCGTACTTCATGAAATTATTCGTGTTGAATTTACGGGTGAGCCAATTAAAAAATGTGTACTTTTTAATTGTGAGTGGTTTGACCCGGATGTTCCTCGAGGGCTACGTTATCCTAAATTTACCCCGTATCCCGAGGTTAATCATACTAGACGCTACAGAAAGTTCGACCCATTCATATTTGCTGATACTGCAACTCAAGTGGTATATGTTAAGTACCCCGAGGGGATATCAGGAAAAGCAAATTGGTGGGTAGCTATACCAAACAAACCTCGCGGTGCTCCTAAAGATAAGAATAATCTAGAACTTGCCTATCAGTAGTTTGGAATGACAACCATGAATGTGGATAATGTAATAGCGACAACATTAGTTGATGAAACTGCAGAAGTTAATGATGTTGATAGACATGATTGGGGTGATGATTATGATGGGAATGGTGATGACGAGGATGAAGAAGGTGAATGGGAGGATGAACCTGAAGACACTGATGATGATTATGATGATGAAAATATAGCATTGCAAAGTGATGATGATGACGATCACGATGTGTCCCACAATGATTGATTTAATATTTTCGATGTATGGATATTTATGTCTGTGTATGGAGTTTTTCTTAATTGCAAACCCAGAAAAACAATTGCATATATGTCATGTAATTTTTTCACTGACAATACTATAAATATTGGTGCGGTTGTGTTTTTTTTATTTTGTTCTTATTTGTTAGATGTTTGGACTCAATGGTGGACGTGGTTGTGGTCGAACGGTCAGAAATGATGCGGGTAGAGGAGCACCACAACCGACTCCACAGTATGATCCTGCTGATCAAAATTATGAAACAAACACTTTCAGTGGAATGTTTGGAGGTTTTCTTGATCCAACTCAACCGTTCGGAAATTATTATGGTAGTATGAATCAGCAACCCCATATACAACCACCTTTTTTCGGTGCGGGTATGCAGACACCAATCCAACCCAATATTCTATACATGGGTGGTACTTCAGCTACTCCATTACTTTATCAATAGTTTGGCACTGTTAGTCCACATTTCAACGGTAATCAGATGATGGGGCAACCTAGAATGCCAAGCCACTCAGTGCACAACGAAGGAGTCCAATATGAAGGGGTAGGAAGAGATAGCCACAGTCCTGCACCTGATAGTGAAACTACAAGCACTATTAATAAGATATATTTACCCGATGGTGACACGTTAGTTCATTACAAACTTTGTAACTTCTTCACTAATGATATTGTTTTAATGCCTACAGTAATTACTTTTAACAAATTCTTTTTTTGTTCTTAGTTTTGTTCCATATCAGGGTGTAGTTCAGAAAATTGTGGAAAGCTTTGCAGGTAAGTACCCACGTGCTTGGACCACGTGGGGAGAAGTTCCACAATCTCATAGAGATATATGGTTTAATGAATTCAAGGTTAATTTTCTGTACAACGAATTTCAAAGTTGTCATTGGATTGTTTGAGATGTTCAATTACTAATATACTTCAACTTTGGCACAGAAACACTACTACTGGCATCCAGACAATGAAGCCCAGATACGGCGTAACTTTGAGTACAGAGGGGCAGCTCGACTTAGGGACATTCTTGGATATGCCAGAAAGTACAACAAAAAGCCGAAGTGGTTACCACCTAGTGTTTGGAATGAGATGCTTAAACATTGGACTGAGGATGACAAGTTCAAGAAATTGAGCCAACAAAATAAAAAGAATCGATTGAGTGATGCTGAAGGTTTTGGTCCTTCATTACATACATGTGGCTCAATTCCGATTAGTGAAAGGAAAAGATGCCTGGTAAGGAATGTGATTATTAAAAAGCGTATTTCTTATATATAATGTATGGTATGAGTTAGGGTTCTCGTCCAAGTTTTATATTCAATAGCTGGTTACTTTTTTTTCTCTTTAGGCCAAAGCATTAGATAGGGAACCCACATGTGAGGAATTGTTTAAGGACACCCACTGCAAGATGAAAGATAAAACGTTTGTGGATAAAAAATCTGCAAAAAAATTTGTAAGTTCAATTTGGCACATTTTAGTCAGAGATGAATCATATGTTACAATTGTAGGTTTAGTATGAAACTTATTTATTTCTAAAAATTTTCAGGAGCACTATCACAACAAATGGCAGGAGTACTCTCAAACTGCAACTCAAGGGAGCTCCCAACTGTCACCTATGACCCAAGAAGAGTTTTGGATTAAAGAAAATTTGGACAAGAAAGGCCGCGTATATGGTTTTGGTACGGAGGGGGTGAAGTTGAAGAAATCAGCTACCATCGCAGCTGCACGTCACTCATCAGCAGAGCATTTTGATCCAAGACAGCAAGCGCAACTCCCCAGTGAGAGCATAGCCAAGCAAACAGAGGCTATAACTCAACTAACCAAGAAACAAGGGAAGACAGAGCGCATGCTAAAAAAAGTTTTCAGATTTTTCAAAGGTAAAAGTGCAGGTTCTTCCAGCCACATCGACTCGAACGCTGATGATGATGAAGAGGACTCCCAAAATAACAATGATGATGATCCCACAAATTTATCTGACTCTGATTAGCTGATAAGATTTTCGGGTAATTTATCTAATTTGCGTGCAGATCTAAAATAACGTATATGTTGTACTTATATATGTTGTGTTGAATTAGAGAGTAGACAACCACAAGAGGGGGGTGAATTGTGGTGTTCGATTTTTGCAAGTTGCTGACAAACAGTCTTAGACCCTGTTCGCACAGGTTGTTTCTGAGATAAGCAGAAGCGAGAATCCAACAAAATTGAATGCGGAAATAATGGACATAGGATTTTTATGTGGAAAACACCTCTAGCCCAACTGAGGTTAAAAACCACAACCTACCTCTTGTAGGATTTGCACACTTCACTAAATGGGCTAAACACGTTACAATAGTAACACACCTTGTTACAACTTATAACACACGTAACTTGTCTTCCCTAAGACGAGTTACCCCACGTCCAAAATCCCCTTGATTTGGACACACACTCTTCTCACTCTTGTGAAAGAAGAATATAAAGGAAAAACACCCTATTACAATGCTTCTTTAACTAAGCTAATATAGGGTACAATGAAGTCCTAGTATGCCAACTTTGAAAGCTCAATTAATTCACTCACAAGCCTCGGTTTTCTTTTCAAATGTTTTAGCTCATGAACTCAGATTTTTTTCTCTTTGAAAACCGATATCTCCAAGATTGTAAGAAGCTGCCTTTTATACTGCTTGGAAAACAATTCATCAAATTTTTGGAAACTAAAAAATCTGAAGAATATAGAATCCTTTACCCACAAGGGATGGAAAAACTATTTCTGAAATTTTTGGAAACTAAAATCCTAGAGAAAATAGAATCCTTTAGCTATAAGGGGTAAGGTGACATGAGCTGAAAAACACTTCCTGAACCGCGTGCATAAGGCGGTGTTCTTTAGTAGCTAGCCCATGTTTTTCTCAACTACCTTATCCACTTGCCAAAAATTGGATATTCTTTTTATTCAAAAAGATTTTACAATTCCCTTAAGATTTTTGATAACCGTTTTTTAGGGTAAAGAATAAAATACTCCATAAAAAAATCTTTCTTGCAAATCTTTGAAGAAGCTGCTCAAAATCCAAAAGATAAAAATCGTGCAAAGCAGTTTTTTCGCAGCTTATTCTGGAAACACCCTGATCGCCCTGTTTCCAGGGTTGTTCTGAAGGGTGATCCGAAATATTTTCCGAAAAGCAAAACCGTTTCCAGTGAGTGGTAAATTAAAGCTTTCTAATTGGCATATTAACAAGAGTCTAAAAATATAAAACCAAATCAAA
Organism: Carnegiea gigantea; assembly: GCA_029747015.1. Classification (NCBI taxonomy): domain Eukaryota; kingdom Viridiplantae; phylum Streptophyta; class Magnoliopsida; order Caryophyllales; family Cactaceae; genus Carnegiea; species Carnegiea gigantea. Next base: position 230,592 of record JAKOGI010000802.1, on the reverse strand, counting down.
TCAAGACATCTTGTTGTAACCACTAGTCATCTTGTAGAACGACTTTGCTGCAAACACTTCACAGAATATGCTTCAAACACCGCACGGAACCTGTTTGTCACAGCTGCGCATATCTTATGTTTCAAACACTTCTCAGGATATGCTTCAAAACACCTCACAGAACCTGTTCCTCACAGGTGCTCTTACATTGCTAACTTGAGTACCTGTTCTTGATAAACCATTAGTCAAGTAGTTTTAATACATTGAGAACAGCAGTAAGGTCCTGTTTGGAAAGCCTGTTTGGAGCAACAACAAACAACACTTGGATTTGTTATCATCAAAACTTTATACATTCTAACAAATTCCCCCTTTTTGATGATGACAAACCAAGTGACCATATTGACTTTCAAGGGCAATTTAAGTGATTTGTACCAATTATTCAAATTCACATGAAGCAGTTAGTATCGAAAAGATTGTAAGAAAATTAACTCGCCCATGGCAGAACTAAAACAATAATGGTCAACCTATCTTCCCCCTTTTGGCATCATTAAAAAGTATGGGCGAACAATCAAACAGAGGGTGTTTGCTATAACCACCACTTGGGGAATGGAGGAAAGTCAACAGGCGATACACTCAAGTGTTTTGGTACGGTAATGAGATTGGCCATCCTAGTCACACACAAGCAATTCACAACAAAAAGCAAGCAAGGCAAAGCCAATCAAAAAACAAGATATCCTGTCATTCATCAAAAGAGTGCAACAGAGTACAAACTGATTCACTAAGAGAAGTGAGAACAGGCTATGAGAACAACAGATGGGAACAGCTCATGAGGGGTGTTCAAGGAGCAGAAGGAGAAAATTTTACTGAATGTGAAAAGAGAAGGACGAGGAGATCTGCATGGCGTTTTGCATTTAGAGCTTTTTCCTCGTCCAGGGCAGCCTTTACAGCGTTAAGCTCAGTACTGAGGCGAGAGTTTTCTTCCAAAGCAGCCTCAAGCTTGGTTGAGGAACTGCCAGGAACAGGAGGACGGGGTGTTCTGGTCCCCTGTTCTGAGGCAGACCCTTCAATCAAAGCATACCCACACCCCATAAGGGTGTTACTCTCGATCTCATCAATGAACTGAGCGCCCACCTTCTTCTGTAGTGTCACCCCAAAGTGCTCAAACACACTAGTCAGAAAGAAACCGTATCCCAGATCATGTTCCCTAGAGGTGTTTGCAATTCTTGCAATATGTCGAATCATGATGGCAGGAAGGTAAATTTACACTTCCGTGTCCATCAGATCCATCAAACACTGATCCATGGCATCAGCAAGATTTCGACCCAGGCCTCTGGGGATGACATTCTTGATGATAAGCCAAAATAGCAATTGATGGAGCGATGTCATGTCCCCTTTCTTCACAGACTTGGGTGTTTGCAGGCTTGGTTGCTGGCTAAATTTCTGGGCGAGTTCCAGCAGCCTGGCTGTCCCTAGAATAGTCTTGTCTTCCCTCACATATATATCAAAGCCTGTGGAGGGAATCCCCAGAATGTCCCCTAATATCTTCGCATCAAAGCGAAGCTGCTTCCCATTAACAATACTTATCACCACTCCTTCGGTGACAGTGCAGTTGGCATAGAACTCTGCCAACTCATGTACAGAACACCTCAGCTTGGTGTTTGTAAACAACTCATACCACCCCTGTGCATGCAGCTTGTGCAGAAACACCCCCAGTCCCTATTCCTCAAAATATTTGACCTTTATAATTTTGCCCCTGACAACCCGTCTCTGAATCAATTGGGTCAGTTTGGCTGAGATTGCATACAGGGTAGATTTCTTGGCTCGTTTTAGGTTGGGGCTCAGTAGGAGGGTCTTGGGTGGAGGCATGTTTGAGGGAGGCTTTTCTCTTGGGAGTTTTGAGGGGTGATGATTTTGGTATAGGAAGAGGCTTATCCTCTGAGGACTCTGAGAACACGGGCGTGCCCTGTTTGAAGGCAGTGTTCTCAGTGTCGCTATCTGATGAAGACTCAGAGGAGGAATCAATCTCCTCAACAACAGGGGCTGACTGTTTGGTAAGACGAGAAGTGGAGTGAAAAGCTATTCGGGCTGATTTTCTTGTGGGTCTGTTTGTGGGTTTGGCCGAAGAGGGGATTTGTGGTTTTGGTTTGACAAGGGGTTCACTTTTTGAGGGCTCTTCAGTCTGGCCGCTTTTAGGCCTTGATGGTAGTCGTGTTCTTGGCATTCTAGTACGCCTAGCCACAATTTTGTACCGTTTGCGTTTCTCACCGGTTGGTGGTACCGGTGTGGCTTGTTCAGTTTTGGCAGGGGCCTCCTCCAGTTGACCACTACTTCCCCTTCTTCTCTTGACAAATCCTCCCCTAGGTTCTCCTTAAAAACTTCAGGCCCTGTTTCTGACCCTGTTTCCTGCTCAGGAAACAGCCCAAACGAGTTGATGTCATCTAACCCATGGTCCAACAGAAAAAGTTCATCTAAAGCCCCCAATTTCTCTTTCAGATGCCCCAACAAGTTCTTGGGGTTGACATGCGCCCGTTTCACCAAACAAAATCAATTCCCACCCAAATTTGTACGGGATGTCTTCCAATTTCAAATTCACTGTTCTAAGGTCGATACTTTTCAAAAAACCCAAAAGGTTTATAGGCAATGGATCGAGGAGGTTCAGTATTTTTACCTTCCATGAGGGCCGTCAGAAATTGTGTAGGTGCAAACAGGGCTGTGGCTGTTTGCAAGGTTGTGCCCTGTGTCTGGTTGCCCTGGGTCAAGGTCGAGGAGCTCTCGAAGCTAATGGGGAACGCCATTTTTCAGAGGAAGGAGAGAGATTAGGGTTTCTTGAACAGAGTTTCAAAGCAAGAGAGTTTCGGTGGAGGTGAGAGATTGAGCAAGAGCTTTAAAGGGAGAGAGAGACGTGCGAAATCTTTAAAAGATTTTGCCCATTTTTGCAACGGACTTTAGCATTTATTGCGCACGCCTCGGGAAGAGATTAGCAGTTTTCAATTTGTTACACACATTTGACAAACAAGAGGCGTACCTGTTTCTGATGCTTGTTCTTGAGGTTACTTGCTCGGTAACATTGGACAATAAGGGCAATCTCATTAGACCTCAACGAGTGTCAGCAAGTTGCAAACCTCACATATGCTAAACATAGCACACAAGTTGATTGCAAACAAAAATTTAACATGTTATACCCGTCACTTTTAAATTTTGCAAACAGGGAGAGAGAACAGGTTGGTCAGGTTGTTCTAATTAAGCCTAGTTCGAGTCTATTCCTTTCAAATTGTTCTCTACTCAATGCCTTTGTGAATATATCAGCAATTTGATTTTCAGTGGCACAAAAATTCATTGAGATCACTCCCTTTTCAACATTGTCTCTCAAGAAATGATGACGAATGTCAATATGTTTTGTTCTTTTGTGTTGACATGGATTTTTGGCAATGTTAATTGCACTTGTATTGTCACAATAAATAGGAATGCATCCTATGTCAACACAAAAGTCCTTGAGTTGTTGTCTTATCCATAATAACTGAGCACAACAAGATGCAGCTGCCACATACTCAGCTTCTGCTGTGGACAAGGCAACAGAGAGTTGTTTCTTGGTTGCCCAAGATACCAAACAAGGTCCAAGAAAGTGAGCCATACCTGAGGTGCTTTTCCTATCAACCAAGAAACCTGCGTAATCAGCATCAGCATACCCAACAAGATCAAAGTTGCAACCTTTAGGATACCATAAGGCTAGATCAGGTGTATGTCTTAAGTACCTAAAAATCCTTTTAACAGCCTTTAGATGAGTTTCTTTAGGGTTTGACTGAAAACGTGCACATAGACCAACACTAAAAACAATGTCAGGTCTACTAGCAGTTAGATATAAGAGTGACCCTATCATGCCCCTATAGGATTTCTCCTCAACTGAGGGACTACCATCATCCATTACCAACCTAGTTGAAGGAGAGATGGGAGTATCAATGGGCTTGGCTGACTCCATCCCAAAACGCTTAAGTAATTCCTTAATATACTTTTGTTGATGGATCATGGTGCCGTTTGAAGTTTGCTTGATTTGCAAGCCTAAAAAGAAATTAAGCTCACCCATCATGCTCATTTCAAACTCACTCCTCATCATTTTTGAAAATTCATTGCACAATTCATGATGAGTTGCACCAAATATGATGTCATCGACATATACTTGGACAATCAACAAATGTTCCCCCTTAGATTTTAGAAACAAGGTATTGTCTACCTTGCCTCTTGTAAAACCATTTTCCAATAAAAAGCTTGACAACTGCTCATACCAAGCTCTAGGGGCTTGTTTTAAACCATAAAGTGCTTTGTCAAGTTTGAAAACATGGTTAGGAAATTCATCACTTTCAAAACCGGGGGGTTGTTTGACATACACTTCCTCTTTAAGGTACCCATTTAGAAACGCACTTTTAACATCCATTTGATATAACTTGATCTCCATGTGGGCTGCAAAAGCTATCAAGATTCGAATGGCTTCCATCCTTGCAACAGGTGCAAAAGTCTCTTCATAATCAATTCCCTCTTCTTGGTTGTAGCCTTGAACCACCAGTCGGGCCTTGTTCCTAGTGACTGTTCCGCACTCATCTAGCTTGTTACGGAACACCCACTTGGTTCCAATGATTGTTCTATCCTCTAGCCATGGCACAAGGTGCCATACCTTGTTTTTTTCGAACTGATGGAGTTCTTCTTGCATGGCTGTGACCCAATCTGAATCTGACAGAGCTTCATTAATATTCTTAGGCTCAATTTTTGAGAGAAAAGTATAGAAAGCACATAAATTTTTAAGCCTAGATCTAGTTTGAACTCCTGCATTAATATCAGACAAAATTTGATCAAGAGGATGTGAACTTTGGTATTTCCATGATCGTGGTGAAAGTGGGTTCACAGATATGCTCTCCATCCTAGCTGGAATACTTGGCGAAACAAGTTCAGGTCCTGTTCCCAAGCCTGTTTGGGAGCCTGTTCCTGAAATTATCTCAGAAGGGTTCGGCTGATGTTGTCCCGAACAGGGTTCGACCCTGTTTCCCCCTGTTTGGTTCACACCCTGCCTACCTTCCTGAAGAACAGCTTCAGGCCTTGATCTCTCAGGTTGATCCTTACCTGGTTCATCTTGAAGCAGCATGTCTTTTTTAACAAGACTTAGTTCGAGGTCTTCCTCCTGTGCATCATTCTCACTTAGAGAGTTAGTTTCATCAAAAAGCACATGCACACTTTCTTCAACACACAAGGTTCTCTTATTAAACACTTTGTATGCCTTACTATGTGAGGAGTAACCGAGGAATATTGCCTCGTCACTCCTTGGATCAAATTTCCCTAAGGCATCCTTTCCATTATTATGCACAAAACATTTACACCCAAAAACTCTCAAATGCAAAATATTTGGTTTTCTTCCTTTGAGGATCTCATAAGGAGTTTTGTTAAGAACAGGTCTAATCATGCATCTATTTATAATGTAACATGATGTGTTTAAAGCTTCAGCCCAAAAATTTCTAGGAAGACCACTAGCAACAAGCATTGTTCTAGTCATGTCCTCTAGAGTACGATTTTTGCGCTCTACCACCCCGTTCTGTTGGGGTGTTCTTGGAGCTGAAAAATTATGATCAACACCATGCTCATTACAATAGTCAATAAAGCTCGAATTTTCAAATTCTGTACCATGGTCAGACCTTATGCATACCAAAGAGTGTCCTACCCTCTTTTCAGTCTTTTTAATGAAAGCAAGAAATTTTTTAAAAGTTTCATCTTTAGAAGCCAAAAACAAGTCCAAGTGAAACGAGAGTAGTCATCCACTATCACAAGCACATACCTCTTGCCACCTCGGCTCATGATCCTCATTGGACCACATAGATCCATATGTATTAATTCAAGGGGTCGAGTAGTGCTTATACACTTTTTAGACTTAAATGAATTTTTGACTTGTTTGCCTTTGGCACATGCATCACATACCTTGTCATCATTGAATTTGATGGAAGGTAAGCCAACTACTAAATCTTTGGTTACAAGTTTGTTCAAAAGAGAGTGGCTTGCATGACCTAGTCTTTTGTGCCAAAGCATAACATCATCTTTTAAGGCACTCAAACAAGTCAAATTATTTTGGGGAAGAGTAGAAATACACACTTTATAAACAATTTTGTGTCGCTTCCCCCTCAACACAACATCTCCTGTGTTCATGTTGACAACCAAGCAACGTGTTGGAGAGAACACTACTAGGTTGTCTTTGTCACACAGTTGGGACACACTTAGCAAGTTGTGTTTTAAACCATCCACAAAATAAACATTGTCAATTGAATGGGAGAGTGACTCACCTATCTTACCTATACCGACAATTGTCCCAGATTTGCCGTTTCCAAATGCCACACTCCCTCCTTCTGATGCTGTAAGTGAGAGAAAATTGGATTTTTCACCAGTCATATGCCTCGAACACCCACTGTCAACATACCACAGCTGCCTGTTCCCTAGACTGTTTCCTGCACTGTTTGCTGGGTTGTTTGCTGGGTTGTTCTCTCTCACTTCAGCCTGCAAAACAAATCAAGGGTTAGTTTTGGGAACCCAGATCCACTTGGGTCCCATTCCTTTAGACGTGTAAATCTCATCTTTCCTAACCCACATTTGTTTTATATGCACTGAGTTCTTTTTAATGGCATACTTTCTTATAGGACAAGCATATCGACAATGCCCCGTTTTACCACAATGAAAACAAACAATATTTTTAGGTAATCCCACATATTTGTTATTCACTGGGTAGGTCATCTTAGGCACAAAACCTAGTCCTCTTCTATTTTGACTATGATGAGTGTTTAACCATTCCAACGCCCTTGAGGACCTGTTCCAGAGCTTGTTTGTGGCAAGGTCCGATTCTAAGTGTTTTATTTTTCCAAGCAAGTTTCTGTTTTCTTCCAGCAAAGACTCGACCTTACCTTTTAAGTCAAGAGATTCTTTTTCTAGCTCAGTCAGTTTAGTGGAACAAGTCTCTTCTTTCATGAGTAGAGTTTCTTTAAGCACATTGATGCTTTCATGCAAGGCAAGAGTCTCTTTGTCAACTTCAAGCTTTTCTAATTTAAGGGTTTCATTTTCAAGTTCTAAATCTCGAACATCCCCTTTTAATTCAGCACATATATCCATTATATTGTACACTAATTTCTCAAGAGTTGATTTATTTAGACCACGTACCTTGTTCTTGAGTTGAGTCAGACTATCCGTTGACCCATCATCTGAATCAGTGTCACTCCTTGCCATGAGTGCTACATAAGCTTCCCCAGCTTCAGACCCTTCCTCATCCTCACTTGAATCTACTCAGGCCACGAGCATAGCTTTTGAGAATCTTTTAGCTGAGCTGCTTACACCCTGTTTCCTCCCCTGTTTTCTGGGGTGTTCGGGTTCTTGTTCTTCCTTGTGCAGTGGGCAGTTTCTCATAATGTGGTCCAGCTTACCACACTTGAAACACCCAGTGACCTGTTCCCGAGGGGTGTTCCTGGCTTTGCCGAAGTCCTTCCTTTTGATGTTTTCTTTGACTTTCTTGAAGAACTTCTTAAATTTTTGAGTCATTATGGCAATCTCCTCCTCCTCAGAATCAGAATCATCTTCTAAGGCCTTTAGTGCATGACCTCGTTCTCTCTTTGTCTCATCTTTCTGCTGAGAATATTTCCTAAGTTCATATGTTTGGAGGTTGCCAATCAGCTCATCTAGGGTGATCTTGTTCATGTCCTTAGCTTCTTGGATGGCCGTTACTTTCGCTTCCCAAGAATGAGGTAAAATTCTTAGGATCTTCCTTACCAATTCTTCGGTGGTGAAGGATTTTCCCAAGGATTTCAACTCATTCGTTATGTGAGTGAAGCGAGTGTACATGTCCATCACACTTTCCCGATCACCCATCTCGAACAGTTCATACTTTCTCATAAGCAATTCAATCCGGGATTGCTTTACTTGATTGGTCCCTTCGTGAGCTACTTGCAAAGCATCCCAGATTTTTTTGGCCGACTCACATTCAGATATGCGAGTATATTCATCAGGACCTAGGCCAAAATATAGGAGTTTCTTGGCCTTGGCATTCTTCTCCATCATCTTGTAATCTTCAGCATTGAACTCCTTAGGCTCCTTGGGGATTGACTTTCCATCTTCAGTTGTTTTCTTAGGGATGAGTGGTCCATGCTTGATGAGCATCCACAACTCATAGTCCTCGGCTTGGATGTAGTTTTCTATCCTATTCTTCCACCAACTATAGTATTGGCCATTAAAGTATGGTGGACGAGTTATGGATTGACCTTCAAGCATGCCTTGTGGAGTACTCATCTTCAACGAACTCTCAAAGGTGTTAGCTTTTCAAAGGATAACCTGCTCTGATACCACTTGTTGAATTAGAGAGTACACAACCACAAGAGGGGGAGTGAATTGTGGTGTTCGATTTTCACAAGTTGCTGACAAACAGTCTTAGACCCTGTTCGCACAGGTTGTTTCTGAGATAAGCAGAAGCGAAAATCCAACAAAATTGAATGCGGAAATAATGGACACAGGATTTTTACGTGGAAAACACCTTTAGCCCAACTGAGGTTAAAAACCACGACCTACCTCCTGTAGGATTTGCGCACTTCACTAAACGGGCTAAACACGTTACAATAGTAACACACCTTGTTACAACTTGTAACACACGTAACTTGTCTTCCCTAAGACGAGTTACCCCACGTCCAAAATCCCCTTGATTTGGACACACACTCTTCTCACTCTTGTGAAAGAAGAATATAAAGGAAAAACACCCTATTACAATGCTTCTTTAACTAAGCTAATATAGGGTACAATGAAGTCCTAGTATGCCAACTTTGAAAGCTCAATTAATTCACTCACAAGGCTCGGTTTTCTTTTCAAACGTTTTAGCTCATGAACTCAGATTTTTTCTCTTTGAAAACCGATGTCTCCAAGATTGTAAGAAGCCGCCTTTTATAGTGCTTGGAAAACAATTCATCAAATTTTTGGAAACTAAAAAATCTGAAGAATATAGAATCCTTTACCCACAAGGGATGGAAAAACTATTTCTGAAATTTTTGGAAACTAAAATCCTAGAGAAAATAGAATCCTTTAGCTATAAGGGGTAAGGTGACATGAGCTGAAAAACACTTCCTGAACCGCGTGCATAAGGCGGTGTTCTTCAGCAGCTAGCCCATGTTTTTCTCAACTACCTTATCCACTTGCCAAAAATTGGATATTCTTTTTATTCAAAAAGATTTTACAAATCCCTTAAGATTTTTGATAACCGTTTTTTAGGGTAAAGAATAAGATACTCCATAGAAAAATCTTTCTTGCAAATCTTTGAAGAAGCTGCTCAAAATCCAAAAGATAAAAATCGTGCAAAGCAGTTTTTCGCAGCTTATTCTGGAAACACCCTGATCGCCCTGTTTCCAGGGTTGTTCTGAAGGGTGATCCGAAATATTTTCCGAAAAGCAAAACCGTTTCCAGTGAGTGGTAAATTAAAACTTTCTAATTGGCATATTAACAAGAGTCTAAAAATATAAAACCAAATCAAATCAAGACATCTTGTTGTAACCACTAGTCATCTTGTAGAACGACTTTGCTGCAAACACTTCACAGAATATGCTTCAAACACTGCACGGAACCTGTTTGTCACAGCTGCACATATCTTATGTTTCAAACACTTCTCAGGATATGCTTCAAAACACCTCACAGAACCTGTTCCTCACAGGTGTTCTTACATTGCTGACTTGAGTACCTGTTCTTGATAAACCATTAGTCAAGCAGTTTTAATACATCGAGAACAGCAGTAAGGTCCTGTTTGGAAAGCCTGTTTGGAGCAACAACAACAACACTTGGATTTGTTATCATCAAAACTTTATACATTCTAACATGTTGTACTTAATATTTATATATGTTGTACTTAATATTTAATTTAGCACATTTTATTGGTAGATTTAAAACTTAATATTAATTTTTTTTATTTTGAGAACTTTTGAAATTTAGAAAAAAAACTTTTGAGAAAATAAATTTTTTTAAAAATTATTGGAAATTCCGACGGAATATTCCGTCGGAATTTCCAATAAATTGAAAAAATTTAAATTATTGTTGGGAATATCCGACGGAAATTCCTGCCAGTTACTGTCTGACAGTATCCGACGGAATTTCCGACTGGTATTTTCCGTAGGAAATTCCGTCGGACTCCGTCGGAATACGTCGGAAAAAAATCTGCGACGAGCTGAATCCCGACGACCCTTTCTGCGTCGGTGTTTCCGTCGGAAACCCAATTTTCCGTCGAAAAATTGACTTTTTTTGGTCGAAATTTCCATCGCAGATTAGATATATTTTTGTAGTAAATATCATCTTAAAAATTATCGAATTTGGCAAATGAAAGCCAAAAGTTAATCACTTGAGGTCGGGATGTAAACGTTAAGACTAGAAATGACTATTATAGTTTTATGAGATGCATTTGAATATGGCCATGGCAAGGTTGAAGTGTATGTCACCATAATAAGAGATTAGCCAAAATGTTTCACATAAACCAACCCATGTGTTTTATGCCTAGAAGAAGAGTACACAAAACAAACATTTACGGTTCTACGTTAGGATGAGAGCTTCCATAGTTATATGCAAGACTAAAATTTATTTGCCAAATCAATATCCATAGATGCCCATTAAGCACATATATAATGCTTTGCCTATTTTTATTCGTGTCAGAAAATAATCAATTATTTTTTACTGCTACAATTACAAAGTATTTGTTGAAAATACATCAGAGATCCATAGAACTAGAGACCCATTAAACAACGCTTGCACTCAAAACGCATAAAGATAATGCAGTACAACACTACAAAACATTGAGGCAGAGTTGCAACAACAACCATAGAAGATCCAAGCAAAAAAAGAGAGCGTGTAGTAACTGGAACAATTTACATGCTCCTTAAGATAGGCAATTGAGAAGACAAATGTTTTCCATCCTAATTTTGACATCTAGGAGTGCCAATAAATACCTTAAACATACTCTAATGTATCAACATTTGTAAGCCCATTAGGTATTCCAACTCTAATGACAAAATGTCCATAAATCCAATCGATTTGTACACGAAAATTAGGAAATAGAGGATACAAAATGCAATATTAAATGTAAACTAGAGCGTTATCTTGGCAGCGGTTATGGTTGGAAAAAGTATAGTCAAAAGAATGTCCTAGGAAGTAAACATTTAAAATCAATTCTTTAATACATAAATATCCTAAGGGACAATCATTTTTAAGAAACGCTAGGAATGCCCTAATTAGTAACCATACTGGGATAAAACTCTAGCATCATACAATACGAGAGGTTGCTTTTTTTTGCCTCCCCCATCTCTCTCTCTCTCTCTCTCTCTCTCTCTCTCTCTCTCTCTCTCTCTCTTTGTGTGTGTGTGTGTGTGTGTGTGTGTGTGTGTGTGTGTGTGTGTCTGGACTTAAAGTGAAGCCAAGCTCATGTATCTCCTTTAGTATGAAAACAACAATCAACCATTCGATCTTCGACTATAAATAGTCTACATGCTTCATATTGTAAGCTCAAAACCAGGTGATTAAGGTTTTTCACTAAATTCTCAAAATATCAAATGTAATTAGATAAGTAGCTGTCATAATTTTGCCTTCTTTAATATCATGCAGAAAGTAATAAAACAAACATGAAGAGGCAGGGCTCGTCTTCTCATAAGGGAAAGTGGGTGGTACCAATCAATTTTTCAGTAGCATTCACACCTTCATTAGCTAAATTATCATCAGATTATGTTGGATTTATGGCCGAAATATTATGACAGCTAGGGTTTCCTCGTTTGTTGGGTTTATGGCCTAAATATCATGACGACTAGGGTTTCCTCCTACCTATTTGCTTGATCCCTTTATTAGGGGCACGCCTCGATCCTCCATAATCATCATCAACACATAGCAATACATAAATACAATTATTAAGCTTTCTTATTCCGTTATTCTAGCTTCGTGAGAGGGTGTTCTAGAGTGAATTGTAATCACTAATTGATCTCTCTTTAGAGAAAATTGCTTTGAGATCAATTATGTATTCTCCCATCTCTATAGTGGATTTTGCTCATCATCATTCATGGTTTTTCCTGCATTGAGTTTTCCACGTAAATCTAGGTGTTGATTTGTGTTTGTTCTTTATTGTCATATTTTGTGATTCTTGGTTATTTCCATCCAATTATAGGATGACATCAGTCATAAAATTCAATATACCCAAATTCGATGGAAAGATGAATTTGAACATCAGGAAGATCTAGAGAGTTCTGACCCAGAACAGGTTAAAGAAGGCTATCATTGGAAAAATGAGGAAACCTTCAACCATGACAAATAAACAATAGCGGAGCTCGATGAAAAGGCCTTCTTGATGATTCAAATATGCTTGACAACTGATGTTCTCCATGATGTCCTGGATGCGACCACCACTGTAGCTCTCTGGCTCAAATTAGAGTCCCTATACATGACCGAAAGCCTAGCCAACAAGATTCGTCTTAAGGAATGTCTGTACATATTCTCTATGGCTAAATGTACTCCTATTCAGAATCATCTTGGCAAGTTCAATTCTATTATCTTTGATCTTAAAAGTCTAAATGTGAAACTTAAGGATGAGGATTAAACAATACTGTTGATTGTCTCGTTGCCCCCTTCCTATAAGCACTTCAAGGAAATTATGCTATATAGCAATAACGAAACTTTGTCTTTTGATGACGTTAAGGCTAACCTGCTGTGAAAAGAAAAATATAATCTTAAAGTGTGTTCTGATGACAAAGCTTAAGGCTTATTAGTGAGAGGGAGAGCCTCTAAAAGGAAGGCACAAATAGGAGAAATACCAGATCAAAGTCCAGGGGACGTAAATCCAACTAGCTCTGCAAATAATGTATAACGCCAGGACATTTAGTAGCTGAATGCTACAAGTTGAAGAACAAGAGGGCAGAAGAAGAGAAGACTAATCAGCCTGTGGAAGCTTCAGCGGTAGACTTAGGGTCAGATAGCAGTGTTCTACTTGTAACTACCACATATAACCGAGGTGCTACTGACTGGGCTATTGATTCAGGCTGTACCTACCATATATGTTCCTATAGGGACTGGTTTTCTACATATGAGGCATTAGATGCTGGTGTTATACTCATGGGCAATGATGCCCAATGCAATGTTGTTGGCATTGGCACTGTTCAAATCAAGACTCATAATGGCATACTGAGAACCTTTCTAAAGTTCGTCACATTCCTGACCTGAAGTGTAATCTCATCTCACTTGGCACCCATTAATCCAATGGGTGCAAGTATTCCACTGAAGTTAGAGTTTTGAAGATCTCTAAGGGCACCCTAGTTCTCACAAAAGGCGAAAGACGAGGAAGTCTTTACATTCTCCAAGGGTTTACAGTGGCAGGTTCTGCTGCAATCAGTACCACCTTATCTGTCGAAGACCATACTCGATTGTGGCATGCTTGCTTGGGCCACATGAGTGAAAAGGGAATGATAATTCTAAGCAATCGAGGTCTACTAGGTAGCGAAGCTACGGGTAACCTTGATTTCTATGATCGTTGTCTGTTTGGAAAACAAAAGCAGGTTAGTTTTTCTATAGCCACACACCGTACTAATGGTGCCCTTGATTATATTCATTTTGATTTATGGGGTCCTTCTAGAGTTCCTTCTTTTGGAGGAAAACGTTATATGCTAACCATTGTAGATGACTTCTCTAGAAAGGTCTGGCTTTATTTCTGAAGGCAGAAGAACAAGGCTTTCCCCATGTGTGAAAAGTTCAAAGCGCTCGTTGAAAACCAAACTAGGAGGAAGATAAAGAAGTGCAGGACTGATAATGGTCTTGAGTTCTGTGAGTCAGAGTTTAATAAATTATGCGCTCCTCAAGTTATGACTAGACATAAGTACTTGGTTGGGAAACACCAACATAATGGGGTTGCAGAACGCATCACTAGAACACTACTTGAGAGAGCATGTTGTATGCTCTCCAATGCTAATCTGTGGCATCATAGAGATTTTTGGGTAGAGGTTGTTTCTACAGCATGCTATCTGGTGAACTGGTCTCCACACTCCTCCATTGAATTCAAAATTTTAGACGAAATCTGGTCAGGCAATCCCCTGGACTGCTAAATGCATTTTTGAATGTTTTGTTTTTGCATATATTAACAATGGGAAACTAGCTCCTAGGGCTGCTAAATGTATTTTTCTAGGCCATGCATCTTAATTTAAGGGATATCGATTTTGGTCTCCTGACTGCAAAAAGGTCATTCAAAGTCAGGATATTACCTTTAATGAAACTTTTATGTTCTTCCCTAGAAATGAGTGTGCTATCCCTATATGTGATCAACACGATGATAGCGAGAAGGTGGAACTAAAGGTTCCTTTAAATGTTTCACAAGGTGGAGATACAATAACTCATTCTAGTAGTGAGCACCATATAGAAGAAACCAACTCTGACAGCTATGATATCTGAAGTTCTGAAGAGCAACAGACTTCAAGTAACTACTCCATTGCTCATGATAGGAAGCGAAGAACCATTAAAAAACCTGCACGCTATTCTGCTAATAATGAAGATGGACTAATAGCAGATGCCTTAGCTGTTGCATAGGAGATACCTGAAGGTATTGAACCTTCTACCTACTCTGAAGCAATCTCCTATCCCAATTCGTCAAACTAGCTTATTGCAATGCAAAAAGAGATGGAGAGTCCACACAAGAATGAGACGTGGGAGTTGTGTGACTTACCCAAGGTTCATCGTGCTTTGACGGCCAAATGGGTCTACAAGAGAAAGGAGGGTATTCTCGGGGTTGAAGTTGCAAGATAGAAGGCATGACCGGTTGTTCGAGGCTACAACCAGAAGGAAGGTATTGACTTCAATGAATTTTTCTCTTCTATAGTAAATCATACCTCCATTAGAGTGTTACATGCATTTATGCTCAGTTTGATCTAGAATTGGAGCAACTAGATGTGAAAACTACATTCCTTCATGGGGAGTTGGAGGAGGAGATATACATGAAATAACTTGAGGGTTTTACCTTTCTAGAAAAAAACATTATGTCTGTCACTTGACGAAGTCTTTATATGGCCTGAAATAAGCACTGCGGCAGTGGTATAAAAGATTTGATGCATTTATGATAAGACAAGGCTATACACGTTGTCACTATGACAATTGTGTATATTTTCAAGAATTTGGGGATTCCTTCATTTATCTATTACTATATGTGGATAACATGCTGATTGCCTTCGAGGAGAAGTCCTTGATCAGCAAGTTGAAATCTCAACTTAGTAATGAGTTTGAGATGAAGGATCTTGAGGTAGCTAAGAAGATACTTGGTATGGAGATACATAGAAACCAAAAGGCCAGTAAGCTCTATAGTACCTTGAAAAAAATCCTTGATAGGTTCAATATGAGTAACTGCATACTGGGTACTATTCCTCTAGTTGCTCACTTCAAACTATCAGCCAAGTCATGTCCTGCATCTGAGGAGAAAATAGAAAGGATGCCTTATATTTCTTATTTTAGTGCAGTTGGGAGCCTTATATATGCTATGGTCTGCACTAGACCAAGTTTAGCCCATATAGTTAGCGTGGTGAGCCATTGTATGTGTAATCCTGGTAAGAATCAATGGGAAGCTGTGAAATGGGTCCTTTACTATATGAAGCATTCTCTCAACAGGTGTCTATTGCTTGATAATTCCAAGACTATAACCTATGATGTTGCAGGATTCGTTGACTCTGATTGTGGTAGAGATCTTGATCATAGGTGTTCTACTTATAGCTACTCATCATTGTATATGCAGGGGAAAGAATCCCTACAACCTATTACAGTGTTATCCACTACTAAAGCAAAATACATTGCTGCAACTGAGGGAATAAAGGAAGCTACATGATTGAAAGGCCCTATTGTAGAGCCTGGTGTTCCATAAGGTGTCACTATAGTGTTTTCAGGTATTCAAAGTGCTATCCATCTCACCAAGAATGATCCTATCACTCTAAAACCAAGCATATCAGCATCAAGCACCATTATATCATAGATACTATTGTTGTAAGAGATATTGTTATAAAGAAAGCACATACAGTAAATAGCTGTAGATATGCTCACCAAGTCTCTCCCTAAAACTACGTTCCAATACTGCCTGGACTTAGTTGCTGTTCAGTGTTCGTGACTACCCTTTGGGGTCTGCCCTGCGGGGCACTACTCTTTGGGGTCCTTTTGCGATGTGTTTGTTCTAGAATTGGTGAATTTAGTCCAAAGTGGAGATTGTTGGGTTTATGGCCTAAACATCATGATGGCTAGGGTTTCCTCGTTTGTTTGGTTTATGGCCCAAATATCATGATGACTACGGTTTCCTCCGCCTCTCTGCTTGATCCCTTTATTAGCAGCATGCCTTGAGCCTCCATAATTATCATAAACACACAGCAATACATAAACACAACTGTTGAGCTTTCTTGTTCCGCTATTCTATCCTTGTGAGAGAGTGTTCTGGAGTGAATTGTAATCACTATTGATCTCTCCTTAGAGCACATCGCTCTGAGATCAATTTTGTATTCTCCCATCTCTATAGTGGGTTTTGCTCATCGCCATCTGTGATTTTTCCCTCATCAGGTTTTCCACATAAATCTCAGTGTTGACTTGTGTTTGTTCTTTATTATCATATTTTGTGATTCTTAGTTACTTTAATCCAATTCCTATACGATCCTAACAGATTAATTCCTGCCTCACCTTGCAATGGGAGCAATATGTGGTACAAAGTCCAATGTTGCTGACATTTTAAAGCATGTACTACAAAGATATCGGAAGCTTGTACTTTTTCATCAAATTTCCCTTTAATTGGCAATACTTGCCTCACTCAAGCATTAGTTTCCCATTGAGAACAAATATCACTCCAAAATTGGATAACAAAATAAATCTGATTTAAGTAAAAAAAGGCCGCTACGATATATAAATTTATAAAAATATAGTAGTCATTGGAAATAATTTTAATCTTTAGGAGAAGATAATGAAAGAAAATTGAGACAAAGATAGAAAACATACTAGTTTCTACGAGATCGAAGAGGAGGTGGCCCAATAATTACCATCTCTATTTAGGCAAAGTGTGATGACTAAATAAATATCAAAATCTTTATATCAAGGTGAAGAAAGGGATGAACCAAGGTAAGCGGATCTAGTAGTCTATAGATTGATGGTTGTTGACAATGATGGGTTGCTATAGCCTGCGTTTTATGGCTGTGGTCATCTAGAAGACAGTTTTTTTCAAGGTTTCTAAAGTGAGTGCTTGGGCAAAATTGCCAACTAACTTTTTAATTTGGCGAAAGTTACCATCGAGTTAACTTTGTATCTAACTGTGCCACCTAACTTTATTATTATAGTCAATTTGCTACTTTAACCAGTCGTAGTGCGTAATATAGTCTTTTATCAGATAAAGACAAGCGTTTATAGCAGTGGGGCGTGAAAAATAAACAAAAAAAAATGAAAAATGTTAATTGCACCAAACCCCCTGTTTGCTATGAGCTCTCAAACTCTCTTCTTCCCCATCCCTCTGAAACTCTTTTCCTTCCTAAAAAACCTTGGAAATCCATAGAAGCAAAGAAGCATCAACCTAAAGCAAAGAAAGTTTTCGATTGCAACAGACCATTAAGAGGATGAACTGCTACAGTTGATAAACCATCAAGTAAGCATTGTGTAGTTTTAATTTAAAAAAACCCCATGAAATTTGGGTGCATGGTGTCTTTGTTAATTAAATCAGTGGGATTTGTTATTGTGTTGAATTTTCACAAAATTGTAGTCTGAATTTGTTGGTTGATGTTGATAAAGGTGGAGTTTGTGATAGTTTAAGCTTGGTGCTCCGATTTGGTGAAATTAGACATAATATGATTAAATCCTTTAATTTTGAAAATATATAAGCAGAATGTTAAACCCTGTAAATACTTGCCTGTGTATCTTTCATGGTTGTTCATTTGAGAGAGTGCCCCACCTGTTATATACTGAGTCAGAAGCATCTGATGTGTATATGGACCCTGACTACATGCGTTTATATGACATTAAGGAGACAGTGGTGAACTTAGGCTATTTTATAGAAAGGATAAAAGAAATGCATTTTAGTAGGGCTAGTGTCCCTTTGGAGGATAGTCTAGTTCCATTCAACGTGATAAAGAGGTTAAGGAGTTGACTAAATTGTGTTTAGAGAGTGATTCTTTCGATATTTATGTTGAGCATAATGATGATGAAATTAGCAAGGGTAAGGGAGTGTTGGATGAGGAGGCATATTTCCTAGATGTGTATGAGTATAATGGTGAATATGACAGTGATGAGTAGTTTAATTTTGATGATGACGACCCTAAATTCATAGCTGTTAGGAAGGAAAAAAATGACAACCAAAGAGGCAATTACTGCTGAGTTAGAGAATGTGAGAGATAATGTAGGAAATGACAGTGGGGAGGATGCTGTAAATGCCGAACATAAGCCTAAATTAAATGCTGAAGGAGCTGATGAACATTATTAGGATTCTGATAATGCTGATAGCCCAACTGATGATAGTGGGGATGATGTTCTACATGGTGATAAAAAGGGAAAGAGGAAAAAGAGAGAGAAGTATGCTAGATACCTTGGGCCTTGTCTTGCGAACTCTTATTTATATGTTGGCATGAAGTTTAGGAATGAGAAATAGTTGAGGCAGGCTTTTAACAACTGTAGGATATTGAAGGGGTATCATTTGGGGATGACAAAGAGTGATATAGTTAGATTTCAATGCCATTGCTCGAGTTAAGATTGTAAGTGGAGTATGTGTGCATCAAAATGCCAGAGTGAGTTATCATTTTAACTAACCAAAATGGAGAATCCACACACTTGAATTCTTTTTGGCTTTGAGAAAGGGAGTACGTATATGTTAACCAGTTGGTTAATTAAGTACTACATTAAGACATTCAGATTGCAGCTTGGTTTAGGGTTAAGAGAGTTGAAAGGCTTATTGAGAAAGACCATAATTACAAGGCTACCTTGTCCATGTCTACTAGGGTTAGGGTAGGAGCTTTGATTGCAATCGTTAGTGATCACAAGGCTCACATTGGACAGATTAGGGATTATCTTCATGAAGTTTTTAAGCAAAATCTTGGGATAATAATTAAAGTTAAACTTTCAAAGATACAGATAATCAGCATGTATTCAGGTTTCTGACATTTACCCTATGGCATTGAAAAGGGCCCTCTTGGATAGGTGCAGGAGAGTAATTTCACTTAATGCATGTTTTTTAAAGGAGCATTGGAATGACCAAGTATTTGTTGTTGCTGGTAGGGATGCTAATAACTAGATTCACCCAATAGCATGGGGTGTGGCACAGAGTGAGAAAAGAGAGGTGTGGTGGAGATGACACAGGTTAGACTTTGATTTCATATCAGTAGAAGGTATGGGTTTCTGTTATTTAATTTTTAATTTTGTTAATGTATTTTAGTTATATAGTTTTCAATTCTACTAATGTGTTTTAGGTATATTAACTGCTTTTTTGGCTCATACTAAAGACTTGTTAAGAGTGTACGCAATCTTCTGCCTAGAGCTGAACACAAAATATATGCTAGGCATGTGTATGCTAATTTAAAAAATCAGTGGAGGGCTGCGATTTATAGGAAAGTATTTTAGAAAATTGCTAAGTCCAAAAATGAAGTCCATTTCAAAAAAACACATCAAGGAAATGCAAGATTTAGATGCTAAGGCTTGAGAATGTTTGGAAAAGAAAGATCTGAGGCATTTCTGCATATTATACTTCAAACCACATGTTTGATGTGATTTAGTTGATAATATTATGTTAGAATTCTTCAATGGGTCTATTGTAGAAGTTAGATGTCTACTTATAGTGTCTATGCTTAGAGAAATCCTCAAGGTTGTCATAAAAACAGTGGCACAAAGAAAAAATTAGGCTGCTAAGTTAGAAGACTTCAAATGCTCTAGATCATTATCAAATTAGAAAAGCTGGAGGACAGGGCAAGATATTAGCAGACATCAAGGGCCAAAAATGGGTTTTATAGTGTGGAACATGGTACTGAAAGCTTTGTTGTCAACTTGAATCAAGGGTCATACAGTTGTAAAGGCTAGGAATTAAGTGGAATCCCCTGTCCTCATTTTTTGGCAGTGATGAGAGAAGAGAGACTAAACCCCTTCAACTTTATCCACGACTTCTGTAGGACTGAGTATCTGAGGATTACATATGGACACACTCTTATCCCATTAATGGAGAAGGCATGAGAGAGTAAGCACCAAGATTTTTTATCAAAGCTCCTGTGTTTCCCACTAAGAAGAAAGGCAACCTTATATTCAGAAGAAGGTTAGAACATGGGGAAACAACTACAGAGCAACTTAGGAAATGTTTCTAAGTGTGGTGTGAAAATACATTGTTCAAACTGTGGGGGTGAGGGCCACAATAAGAAGACATGCACCTAAAGACAGCCTAAGTTGAAGGTTAATCCATTCCTCAGTTATGAGTTATGTATAGCATAAAATGTGTTTAGCTCTTTCTTTGTTTCTTTTTTTTTAGATCAAAAGGTCAAAATCAAGTATAGGATTAGGAACAACTACCATAATTAATTATCAGCCCTCAACCCTAAAAAACCCCAAAGCCCAACTCCAGTTAAAACTAAAACTGCTCACCCTACAGTTAATTCTCAGTCCATACCTACTGCTCAACCTATAACTTTTTCTTAACCAACACCTAGTACCCAACCCACAGCTTCTTCTCAACCTACATGTACTACTAGTCCACATCTCCTCCTCAGCTCACACCTACTTCTTAGTCTGATGTATCTGTATCTCTTCCATGACCCATCCTTCCCTCTCAATAAGAGTTGGACCCTCCCAGTCTGCCATTACAACTGATTCTCTTAGAGAAAGAAATTTCAAAGTAAAGGTTAAGCTTCCATGGACTGCAAATGCACCACCTGCCCCTCCATCTCAGCCTTTTCTATCTTCTAGGCCCAAGTTGAATGTTAGAACGATAACTTCAGGGCATGCATAAACTACAATTGCTGCTAGCACCTCAACTTCACAAGCTTAGCGTTTAAGGATATTTGGAAGAATGAGAACAGTTTTATTCCCCAAGAAAACATTTGTTGTCTCAGATTAGTAATCTAACTATAGTTGGAGTTTTTGATTCTTTTTGAATTGTAGCCAAACACAACATTTCCAAACTTCATTAAGTCCCTTTTTGGTGATATGTACATCATGTATACGTTAGGTAGTAACATTTTGATGTGTACATGAATGTACATATGAAACTTACTTTGCTTTCATCTTGTAAAGCTTAACAATAGCTACAATGTCTATTTGTAAAGCTTAACTATGGCTACAATGTAATTGAGTTCTCTTTTGCATGCAATTGATCACAGAAACTCTACTTCCTTGCTTCACTTTGTTTTTGATTTTCTTGCTTCATTTTATAATTAGTAAAAAAACAAAGCATGGATGAATACCGTCACATACATCAAAATAACATTGCTTTGTAGATAACCACAATTTCATTGCATACAAACATCACCCTTTTAACAGCTACAAAAGCTCCTAATTGACCTAAATTATTACAAATTTCATCTTTGACATCAACCCCCATGATCACCGTAATACATGTTGGCATACATCAACCCCCATTAGCACACTGTTACTTCTTACCCCTAAGAGCAAAGCTTATACCACTTAGCATAGCAAACAATGATAACAAGCCCCACAACACCTTCCTCTATCTCATTTGGTGGTAGTCATGAAGTTGCATCTTCAGCCTTAAACTCTCCATGGTCTGCCTTGAATTCTTCTCCTGCACCCTCTTCATAACACCTTTATCACAAGCTGCTTCTTCCTTCAATCTTTGCAGATGTTGATTCCCTTTAAGCAATGTTTCATTTGATATAATTAAGGACACCACCATTGACCTGACCTTATCACAAAGGGAGTCATTAATCCATTCAAAGTGATCACATCCACTAGGTAAGCCAAACATTCTACACCTAGCAAACTTCCTAAGAGAGTTCTTAATCGTTATGCTTATAAGAACCACACTTCTCTTCACGCAGCTACAAGACCTTTCGCAAACAAAGACACATGGAAAATTTTCACAGAAGCAGCCATCTTTAGGGTTTTAGGGTTTCGACTTGCAAAGGTTAATCAATTTTCAACCCTAATTTTAGATTTTGCTTTCAGATTGAAGGCTAATTTTATTTCCAACTCTATGAACTCAAACCCTAGGGCATGAAAGAAGGTGGAGAAAAGGGGGGAAGGGAATGAAGAAGGGAATACTGAAGCCGGGCTTCATTTTTCAGACAATTAAAATTTAAAGAGAAAACTGCAATATACCTGCTACAACCGGTTAATATGGGTTAAAAATACTAAAATTAGCTATAATAATAAAGGTAGGTGACACGGTTAGGCACAAAGTTAATTCAATAGAAATTTTGACCAAATTGAAAAGTTAGGTGGCAGTTTTACCCAAGCACTCCTTCTACAATGGCGATAAGGAGGGATAGGAGGGCAATGCAGATTGAAGAGTAGTTTAAATATATATATATATATATATATATATATATATATACACACACATATATATGCATACATATATATATGTGTGTGTGTGTGTGTGTACGCACACATAAGATTTTTTTAAGGTCCCGGATCCTCCAAATCACCGGAGTTAAGCTACTGTTGGCCCAATAAGGGTTAGAGCTCTCCCGTCACAGATTTGCTCTATTCACAAGATTTGAACCCGAGATCTTGCTTAAGAGGAACAAGTGCCAAGCCGCTTAAACCAATTTATATTAGTGTGTGCCTATATATATATATATATATATATATATATATATATATATATATATATATATATATATATATATATATATATATATATAAAATACAATATAATATAATATAAAAGATGGCTCATTAAAATTCATTATTCTTTTTTCTGTATTTTGTTAAATTTAGGTGGGGCTTTTGTTTTTCTTTAAGTTTAAAAAAAAATTAATCAATTGTGGAAAATATATACATTTCACATAATATGCACATAGTGTGCTGGCAAGTTTTTGGTTGCTATAATTACTTCAACATTGTTATATTTTTTGTGGCAATTTTAAATTTGCTGCAAATAAATTGGTATAAAATATAAATTTTCTTATGGTGCCAGCTACCATAATCTCCATCGTCTTTTCATTCTTGTCTAGTATGGCTTGCATTTTGTCCATCATTTTCATATGCTCAGCCATTTCATTACTTCCCACTATCAGAATGGGTGAGGAGTTGGTCTTTGACTTGGGTTTTAATTTTGACCTGGTAGGTTGAGTTTCTATGGACTCTTCTTGGTATAATAGTCTCCTGGTTTGTGGACTTCACTTGTATACTTTCTTAGTCTTCCCTTTCCTGATTGGCAACAGAAAGTTCTCAGGACTAGCTCATCTTAATACTCTTCAGTGGAAAATTAAAGACCCTAAATGAACCATGTTGGCCTATGAACTAACATCTCATGCTGAGAGCAAAGGTTGCTGACATTATATCATGAACGCAGACCTAAGATGGACTTAAGGAAAGCAAACTAGATTAGGCCTCCTTGTTAGGATCCCAGCCGAGTTCCTAGGGCCCTAAAACTGGCCCCTCACTTTTTCCCCTTCTCTTAAACACAGACTCATGCCTGCAAACTCCAGAGACCCCGATGCAGCTCCCATGGACCTAAAGTAGACCTAATTTCTGCCCGTTGTCCGTGACATATGCTCACATGCAAATTATTTTTATGTCAAAACCCAGCTGAGCTCTTGTTTTGCTAAACTAAGGCCACTGTTATGATTTTCATGACCTAAATGGAGCTAGAACTCATTCAAGTCTGGGTTGAGTTCTCTTAGAGCTTAATTGGCCTAAAGGCCGCTTTGGTCCTTAACCATTTGACTAGACTTGACTTTTCTTAAACTAGGCTCTCCTATGAGCAAAAGCATCAATGCATAGTCCTTAACCTGGAGGTAGTTTGATTGCATAAAAACACATTCAAACACATATATAGTTTCTATAGAAAGCCAAGGTTCTAAGTTATAAGTGGTTCACATAGATTTCAGAACAGTCCTCTCATGACCCAAATACTCTGTACATCATTCATGTGGAGTATGGCAAGATTGGAACATTTTGATTGCTTTTCTATATCATATGGACTAGGAAATTGTGTCAGGAGTGGGTGAAATAGCTGCTTGCTTAGTTAAAAGACTAATAAACCCACCAAGTAACCAATTATTTTCCCGAGGGTTAGTAGCAGTGTGTGACCTAAAGGCACTGTTAATATGATATGATAATACCTTTAATGAAAGAATGTCTAATTCAAGTATAAGTATCCATATTAAATTTCAAATCTCACCCCCTTTGTTATTTAAAAAAATGCCCCTAGTGGAGTTGCCATTATAATTACCACGACCCAAAGTCCCCGAGTGCAGCTCCTCACAAATGGTCAAGCTTTCTTGCCAGGTGTATTCAAATATTACCTTTTCGGTTCTTAGCAAGAAACAAATCAAGTTGTAAAAGAGTGGGCTTCCTAGCCCAGAAGACTAGGTAGCAGCCCTAATCTAGGTCCAACATTGGGCCTAGTTTTCTGGTCTAGCCACCTAATAGTCTCTCTGCTTGAGTTAAGAGGTTGGAGTGCAATACTGGTCTAGGAACCTGGCCCAGGTTCATAAGCAAGGACTGTGACCACTGCCCACAAGCGCACTGGTTTTGCAGTATAGATAAAATATCATCCTCAAAGACCAAAGTAATCTGTGGAGTCCTTTCCATCAGAAAATGCTAAGCAATAACTTAATCGAGTATTTGATTTAACAATTTCTAAGCAATTGATTCCAAATTCAATCAAGAAGAAACACTTAGGGATTTATATAGTTAAGAAAGGTGTTGGATCAAAATGATTAACATGCGCTTTCTTTAATTGGATAATTTCGAGGAATTGTAATCTATCTAGAATTTAGTCTATTCTTTCGAAATCAACCAAATTTCCTAAACTAAGAAGAAGTTGTTCTTTCAAACTAATTTGTCTTAATCCAAGTTTAATATTTTTGATTACTCTCTAGCCCTCCCAACATACAAATCTCTCTCTCAAGTCATTGCTATGTTAGGTCTTATCAAGCAGTCTAACAGTCCAATTTCACCTTCAGTCCTTAATTCAATTGTTTCAAGGGTGTAAGCCAATTTTAGCCAAAATCCAGTCACAACATGATAATCACTTGATAAAACCAAATCAAACCAATCATGAAACGAAAGCATAATTCTATTCATTATAACATGATCCAACTACACTTTCATTAATAAACAAATCCCTAGATAAGATAAACTACTCACTAATGATTAAAAATTTAACAACTAACCAATTGATTTAGTAAAATCTGAGAGGGAAGGGCTTGACAGAGACAACCTTCAACAAAGTCTTCAAACCGCCAACAAAATCGAACTTCTCAGTTAAAATTTCTCACTTGCACAAAAAGCAAACTAAAAATTCTATATAAAAAGAGTAAAATTTAGAAAGGAAAAAGAAATATCTATGTTATGCGTCTCTTCTTCTACTGCTGAGAGATGAGTTTATAAAGAAGAACATGAGGATTTTCAGCCACACGACCGAAGGAAAACGAGGAGGCCACAGTTACCCAGCTCACCATGGTCCGTGGCAGGCAGCACAGTTGGACTATTGTCTTGGCTGGAATCAAATTTCTACTCTTCTCTTGCTCCATGGCCATAACATCTCATGGACATCCACAGGGGGTCAAAATACACTCAAATGAGCGTCAAATGCTGGGTCAAAATGATCCAAATTCCTACAAAGCATAGAAAAGAACCATACCCAAGCATAAATTGAGAATAGGAGTATAAATGATAACTTAAAGCACATAATTCTCCTAAAAAGGTAGCAAAATGACCCTAAAATGATATATATGATAAGCATTTATCAAACTCCCTTATGCTTAAACTGTTGCTTATCCCTAAGCAACGCTAAAACGAAAAATTATTCAATACCTCCTCAGGATGGACTTAGGTAGCAATACAATGGCAAAGCATATCCAAAAGTAGCCTAAAAAGATTCCAAAATCATTTAGCTAACAGACTAAGGAATGAAATTTTCGAGAACCACTTGATGTACCACAATGTCAAATTTGAATCAATCTTCCCCAAATCATCAAATACAATCATTTTACATATGAAACAAATTGAGCTAGCAATGCCGATAGAACCTCACTATAGTCATGTGGCACTCATCACTCATGCATTTAAAAATATGCAATAAGGTTATTCCATAGACTCAAATCTACCACAAACTTAACAAGACTCTCTAATTCGCCATCACTAAAAGCAAACACACTAGACGGTCATAAGGACTTTCGAAGGTTGTAATGGGACCATGGGTAAAGGTAAGTGAGGAATAAATGTTTTGGAAAGGTGGAGCTAGAAGCCATAGACTAAGAGCTAAACGTTTCCAATTCATCATACAACATCCTCCCTAGACTAATACAATTCATCGCCAAAATACATCCCCAATTGAAGAGACAAAAAGTTGAAAGCCATAAATGTTTTACAATCCCAACAAGGCTAACTTTCTTTTTATTATTCCCTTTTGTTTTCTTATTTTTTTCCTTGTTTTTTTTTCAAAAGAGTTAGCCAAGGAAAATCCATACCAAACTTTGAATCTCAACTCTTCTCCAAACGTTGTACAAAAAGACAAGGGATTTCCTTTTATCAGACAAGATTGCACATCCCTTCACCAAACAACCAAAATCCACCAAAAAGATCACAATATGCCTTACTACCTCCCAATCAAACTTGATGCAAAAGAATGAAATGCTCCTCTAGTCTTAGCTTAAGGGTGAGATAGTCATTTGGCCATAGGCTATAGTAGGAGGTTCAAATTAAGATTCATGGATATAAGCTCAAATGGGCTAGTAAGGGATATAATATGCAACAAAGGTGGCTATTTGGTCGTTGGGTTAAACAAGTCAAAGAATACCTCAATTATATTGCCTAAATGCATATGCGAAATGTGATCTTGAATGAGAATTTAAGCAAGTTCTAGAGAAATGATGTCAAGGAACAGTGGCACATGAAAGAAACATGAGACTAAATTGATAACTAGTCTCTAAAAGCTCAAAGCCTCACGGGACATCCACCAAGGTCATAACTAGCTCATTGGTAAACACATGCCAAAATTCATGTAAAGAGCCATGGGGTAATTTACTCACACTCAACATATGGTCAAAACATGAAGCTCATTTTCGCAAACTCATTCTCAAACATTCTTCTACACAATTGGGCGAATCAACGGATCAAACTAAACCAAAGAAGTCTATCTAGTCTACAAAGATCATCATCGAAGGATTTTTTTCTTCCATTTTTTTCATTTATTTCTTTTTTTTTGTGTGTTGTTTTTGTTTTTTTTGGACATATTTTTTTTCATGCATGTACTAATAACAAAATGCAATCTAAAATCCTAAAAATGCAAAAACTATGAAAACAAACTAAAAAAACTATAATGCAATCTAGAATGAAAAGGAAAAAAACTAAATATACTTCTAAAATACTTCTAACCATATAAGATTAAAACCTACAATGAAAATCCAAAAACTATCACAAATAATATATACAACACACATGCACACCAAACCAAATAAGGCATCAGATGCCAAATATAGTGACTAACTCTCCCATGCTTGAATCACACATTGCCGTCAATGTTGACACATATTAGAGAAAAAAGGGAAGGGGAGTAGCAAAAAGCAGTCAGAAAGGAGGTGAGGGAGGAGGATGAGGTGGTTGGCCATTGGAGATATGCCAACCCTGCTAGGTCTCTAAACAAGCGCTATAGTCCTGGAAGTATTGATTCTGGGTAGCAAGCATCCCACAGAGCTCTTTGTGGAACTCTTGGATAAAATCACAAAGAGCGGCACTCTCAGAAGCAACATAAGCTTGAATGGATACTTACTCCTCCTGAATGGACCTAAGGCGGCTTGCAGGTCAGCATAGTCAGTAGGGGATGGTTGGGAGGAAGAACTAGATCGGACTTGACTGGAATAAGGGGGTGGAGGGGTGTAGGCTGAACAACCTCGGCATCACCAGGTACCTAATAGAGGTTAGCCCAGTGAAATAAGGTAGTTCGATCAACATTGGGAAGCGATAGAAGCCGATCCCTAGGGTAAATCCAACACAAATGCCCAACCTCTACTTTACAAAAGTTCATGATCTCAAAGGCGGTTTGATCGAGCCGCTCGGACCCAGAGACTCTATCCTCAGAGTTGGGCTCAATACCCAAAAATTTAGCAATAGTTGTCATAATACCACCTGTGACTATCCTACCGTTAGTGCTAACAGTAGCACTATACCATTGTCTGGCTAAAAACAACTCGGGGTCAAGCTGGACGCCATCAAGCATAAATGATAAGAAGTACAACTCTGATAATCTCGGGACATTCAGACTATCATCCCGAGCAAAGAAACAGCAAGCTAGGATAAGCTGAGCTACTCGAATGCAGGGGTTCCTAATATATATGCACTTGAATGAACTAGTGCTAACACTCCCTGAAAGCTCAACCCAGAATGCAATTGGGTTTGAATTTGCAGGGGACTTGTCCATTCATTAAATCCATATTAGGTGAAAAATTGAATACACTATTGAAGGTATATAAGTTCAACTCGTATTATTGCCCTTGTAAATAAAATGGAATGTACCCGACTTGACATTGAGGCCCTCTAGTGACCTCAACATGAAGTGTACTCAGGAACTCCAAGGTAAGGTCCCAGTATGTATGCTCTTTTATTTCCATGAAGTATCCAATGCCACCCCGTACAAACAACCACTTAATATCATCTAACATTCCTAAACGTGCTAACAATTCCTCATCATAATAACGAGTTGCTACAATCATGTGTTCATTCAAACAATTATATCTAGCAACATGATCGGGGTTGCTTAAACCAAGAGGATGTGGAATGTTACCATGGGCTCGTGCATTCATGGAAGTTCGGGAGGTCTGTTGAGGTCGAGATGGTGCTTAGCTTGAGGATCCAACCTCCTTGAAACTCTTTTATCTTTTGGTTGGTGCCATTGTTGCAAAATAAAACAAAAATTGAAACTAAAATCTAAATAATATTTAAGGACAAAAAATGAAGAATTTAAGTAAAAAGAAGAAGAATTAGAGAGAGCAGAAGATGCTTATGGTGGATAGGTGAAGGTGAGATGAATTTGAAGAAGAAAAAGTGAAAAAAGATGCAATTTATAGACGAAAGAGAAGGATTAAGTGAAGAGGAAAGATTTTAAGTGAAAATGGAGTAAAAATGAGAAGAATTGAGGGAGGATTGAAGGATTAGTAATGATGGGCTTAGAGAGAGAAAGAGGGAGGCAGAGAGAGAAAGAATCGAAGAAGAAGATGAATTTTGGTGAAAATGGAGGGTGGCCGCGGTCAAAACCCTTGACCGCGGACCATAGCAGTTCACCACGGATCCATGACAGTGGCTATGGGCGGACAGTGGTGTCTGCTGACACTAGAATTGTTTTGGTTTCCTAGTTTGGCACCCCACGGTCGCAGCTCTGGGCTGTTGGTTGTGGTGCCAAACATTTTTTTTTCTTTTTTTCTTTTTTCCCTTTTTTTCTTTATTCTATTCTTATCCTTCTCTCTCTCTTTTTTTTTGTGCCTCTTTTTTTTCTATTTGTTTTCTTCCCCTTTTTTAATGAAATACTATTTCTATACTTGATCTGGATCAGTAAGTGTATAGACATTAGCATTATCATGGACCACAAAATTGAATTTTTTCAATTACAGGTACCATCTCAAAAGCTCTAGTTGAAGGTCCTTCATCGTCATCAATCTATGCCATAACCCGCTATCTGCATATAAGACAAACTGCTTAAGTAGCCCATCAGACTGGCTACTATCATCTTATTCAACCCCCAAATCAAAATCTGCATCAAATCCTTTTATAGGGGACAAAGAGAGAATAGCTTGAGTAAACTTGCAATAATCACTCATAGCAGACTCATTACAAGCATGAGCCGCAACCTTGGGTATGCTAGGCGACACAAGAGCAGCAAACTCCATCTTAATATACCTTTAGTAGGGGTCCTCAATAGAAATCTAGTCGAAGTCAAGAGGATCTGCACAATTCAAGATATCCTCCATGTCAATGTCGGGCGAAGGGGGAAATTCTTCTAATAGAGAAGAATTAGGAGAAACCACTTTGTCCTTCATATGACAAAACATAGCATGGCATCCTTACACGTCAAATGTTATACGCCCCTTTCTTACATCAATATGGTAACCTGCAGTAGCCATAAAAGGCCTACCTTGCATAATTTGGGCATCATCGGTCTCAGTCATATCAACCAAGATAAAGTCTTTCAATACCCAAATATCTCCTATTTCGATTGGCACATCTCCCAATTTGCCTATGGGTTGCATTTCAGAACCGTCTGCTAATTATAGTGAAAAGATTATGGATTATAATGGCCTTAAGTGAAGCTTATAAAACAAAAAAATAAGGCATTAAACTACGCTTGCACCTAGATCACATAAGACTCTCTCAATTTCTGCCTTGCCCACTATACAAGGGATAAAGAAGCTACCTGGGTTAGAAAGCTTAGGTGGAAAAATGGTAGGGATCTTTACAGTTTCATTCTCCATGAATATGGCGGCCTTGCCACCATCATTCCTCTCTTTACCATCAACTATAATTATTTCTCTACCCTCTTCAGTTGCTATGTCCTTTGGGTTAATAGAGTACTCCACTTTTTCCTTCAAGGTGACACGATTATAATGCTCACGAGGGTTAGGTTTAGGCTTGCTAGAAAGTCTATCCAAGGGTGCAGTAAAAAGCTAGCTTGTTGGGCAATTTGGGCTTCCAATATCTTGTTGTGAGTATTTAGTACATCAACCTTAGAGACTAGTTGCTTAATATACTCATCTTGCTTTTGTTATGCCATAAGCATACTTTCCATCATAGCTTCTAAATTGGACTTTTGGGGTACTCCTTGAGGGAAAGGAGGTCTTTGAAAACCGAGGGGTGGCCTAGCATTCATTAGGGGCATATTCAAAGGGTTTGGATTAGACCTATATGAGAAATTCAGATGATTCTTCCAACTCGGATTATAGGTACTAGAGTAAGGGTCATTGGCCGGTCTCGGGTTGAAGTTTTGGACATAATTGACTTTACTAGAGTCTTAGGAAAAAGGACTCCCAAATTTATCATTCAAAGTCATATGTTCAATAGAACCACAATTTTACATGGGAGAGGGCCACTAGAATTCACAGCGTTAACATTTATACGGTCCAACCTTTGAGCCATAACATCAACTTTAGTAGAAAGCAAAGTAAGTGCATCCACTTCAAGCTTACCTCCAATCCATTTAGGTTGGCCTCGTTCGGTGGATCATTGGAATTATTGGGTGCCATATCTTCAATCAAATTAGAGGCTTCATCTTTAGTTTTATTTATCAAAGTTCCTGCTGCCACCGCATTGATAGTGGACTTTATAGGTTGGGTCACACTGTTATAAAAGCTTAAATGATCATCCATCGTTGAAGACCATGATGGGGCATAAATATAGAAAATCCTTAAACCGCTCCCAAGTTTCATAGACCTTTCATCATCCCTTTGAGTGAAGTTAGTGATTTGGTTCCTTAAACTTGCCATTTTGCTCGGTTTAAAGAACTTGGTGAGGAAAGCTCTAGTAAGCTCTTTCCATATGATGATACATCCCAAAGGCAAAGAATGCAGCAAAGCTCTTACCTTATCCCTTAGAGAGAAGGGAAATAATCGTAGTTGGATGGCATCGGTGGAGACTCCATTAAGCTTCAACGTGTCGTACACTTCTAAAAAGACCGAGAGGATTAAATTTGGGTCTTCTAAAGGAGTGCCTCCAAACTAGGATTGTTGCACCATGGAAATGAAAGCCAGCTTGAGCTCAAAATTATTTGTATCAACATTAGGACGAGCGATGCTTGAGGTGATTCCTTGGACTCCAGCGGTAACAAAATCCCTAAGCGTCTTCCTTTGGTCACCTGCTTCTCCCGCCATATTTGTTGAAATTCTACTAGCCTTGCATCATTGTTCTTCAATCTTTTGCTTCTTCTCTTTAAGTAGAAAGTCCTCTCTATCTCGGGATCCGGTTCATGTAGAAATTGACTTCGCATAAACGTGGAAGATTCCTACAAGCACCATCACCAACACCACCAATGCAATCAAACCAGAAAATAAAAATAAAAGACAAAAAAATAAAATACTTAGTCACTTTTATAACACTAACTCAATAGTTAACAAATTGGCCCCTGACAACGGCGACAAAAACTTGACCACTGCCCACAAGTGCACGGGTGTTATAGTATGGATAAAATATCATCCTCAGGGACCAAAGTAATCCATCAAGTCATTTTTATCAGAAAATGCTAAGCAATAACTTAATCGAGGATTTAATTTCAACAACTTCTAAGCAACTGATCTTAAATTCAATCAAGAAGAAATGTCTAGGGATTTATGTAGTTAACAAAGGTGCTGGATCAAAATGATTAACATGCACTTTTCTCTAATTGGATAATTTTGAGGAATTGTAATCTATCTAGAATTAAGTCTATTCTTTTGAAATCAACCAAATTTCCTAAACTAAGTAAAAGTTGTTCTTTCAAACTAATTTATCTTAATCCAAGTTCAATATTTTTGATTACTCTTTAGCCCTCCCAACATGCAAATCTCCCTTTCAAGTCATTACTATATTAGGTCTTATCAAGTAGTCTAACGATCAAATTTCACATTTCAGTTCTTCATTCAACTATTTCAAGGGTGCAAGCAAAATTTAGACAAAATTCACTCACAACATGATAATCACTTGATAAAACCAAATCAAACCAATCATGAAATGAAAGCACAATTTTATTGATTATAACATGATCCAACTACACTTCTATTAACAAACAAATCCCTTGATAAGATAAACTACTCACTTGTGATTAAAAATTCAACAACTAACCAATTGATTTAGCAAAATCTAAGAGGGAAGGGCTTGACAAAGATAGCCTTCAACAAAGTCTTCAAGCCGCCAACAAAATCGAGCTCCTCACTCCAGATTTCTCACTTGTACAAAAAGCAAACTAAAAATCCTACATAGAAAGAGTAAAATTTGGAGAGGAAGACGCACTATCTATGCTATCCCTTTCTTTTTCTGCTGCTGGGGGATGAGTTTATAAAGAACAACGGAGGATTTTCAGCCACATAACCGAGGGAAAATGAAGAGGCCACAGTTACATAGCTCACCACGGTCCGTGTTAGGCACCACGGTTAGTCCGTGGTCTTGGATGGAACCAAATTTCAGCTCTTTCTTGCTCCACAGGCATAACATCTCATGGGCATCTATGGGGGGTCAAAATACACTCAAATGACGGTCAAATGCTAGATCAAAATGATCCAAATTCCTAAAAAGCACAGAAAAGAACCATACCCAAGATTAAATCGAGAATTTGAGTATAAATGATAACTTAAGGCACATAATTCTCCTAAAAATATAGCAAAATAACCCTAAAATGATATATATGACAAGCACTTATTAGACTAGGTCCAAGTTTCATGTTCATTCACAACTATGGCTGGGCCCCGGAAGCTACCAAATCTGAAGAGATTCAATATAAAACCCAAAAAAAAAATTATAAGTTTAATCAATAGAGCCGCTAGTGAGCTACCATTAAGGGTAAGCAGCATCATACTTAAACTCCCAATAATTAGTCTATAAAAAAAATTTCTTTAATGAATATTCCTAAAAAGTTCAGAAAAGCATTTAAAGATCTAAAATATTTCAAATAAAGGTCACGAAGGCAAATAATCCCAATTTCACAACAATTTACTGGTATGACAGCTTGATCCCATGCCTTAAATCATTGTGTAGTAAGAGTAGGACCAATAGAGTGGCGCTCTGCCTCACAATAGTCATGCCAGTCACACATTCTCATTAATTTGGACCATATATTAATTCTAGACTAGAGCTAAAGTATATTTGAATCTTACATGAATTGATTCCTCATTTGAAGAGCTGTGTAAGGATACATTTTAAGTTGACTTGCGATAAGTAACAAAGATGTTATGAGCTAGATAGTAAGATGTCCATAGCTCTTTAATATTTAGCCCATAACTATTTCCATAATCATTAAAAATTCATGAAACTTAATTCATTAAAAACTAGACTCAATAAGATTTCCGACGAAAAGAATTACGTTCATCAACACTAGATGAAAAATTATGGCCCGACCAAATTGAGGTTGACGCGTTGACCGAACTAGTGGAGTAATGTAGGGCCCAACTACTGCTGGGCTTGTTTTCTTACTATTAGGCTTGCCTTAGCCTCAACTGCGTGGAAGGTTCAATTAATTGCCTAATCAACTTTTAAATGAGGATACAATTGAATTTGATTGATAGATTGATTTGATTTTTGAATCCTTTTTACTTTAATTTTATTTTTATTTGATTTGATTTTTGATTTGCTTTTTACTTACAAAAATGTTTTGATTCTTCTCTTAGCTATGTGTCCTTGGTCCCATATAAAAAAAGGAGTATCTCTCTCTCGTTCACCCATTTCTTACAACTTAGAGTACAACTCTATATTTTTTTTTCCTCTAGATCATCGCTTCCACCAGAGGAAACTATTATTTTCTCCCAAAAGGTTTCACCACCTATAGCAAACTCTACCTCACTCTTGCCTCATACAAGACTTATCTTAAAATATGGTAGTAACCAAATTCTACCACATTCTTCTACCAAATGTCTTAACAAAGGATTCTTCTGTCAAAAAAAGGGCTAGCTTTATCATGCCCTAATGAACATGGGAGGAAGAAAATGAAGAGTCATTGCTCTACCATTCATTCGGAACAAGATAGGTCCTACCGGCCATAAACCAAAGAGAATAAATTATTTACTTTATCTTTAATTCTTATCTTTAGTGCCTAGCTCTTATTTGAACCTCCATTACTATGTGCACAATATTTATTATTTGGTTCATAAAATAAAAATATTTTAATAACAAAATGATTGTAATATTTTTTGTTTTTTTGCTAGATTTGATTTATTTTAAAATGATTTGTTAATAAGTATTACCCTGGATATCCTTCTTCCCTCATAAATAAGGCAAAATCATGAGAAATACCCTTTTGCATGAAGCTAAAAATACAAGTGTCAATATGTCTATTTCTAATTGAGGCTGCTATTGAAGCAGGTAGTTTAATGCTGGTTTTCACCATCCATTAGGTTGTACCTTCACCGCTGAATCGATTCTCATAGTTTGCAGCCACGAAATCAGTTTTTTAATCCCTATTTGGGAATGACAAGTGTAATGTTATGGAGAAAACCCTTTTTCTTCTTGAAAATCAAATGCTATGTCCTTTAGTTGTACCTTTGATTTGGAGTACTTGGTTTAATGAAGGAATTGGGAACTTTTTATGGAATTATAGGTTTGTACATTACCTTCGAAAATGTGCTTGCAACTTTATAATATTAAAAGTGTCATTCCATCCTACCATATTTCACCATAGAATCACCACTGTGAGAAGCCCAATTGATATGCCATCTTGATAGAGGTGGCTATGAGGAACAAAGGGGTCAACTTAAGCCTTAGGGTGTCACTGATCTTGGGACTCCCACCGCAACCATCACTAACGACAACGTTTTCAGGCCTATAGTATTGTCCACTATTATGCCTATGTATGGAATTAAGAGTTATCTTTTTGGACTAATTTTTTAAATTTAAATCCTTATAATTTGGACATATTATTCGTAGTTACTAAATGAAAAAGTTAGTGGACAACACTTGTTCGTTCATCTTAAATGTCTATTCAAGTTTCACCATTTATAACTTTTGTGTTTTGGGTTTCCCATTGAGATACAAATCATGGTGTGCTTAGTTTTCTTTCAATCAATTTGGGGCATATTTATAGAAGACTAGCTAATAAGATATGTTAGCGTTTGTTTTTTTTAGCTAATGATGCAAAGCAAGCCAAATCATCCATCTAAGTTAACTTGGTTTATAGTTTACTTATTAGTGGTGAATTATATTAAATAAAGCTTCTTATACAACGTCTCCAAGATTTTTAGTTTTGTAGGTCAACTTTAAGCTAATCTTTTGATGACTAAATGAGATCTAAACTTAATGTTTTACACAACCAAAAATTGCTTGATGTATATTTTTCAACAAGTTATGACACTCCTCAATATTTAGAGTACAACTCAAGTTATGAGGCAAAAATTGAGCAAAGGTCTATGTAGGTATGTTTTTACAAGTTTTTTACTATAAGTTCCTTTGATCAATCAAATAGAAAATTAAGTGCTCATGTTTGGTGGGTCATTACTGAACATCCCAAAATTGCCCCCTTTAAAGATAACTAACGATTTCTCCTTCTAGGTTAGTTGAAGATATCACCAAGCAAGGATATGCATAGAAGTTTCAGCTCTTATAATCTAGCAGGTAATCCCCTTTTCTTTGTTTCATTTATACAATTGCTAGATTTTCATTAGTTGTTTTTTCTTGCAGTTATGTTGGTTATCTCTAAACGTGGAGGGGAGAATATCTAACTATTGGCTGTGAACCCTTGTGAATTTCAGCTTTGAGATTTGGAATTGTGAAATAAATAAAGCTTTTGCTTGTCTTTCTCTCTCTAGAATCTCTTTTCTTTATCTCTTTATTTAAGAATGGTGACTAGAGTCATAGCTTTATCTTAATCTTTGGTGGCTAGGCCTTCATGAGATGAGGTGGAACTATGCGAGTCTAAGTGGCAGCTTGACCTTTATCTGAGATATCTTTTTCCTCTTTACTTATTGGTGATTTGTCTTCCACAAATATAAATCCACAAACTTGTATTTGTTTTAGGTGTAAGCTTTGTTTAAAGTTATATAATCTTGGGTATTATCTTTGGAGTTGATATAGGAGTATCCTTAGCCATCATCAAGGGTAGAAAAGATCACCATGATGAGTCTAAGGTAGATTTCAAGGGTTTTAATCTTATAGAAATAGCTCATAGCCTTGGCTTGAATCAGTCCAATTTTTGCCTAACTTTTGAGCTAAATTTTCCATACCATTTGAGGCCTAATTTGGGTTGGACCGATGTCTATCTTGAATATTAAAGTGTCAGCTCTCATATGAATAAAGTTATACCCTTTTGTCCAAGAATTTGCCTCCAGAAAGTTGCAATTTATGCTAAGGGTACAACTCGACAATTTTAGCATATAAAGTCAGCATTGACTGCAATTCTTAATCAACTTTTTGGTGACTTTTGCTGGAGTTTTGGTCAAATTATCTGCCTAAAAAATTATTAAGAAATACCACAAATGTTGGCTATAAAATCTTGCTATGGCTCCTTTTATCCAACTTGAGAATGGAGGAAGCTCCCATTTTTTTAATCCAACTTGAGAATGGAGGAAACTCCCATTTTTAACAAGTTAAAACAATTCCAGCACCAACTTGTATTTTTATCTCATTTTGAAGTGGTTTCTTGCATCTCGAGCTTACTTAACAAAGTTCAGTCTAGTGTTTTTTGAATGAGA
Organism: Carnegiea gigantea; assembly: GCA_029747015.1. Taxonomy (NCBI): domain Eukaryota; kingdom Viridiplantae; phylum Streptophyta; class Magnoliopsida; order Caryophyllales; family Cactaceae; genus Carnegiea; species Carnegiea gigantea. The sequence goes on along the minus strand of JAKOGI010000802.1, from coordinate 193,099 downwards.
TGCACATTTAAATGGCACCTAAGTTATGTTTTGGAGTTAACCTCTCTACAGGTAGTGATGTTTGTAGAGTTAAGGTTGCCTACATCTGGATCTCTCCATACCTCATAAAAGCAGGATCCATATTAAGAGTAGTAGAAGTTGCTGTTTAGATGACGCGCAAGTCGATTTGTCCCATAAGTACACTAGGTATCAAGTGTTTGTTGCATCTTTCCTTTTCTAATTGTAGTTCATACATTTTTTAACTTATTCTGGCATGTTTGTTACAGTTGAGAGAGATATAAAAGAAGCTTATAATACGTCTCCATCAGTTGTAGTATTCATAATATGGTAAATGAACATATCAAATTTGCAAGCTTAAAAACTCTCCTAAGATCTTGGAGTTCTTCACCTAGATTTTGATCTAACGGTGAGTTCAAGTGGGGATCTTTATCCCTAAGGATGGTGGTTATCTTTACCCCCTTCAGTGGTAGCCTCTTAAGCTTGGTGGTGGAAATTTTATCCAAGTTATATCTTGTTCTTTAACCATTTACTTTCTTATCTAATTAAAACATCGCCCAGTTAAGGACCCTGAATACAAGTTCATACTTTAAGTTTAGTATAGGGCCACACTTCAGTTGTCGGTGACTTTGTTGTCCTTTACAGTTTGTGTTTTTCTTTTCCTTTCCTTGTGTACTCATTCATCTATTCAATTAGGAGAAGCCCTCATTTCTAACTCATGCCGCTAAAAAGTACCCTTTAGCTCGACAAATGGGCATTATTTAACTTCTTCTCTCTTCTTATCCCTTAAAATGAGTGAGGAAGAGAACCATTCTTTCTCTCCTTCTTCCTCAAGCACATAGAGTGCCTAGGAAATGATCTTGGAACAAGTCCGCAAAAGTAGACTTAAAAAAGCTATACTTGAGCTCTAAACTGGGTTGATGGACATTACCCAACAGTTTGATCAACTTGTACCCCAAAACTAAAACATACATCAAAATCCTCTTGGGAATAAGCAAGACAACCGAGCTTCTTTGTAAGACTCCTATGATGAAGAAAGTGATCATTCTTATTGTGATAGAAGGAGACATAGGAGAAGAAGGCCTACCAGAGTTGATTTCAACAACATTAAGGTTAAGTCACACTATTCCAAAGGGTGTTTCAAACCAGACAAATGCCTTAAATTGGTATAAGCCCTTGAAGGGATTTTTGAGATCAAGCAGTATAATGTTAAGAAGGCCTTCAAGGTTGCTCCTTTGAGACCCAATAAGTATCCTACTCCTTGGTATGCAATCTTGCAGATGCAATGTGCTAAGGATGATAACTAGTCAATGAAAAATTGAGCTAACTTAAGAAGGTGAAGGACAAGGGATTCCTTCTAAAAAGTTACATGAAAGACCTTTACCTTAAGGACATTAATTTGAGGCAAAGAGACATGGGAGTGGAAGATTACATAGGGGAGTTTTAGTAACTCCAAATCAAGAGTAGACTTCAAGAAGAGTTCGAGCACATCAGGGCGACATTCCTTGGTGGTTTAGCCCCTTTAATGCCTGAGAATGAAGAGTTATAACCTTTTTGCACCTTTTAAGACTTGTGCATGCTATCCATTAAGGTTAAAAGGCAACAAAAGAGTGAATGCCCTTAGTCGAAGCCTCAAAGTAAGACCTCATTTCTTTTCAAATTTCTCTCTAAATTTAGCTCTATAAGTAAGCCAAAACGTTCATTCATGGGGATAAGGGTCAAGCCTAAGAGAAATGGAAAGGTAAAAAGGTTCATAAGGGGACACTGAAGAAGTTTGATGGTAAGAAGTATTTTAAGTGCCAAGGGTTTGGATATTTTCAAGCTAATTGTCAAAATGGGCATGTCATAACCATCAAAGAGATTAAGGAGATCACATAAGCTATGGAGGCTAAAAGTAAAGAAGAAGAGGGCACCCTAGAAAGAGAGGTCAAATACCTTGGTCTTGATTAGGGGGAAGCTCTTATAATCAAAAGAGCGCTTCATCTTAATGAGAAACAATAAATGGAGAGGAAAGGAGAGCAAATCTTCTTAACTAAATGCACTATTGTAGGTAAGGCTTGCAACTTAATTGTGGATAGTGGGACTTATATAAAATATGACATCTCAAACACTTAGGAAAAATTCAATCTACCCACCTCTCTTATCCTCGCTCGTATTCTTTCGAATGGCTCAAGACATATAATGAGGTAAAAGTCACTAAAAATGCTATTGTTTCTCTTTCAGTTGCCAAGAGCTATAAGGATGATGTTCGTTGTGACATTTAACCCATTGATGCTTACCATCTTCTCATAGGGAGGCCATGGCAACATGACAGTAATGTGACCCATAATGGATCATATAACACTTATTCATTTAAATTCAAGGATAGAACCATGGTCTTGACTCCTCTATCTCCTTCCTTAGTCCCTAAAAATAGCTATAGGGTGGGAATCACATGTAAGTAAAGCCTCTACCTGAGTAAAACACCAATTAAGTATGCCTTGAGTTAAGGAGAAACTGTGTGTGCCTTGCTCATGGTTGAACAAAATGTAAGTGAGAGAGACACTCTTTCTCATTCTTTGCTAACCAACTTTTAGAGGAGTATGATGACACTTTCCCAAGTGATTTAGCTCCTTGTTTATATGCTATTTTTAGCATTGACCAAATAGACCTTACTCATGACTTTACACTACTGAACAAATTGACATATAGAAGCAATCAAACCAAAGCAAAAAAAAGTTACAAAGGCAAGTGCAAGAACTCATAAGTTGAGGCTATGTGAGGGAGAGTCTTAACCCTTGTTTGCTTATAACCCTTTTAGTCCCAAAAAAGGATTGCACCATGAGGATGTGTGTTGATAGTAGGGTCATTAGCATCATCATCATCAAGTATGCATACCCTATACCTCGTTTTTATGACTTGTTAGATGAGCTTTATGGTTCCTCGGTTTTCTACAAGGTTGACCTTAGGAGTGGATGTCACCAGATAAGGATAAGGGAGAGAGATGAATGGAAAATAACCTTTAAGATTAACGAAGGTTTATATGAGGGGTTGGTCATACCCTTTGAGTTATCTAATGCTTCTAGCACTTTCACGAGGTTAATAAATAAATTCCTTGGTGCCTTCTTAGGATATTTTATGGTGGTATATTTTGATGATATCTTAGTGCATACCATGGAGAAGAAAAGCAGAGGGAACACCTTAGAAAAGCAGTTGAGGTGTTAAGAAAACAAAACTTTATTGCGAGTAAGAAAAGTATGACTTATTTATCCCAATTGCAGTCTTACTTGGCTACATTACTCCAAGGATCAAAGATTGAAGCCATGAAGAGTTAGCCTACATGAATGAGCATCATAGTGATGAGAAGCATCCATGGCCTAGCCTCCTTTTACATGAGGTTTATTAAGAATTTAAGCTCCATTATTACTCCCTTGACGGAATATATAAAAAAAGAGTCCTTTTAGAGGACTCCACAAGCTCAAGGGGCCTTGGAAACAATCAAAGAGAAGTTTTATCAAGCTCCTATGCTAACTCTACCCAACTTCAATGATGTTTTTGAGGTCGAATATGATGCAACTAGTGTGGGAATTGAAGCCTTGCTCATCGATGGAGGAAGGGCAGTAGCTTACGTTAATGAGAACCTAAATAGTGCTCAGAGGAACTATGGTATTTATAATAAGCAATTCTATGCTCTTGTGAGGGCCCTCTTGATCATTGGAGCCATTACTTGAGGCCAGATCATTTGTACTTCATTTAGACCATTAAGCTCTCAAACACATCAACAATCAATAGATGCTCAACCCAAGGCATGTAAATAGAGTTCAACCAATCCCTCTATTTATTTTTCAAGCACAAAGGTGTCAAGTCCAATGTTGTGGCTGATGTTCTATTGAGAAGGTATACTTTTTGGTACATTTTAGAAGCTAAACTCCTTAGTTTTTAAGTTATTGAAGATGTGTACAACCACAATAATTAGTTGAAGGTTGTCTTGGAAGAACAATATCTTCAAGTACCTTATGAGTGTAATAACCGAAACATAAATACCTTAGCCTTTACTTTAATTAACATGCTTGAGTACTGTATTTCAATTCGACATTTGAAACATTTTTGTGATTACATGCTTAGACGACAAAGTGGCCTCCAAACCACATTTAGTAAGGCTCATATAAAGTCATTCAATACTGCTAAATAGATGTAAATTGACCTATTTATGATTGGAGGGTATAACTATAACCTCGTTCAATGCTTCATATAATTTGCAAAATATCTAAGATTTTCTTTGAAATATCTAAGGTAAATGAAACAATAATGTGAATAACCAAAATAAAAAAATAATACAAAGTTCTGAGATTTTTTGAGAAATATCGAAGATATTTGGAAAAGTATTTGCGATTCTTTAAAAAATATCTAAGATATTTGGAAAATATCTGAGACTTTTTTTTCAAAAATATTGCAGATTTTTTTGAAAATATCTGATACATTTAGTGAGGAAGGGGTGTCAAAACTTATATATGTACCAACGCCCCCTCTTTTTCAACTAACGGTCATGCATTCCTCTTTCTGTTGCTCCTTTTACCATTTAAGTAGTGAGCCTACTTTCGTCATCATCAAGCTGTAAGCCATTATTTTTGCAAGAAAGTGATATATCTTCTATGTATATTTACTAACTATACATTTCGAAAATGCACATATTTTTATACATATCAAAATCTCAAATGTAGAGTTATTTAATGGGTCATTTTCAAGGATTGCTTTGCCACATAATTAAGTGGACCCGCTAGTTATTACTTATTAGGGCCTGGCCTTCAGTTCACCCGCACAGTCTCAGGTCAAGTCACCTGATATGCCGATAGCTGTACTCCTGTTGGATGACCACATTGTATGTAGGAGTTCATTAGTTTGGGTTCCACTTTTAGATAACAACTAGTAACAGTTTTAATATAATTATCTCTCTCCCTGATTTCGAACTAAAAGGAATTAAAATGCGGCCGCTCACTAGAAAATGAATTTTATTCTTTACTGTGTAGGGGCAAACATGCTGAGTCTCGACTTACGCTTCAAACATTTTGTGCTTTCATATTTTAGGTTGTGCATTAAGAAAGTTACACATCGGACATTGCAAGTAAAGCATGAAGTTAATCAATGGGGTTTAGCCAAGCTCACAGGGACATCTTTCTAAGTCTTGGGGTGCCTGTAAGTATGTGGGTAGCTTATTAGACTATCATTTAAGCTCAAGCATGTTACTTTACACATTGGTTACCTTATATGAGCTATGAGATGTTATTGTATTTGGTTTTGAGTATGTCAATTAGTTAAGCCTTATCCTTTCTAGGATGATAGTAATGCCCTAACCTGGCCTTTTTTTACTGTATTAAGCACGAATGACCAATTAATTAAGGCTGATTACATGATTAGGAGTTTGGGTGTTATAGTTTTGGTATCAGACCAAGGTTTCAAAGTCACTGTGAGTTATAAAGGGATTAAAAGTCATGTTAGAGTTTCAAATGTGATGTCAAGTATGAATTTAAGAGTAAGAATACGTAACGAAGGTGGTTATTCAATATTTACCTTGTTTCCATTAGTTGTCATTAAGGTCAATAATCTAGCTAGGTAAGCCTTAAACATTACTTCCTAACGAGGCCATTTACGGATCCATAAATGATTCTTCTAGTATTGGTTGTTTTTAATCTTTTACACAAGGACAAATTCCCTAGTAAAAGGTGTGGTAACCTTGAACCCACATGATGAGAAGCTATCATCAATGTAAATATCCATAGGAGCCTACGACACTCTTATAGTGTTTTTCAATCGATGTTTAGCTAGTCAATAATGGAACACAAGTCAGGTGAGTTATGATATAGTACTTGATATCATATGGTTCAATCATGAAAAGATCAAAGATACTATGAGTGTTGTCATTCACAAATTTCAAAATTATGCCGTTAATCCTAAGCGGGGCATATACCCAAGTCATTACATATTAAGCATGATTCGCAACTGTGCATGAAGGAAAAAGGTGGAGGATCTTTGAGTATGAGTTTCATGCAGACATTGGGACATTAATTAACATCAATAGGGGGAGGACAAGTCCCTTGGCATTATTAGATCCTAGAGGAGGAGGAGGCAATGTAGGAATTTGAGATCGTGCAACATATTTGAGGATCTTATGCATGAATAATACGGACCTTAAGAGCACATAGGAAGCACTAAAGGGTGGATCATTTCATATCAGGTCTTTAAAAGATTAGGTGGTATGTTCTTTTTGAAATGAGATGTACTACCTTAATGAGGGAATAATCAAAATAGTAAGAGTAGTGGTTATCCATGACATGTACTTCTCTTATGGCATTAACTTATATATGTGGTACCTAAAGAGAAACCCTTGAGCAAGGTATATGTATGTACATATATTTTGTACATTATATTATAAGAAATTCTAAGGGTTATAATTTACATTCTAGCCAATAGTTGGACATAATTGATGGATATGGTTGGTTGTATGAAGAAGGTGTAGAGAAGAATAATAGGAGCATAACCCTCTTATTGTTAGAACTTTGGATATTTAATCTTACTCCCGTACGACCCCCTTTGATTAATGAATCACTTCATGAGTCAAGTATTATATGAAGTGCATTTGGCTATAACTGGTGATGCCATAATACTACACTGTCCTGTTCATGAAGATATCACCTTGGGTCAACCGCAAACGTAACAATAAAAACTCATAAAGCAAGGGGAAATGCGAGAAATTCATACGTGAACATTGAAAACTTAGGCGACTTTGTTTTCAACATGTCAAACCTGTACAAATGTACTCATATAAATCTTTACATTGACTTAAAAGAGCCTATAATAGCCTTGACTCCATTAATGTGAGGATCCCCCAATAAAATATTACGTACCATTACATATTATGTAGTCCTTTAAATACGGTCGTGTCATGCCTTGTTTTAGCAAGATCCAACCCTTAAGCCCTCAGTAGGTCCTAATCAACCAATGGGTACCGAATTTTCTAAGTTACCTTAACAATAGCCTACTAAGTACTCTTATAATAATCAATTTTCTTTTTCTGTGAAATCATGACAGCTAAGTTAGAATGTTATCCTCTCCCTCCAATTAGTTATCTTTGCTTGAGTCAGCTTTGGTAATCTTTTTCTCCTTATTAAATGGTGCCCACTGTGTTTATAATAAGCTCTAAGTGCTGTTACTATCTCATACCAATATCCCTGAATCTATTAAGTCTGTTCAAGAATGTATCTGTTATTTTGGAGAATTTTTTAATTAAAAAGCCAACAAATGAAGCCTTTGCTTCTATGGTATTTTTACCTTAATCCTTTAGGATTTCGTACCATATGTTCTCATGAGGATTGCTCTAGTTTTTTGGGTAACCCCTTTAGTATAAGACAAGCTTGTTTTCACCTCATACACTACCTCTCCTTGTGGTACTTTGATGATCCCTCTAACTTTAGAGTCTAAATCATTTACATTGGCTTATGGATCTTCATGAAAACATCATGAATCTTTCTTATAGTCACACCAGCCCAGGTGTGGGTCCATTCATAATGGATTAAAGATACCTTTGTAAAAGTCATTCGAATGTTGCAATCTTTGAGGTTTCCAAAAGGGGGGCCTTGTGCTGAAGGGTAACTCTATAGTCTAATCTTGGGCTAATACCTCGTACATTTTGTCGCTTGCAAATAGTGATGTCCAAGCCACCCTTAAAATATTTGATCACCACCTAAAACATCTATTTTTATTGTTCCTCTATCTTCTAAACTAATTTGAAATATTATTTTCCCTGAGTAACTAATGCTTGGGACTATTTGATTCTTACTGCCCTCTATTCTTAAATCATTTGTCTTCATCACCATTTTCATTCTACATGCCTTATAATACCATTCCCTTCACTTATCATTTCATGATATGTCATTTATTTTTTAATTATGGTTTTACATAAAAAAATTTTCCATTATTTTTATGATTGATCTTTCTCTTCCTTGGTCATCCTAATTTATTTATTGGCCTTATTTATCTGCTGTTGTGTCTTTCTTTGATCTCATATTAATGTCCAGAGCTTGTAAATTAGCATATGCCTTTCATATTGATGTTCTTTCTTCTAATATTTCCCATGTTTATAGATGGGCTTCATCCTTAAAGTTGCTTCCTTCCACTATTATTTATCTTCGCACTTTTTCATTCAAACTTCTAAAGAATTGCAGATTCTCAAACATACTCTACACACTTTCTGGTAGACTATGTTCTTGAATCTTGCTGCTTACGACACAATACATCCCTAATACATATTAAATGCTTGTTGAAACTCCGATAAATTTGGCTTTTATCTTCTTCCTCTCTATTTCGCTTAAAGCATATTTGCATCTATAGCCTGCACCCTAATTCACCAATATTAATAAGTCCATACAGCTTGTTTTTACTTGTACATATAATTCAACTTTAAAAATGAGGGTGAACCTTGGACTATTGCAATTCCACCCTTTCTTTTGCGTTTAAACTCCATTCATAAGCTATGTTGATCTTTTTCTACTCCATGTTGCCACCTTACCTGAACTTATTTCACATAGGTAAGAGAATATTCTTGCAAATTCATTTTGTAATAAGTTTGAGCTCACAGCCTTTGTTCGAATCTGTCTGATTTTTACTAAATATTCTAGCTAAACTTTTCATATCATTTGGCATCTAATTCAGGTCAAAACCTTATCTATCTTGAAGATTACAGAGGTCTTCATAATATGAATAAAGTTGCAACCTTTTCTCAAGAACTGCCCCCCAAAAGTTACAATTGATTTGAAGGGTATAGTATGGCAATTTTAGCGCATGAAGTCAGAATTGGCTTAAATTCTTGATCAACTTTTTCGTGACTTTTACAAGGTTTTAGGGAAAAAAAAATGTCCCTAAATGATTTTCAAGAGATGCCCAAATGGTTAGCTAAGAAATTCAGCGATGGTTCCTTTTATCTAGCTTGGGAATAAAGGAAACTACCCTTTCACTTGTTAATACAATTCTAGCAGCCTACTTGCATTTTTATCTCAATTTAGAGTGTTTTCTTGCACCTCCAGCTTACTTATAAAGGTTGATCTAGTGTATTTTGAATTATACGCATATTTAGGCATTGTTCTTTTCATTGGTAAATCCCAATTTACTAACTTCAACCCACTTTGACCCAATTCACGAACTTCAATTTAAAAAAAAAAACCAATTTCAACCTACTTCGATCAACATAAACCCACTTCAACCAACTTCAGCCATTTTCCAACCCCTATTTCCCAATCGAAAGAACAGACCCTTAGATAACACCTAAGTCAATTTAACCAACAAGTACAGTAGGTATCAAGTGTTTGTTGCATCTTTCCTTTTCTAATTATGTATAGAAACCAACTTGTAATTTTTTTTTACTTATTCTAACATGTTTCCAGTTGTTGAGAGAGATATAAAGGGGCTTATAATGCCCATTTATCAGTTGTAATATTCAAAATATGATGAATAAGAATCGTAGCCTTGTATGCTTTAAAACTCTCTTAAAACTTTTATGCTCTTTATCTAGATTTTGATCTTGTGGTGATTCAAGTGGGGATCTTTATCATTAGGGTGGTAGTTATCTTTATCCCTTTTGGTGATGGCCTCTTAAAGTTTGTGGTGGAAACATCATCCAAGCTATATCTCGTTACTTGCTATCTATCTAAAACACTACCTAGTCAAGGACATTAACTTTCATGGAAGTTTATGCATAAGGAGTTGAGTTTCAATCTACTTAAGTCAAGTAGTGACTTCTTCAATTTTCATCACCAATGATGAAAAGCCCTATTTGAGGTCTAGAGGAACATGTCTATTAGAAATACTAAGCTTTATTTACTTACCTATGGTGAAAACATTTATAGCCAAACCTACAATTTAACATCAAGCCATACGGTAACAATTATCCCAACATATATTATATGATGCTAAAAGGGAGGCAATCTGAGGTGTTCCATAAAGAAAGAAGATGCTACCTTGATGTATAGGTTTAGCTAAAAATAATGATGAATAAAGAAAGTGAGCTCTCTAAGAGAAAGAGCTTGCCTTGTGACTGGCATTTCATACCAGGGAGAAAGGCCTAATGGTCCCCACTATTGCATAGTTATTAGTTCCGGTTATTCGGATTAGACCTAATTTGATATGTCCAGAATAGAATGCCTGATATTTGGGTTCTCCATCTCTTATCTCTTCCTGGACATGTAATAGAATAAGCGCTAGCTCCAGCTTATCTGTCAGCATTTGCTGCTGCTCAGGTAGCTTACATAGTGAAGTGCCCCATAATAACGATGGAAGACTCAACGCTTTCAACTCTATCTCCGTAAAGTATGCACTAACTCGCCACTATTTCTAAAACTTGCCTAACTAGATCCTAACTAGCTTAATCCAAGGTTTTTTGAAGTGATGAAATGGGCATAGGAAGAGAATTTAAGACTTTAAGAAGTTTTCTTACCCCGAGACTAGAGATTAGGCTTTCATAGCCTCAGTAAGTTCCCATAGACTTTTCTATTTATGTTCTGTCGGAATGGATTTTCTATTAAGGGAGTTGAGTAAAGGCTTATTAAACTAGAATTCAGTTAGGAGCTTTAAACTAGTGAGAGTTTGAAGATTGATGTCTTAATACTAATTTCAATTTCCTTTAGCCCTAGGCTTCTTCACCGGTAAGTTACAGGGCATCTAGTCCCTAATGATGGAGTCATATTTTTCTTTTTATCTTTGATACAAGTCCCAACCTTAGATTGATCAGGTGAAGATTCATCTTTCGCATGTTGCGGGGATTTCTAGTTAGGAATAAAACTCAGAAATAGCTCAGCATCCTCGATCTAGTTACCGAGCCCTTCAGCAGGCTAAGATGAAGTTGAAATTCCCGGATCTTCACTTCCCAAAAGCAAATATTCTAACACCCTCCATCCCTAATCCCCATTTCAACTATAACTTTGGACACCCATAACAAATAACTCCCAAAGAAGCCTACGGGATAGAGATGCTGACGCTCAAGGAGAGGTCAAGATCTAATTGCAGTCTATGTCTTTGACTGACGCACGGATAAAAGATCTGACAAAGGAGCATTATAGGGGAAGATTCTAAAGATCCCTTACTGGATTAAGGATTATACTGTCTATGGCATTTTCTTTCGTCCCTAACATCCTAGGGAATATCTGGGAATGCAGCACCAAAATAGTTTTCGAGTTCTTCACCTTCTCTTTTGGAAGGGGTGGGGCTATTACACCAATAAAAAAGAATATGACTTGCTGAACTTCCCGTGGATGAGATTAGGCGGGATAAGTAGGAAATGATTATCCTTCCATGGTATTTCCTCATTTCTAATTGATTCACCAGGTTTCGGAAGAGAGGCAGCGGAGCCAAATAGAAGCTTCGTAAGAGAATTGACGGGGCTAAACCAAGGCTTCTTTTCTTTATTGGATTAAATATGGGTGTTGGAGTCCTGGGATTATACTAGATTGAGCTCCCCGATCACTCAATCTATGATTTTCTGACTTCTTTGTTGCCTCTACAAGATCTGATTCAGTAGGAGGGGAAGAGAAATCAATAGACTAATTCCACTCTCAATCGTCCTCCAGCAGAGAGTAAAGAGTGACGAAAGCATCTAAATCAAAGACTTCGTCCCCATCTTCAGGGCATGGTAATAAAATTATTGGGACTGGGGCTCCCTCTGCTATCTATTTGATAGCTAGCCAAATCCTTAGTCTTCTGCTTGTCAATTAGTGGGTCTAAAAGAATAACTTGAATATTCTGTAGTATTGCTGATGACAGCAGCGCTTTCTTGGCAGAGTTTTAGGCGGTAAGAGAGAAGTTGGTTTGTTGGAGCTGCTGAGCATAACGAATCGAAGCCAAAGACATTTCGGATCAAGGTTGCTTGTATGCTAAGCCGATATAAAGGGATGGCAGAATATTGATTGGCAGGTCTACGTCAGATGCCTTTTGAAGGAAGTTTAGTTCATTCCTATTGGGCTCGCATGCTAGTTAGGGATAGAACTACTACTCCAATGCTAATAGCCTTATCCTGTATAATACCCGCACACTAACACTCCTTATGAACTAGCTACGAAAGTGACTCCTTAATTAAGGAGAGGGTGTGGAGTTGTACATCCATCCTTGGAAACCATCAATTCTTCCCTTCGCAACCTTCTTATGATGGATATGATCCAAGGCTACCTGGATATCATATGGCACCTGCTTTCATGGAACGAACTCTTCTCATCAATTCAGAGAGTGATTATTTAGGCTTTCTTCATTATTGGAATCAATTACTTGAATATATGTCTCAGCTACGCTATATCTATATAGCAAAGCTTAAAGGAAAACAGTTGTAAAATACTTCAAAGATATCTCAGAAATAACTTTTTTGCAATAACTACGTTGCAACAGAAACTAAGATTAGCCATAGCTAGCGTGAGATGAAGATATTTCTAGCACCCCCTCAAATTGATGGTTGTGAAACACCCAATTTGTTGAGCAATTAACATTGTTGAATCCCAATCAAGGGTTTTATTCATATTTTTGCTAATTGTGTAGTAGTATCATTAATAAGATGAGACCTTTAAAAAGTTTATGCCTCACAAAAAAAAAAAGAAAATAGTTAATCTCAACATATTTGGTTATCTCATAAACGACTGGGTTCTTATATCAGATATAGCTTGTTAACTATCAAATTTTGACTAAATTGGAGTAATTTGGCAAGCTTGAATGTTATGAAATAACCTGCTTAACTAAGCAACTTCAACTGCAACTCTCCCCACACTTCTATAGTCTACTTCTATTAATGATAGGGAAACAATATGCAACTTGTTGGATGTGCAATAAATCAAAGTATTGCTAAGAAACACTACAAGACCACTGACAAGCCTTTTACTATGAGGATGGGCTGCCGAATCAAAGTCACAATGTGGTTATAGGAAACACTCTTGTTCTTTGTTGAGAAGACATCCCAAAGAAGGCCATACTTTAAGATATTTCAAGACATATAAGGCAGCTTGGTAGTGTGGCTGTCTAGGAGATTGCATGGAACGTGAAACATGCACTAAGGAAAAGATGATGCTTGGCCTAGTGTTGGTGAGGACATTTAGCTTTTCGACTAGCTTCCTATACACGGATGGGTATGGAAGAAGTTCCCCATCATCAGGAGTGAAAGTAACATCAATGTCAATGAGACCACTACTATTGTGTGCATTAGAATAAGCAAATAAATTTAACAACTCTTTAAGTAAACTTGCTTTTAGTGAGGAAAAGACCATGGTATAAGTATAGTATCTCAATTTCTTAGAAAAAGGGAGGAATCACCTTAATGTGATGTGAAAGTGTGACATGTTAATATGAGTTTTACTTTAAGGAGCATATGCAATAATATAATATGATCGTAAGATCTTATGGAAATAACTAATTGAACTTTAGATGTGTTCTTAATTCATCAAAACAAACTTGTTTAACAAGATAAATGGATAACTGACTGCCTAAAGCTTCAAAACTAGAAGTTGAACTACCTTGAACTCACATTATTAAGGAAATTGGTGGGCTCGTCAAATTCAGATCTTTGTTAAAGTCATAAGATTAGTGTAACTTGAATTAGCTTAAAATAAATTTTGTGTTACTGTGATTACTTAAAAGAGTTTGGAATTAGTGTATGTGTTTGTTTTATGATAATTATTATTGATTATGAAATTCCAGACAAGGAATAGACGACAAAATATGGTATGAAAAATTATGCATCTCTTATGCAAAGTTTGTTTGTATGTCCAACTCCTTTTGAAAGTACTAGGCTACGATGATAATCTCAATATACCCTGTGCTAAACTTTGAGTGGTGGCTTTATTCAAGTTATCCTTAGCTACTTCGTCATCAACATACATGTTTAACTAAAATTCTTGAAAGGAAAACGAGCTAACATTTCCATCATTATTTTTATTAAGTACAATATTCATACACTGGTTAACCACTATCGTTCCATTATCATCTGCTTTTGAGAATTTCGATGATGTGAATAAGAATTACTGATTCTTAGGTGCCTAAGTTCTGTAATAACTATTTTTACGCCCCTGTCTTTCCAAAACTAATTCTACGGTACATTATGTTTTCAGATAATGTATTCTTAGGTCCTTTTTCTGATTATTTTAGCTCTTAAACTTTTAGAAACTACAGAAAGACTCTTGAATTGGGTGAAACAGGCAAATAAGCTATTTTTAGAGTCTAAATAAGAAATGTGCTTGTTTTTAACGTTTAAACTTCTTATAATGACTTTACTGGTACTAGTTATCACAATCTACTCTTTATATCATAAATATTATACATTCTGTGATTATAGACCCACCATACTTAGCAAAGTAATTAACACTTAATTAGAAAGTTTCGACCATCACCTGAACTTAGTCGGCGCTAAACTCTGGCATTCCTCTTACTTTCGGTTTACAGAAATTGCTAATCTTAACCACACCATCCGTAGATTAGGCACAACAGAAATCTATTTCGTTTCCTACCTTAGAACGTAGTCACTAATCAATTTTTATATATTTTAAAGGATATTGAGACTTTAATCAAGAAATTATAATATTTAAGATATAAAGTTCGATTGAATAACGTTTCCTACTGGGAAACTTCTTTTATTGAAAGTTTAAAAGTGGAAATATTACTATGATAAGGATTGAAGAGGGACTTAAGCTACTAAGAGCACTAGAAATGCTTACTCACAGAGAAATGGAGAATCCCAACTTCTGTTTTACTCAAGTATGCTCAAACGACCGTGTCCTTTCTTAGCACTCAGCCTCTCCTTTTATACGGGGAATGGGGGTACATTGTTTTAGCCTAATGCTTAAACACAAACTAATTTTACACATGACTGTTTGATTTTTAGTACTACACTCCAATGATCATTGCTAGCATCTGTCTCAAGAATTAAACCATCTTCTTCATTAGGCAAATTAAGAATAGGAAGATTTTTATACATTTTTTTGCCGTTTTGAGCAATCTTCGAATCGTTAGGGGTCCACGTTCAACTTACTTCTTTCTTGGGTGTTTGTTGTAACAGTTTTCTCAATTTAGCTAAGGCTTTAATGAAATCTGAAGCATAGGTAAGACATCTAGGAAATCTTTCTAGTTGCTTCCTATCTTTAATCTTTTTAGGGAAATTTTCTGTTTTTTCTAGAATATGCTTTTATGGGATGATTTGTCCAACTTTTATCTCTAGACCTAAAAACTTGATTTCTTGTTCGGTATAAATGCACTTGTACTTAACAAGAATAGTAGCATTATCAACACATTTTTGAGGGGTGGCTAGGGCATCATCTGTATATTGTTCTCTATGGTCTTTGAAAAGACAAAGATGTTACCAATGTAAACTAGGTAGCAGTGATTAAGATCTTTAGAGACGTTATCCATTCTTTTTTGGAATATTTGAGATGCATCTTTAAGACTAAATGGCATGACTACCCATTCATAATGTCCTTGAGGAGCATTACAAGCAGTTAAAGGAATGCTTTCTTCATCCGTTTTAATCTACCAGTATCCGCTTTTACAATACATTTTCGAGAACCAAGAAGCTCCTTGAATTCTATTGAAAAGGACTATTTTCTTAGGGATAAAATAACCATCAAAGGCAGTTTTATCATTAAACATTTTACAACTGATTACTATTATTGCTTTTCCACTTTTTCCCAGAGCATGATTTCTTACCATGAAACCGAGGATGGTTTGAGGACCTCGGCTATTCCTGATTAATCCTTTATCTAAAATTTATTTGATTTGTTTATTAAATTGTTAGATATCTTGCTGTGTATACGCCATTTGTTTGACTCAAATAATAGTCTTGGGATTTAACAAAGCAATCTTTGCAAAGGTCTTATCTTTATCTCAAAATTTTAGTGGATTAATAAAATTAATCACATTTCATCAATAAAGTGATCTTGTAATTTAATATCAAACAATCTTTAAAGAATCAAAACTAAATTTATGGTTTTTATGTTGTAATAGCTAGTTCTTCCTAGGAAAGCTAAATTATAAACCACAACTTTTGCTGATATTCATTCTTCATTTTGATTAACTTCCCTCTATTTTTCATTTTAGCAGGTATTTTTATTCATTTTGGTCTCTTTCATGAATATTGGCCCATTAAGTTATTTCTTCTCATTTCTAAGTACTTTGACGTACTAATTGAGGGAGTGACACTCTACTTGGGAGAAGAGATGGTGCGAATAAGGGGTATGGATGCATTAGAGAAAATGAGAGACAAAGAAAAAGTGCAGATTAAGGAAACATAGGGACAAAGGCTTGCCCATGACTACCAATGTTCTCTCATTTCCAATTCTTGCAATTGCTAGTCGTCATCCCCCATCATGTGGTCAATCATGCAACTTAAGGCTTTTTCATGGCAAATTTCCAAAAGGTGGCCGTAGCTACTGCCACTTGTGCCACTCTAAACCTTATGCTCCTTTTGTTGATGTAACGCCCTCAAAATGCTAATGATATGATTTACAGAAAACTGCAGCGGAAGACTTAATAATCGAAGGCACTACTGCCGTCCTGATAAGGACAAGGCTCACTGAAACCATTTAATCTTACAACTCGTGTTCACAATTACAAAATCTATTAAACTGAAACACTTCAAGACTAAAGTCCATAATAGTTCAACCACACCATGTACTAATTCACATTCCATGCCACACAAGTAACTTGACCCTAAGGTCGGTTCCAATACTCATGCTATGCTGAATCCACTGTGAGTATCTGACGAGTTCCAAAAAGGGCTTGCTAAATGGAGAAACATGTGATATTTTAACACCTAAAATGGAAAACATGAAAATAATTCGAAAATATGACCAAAAACTCAGTACATACAATCCTGTATTGTAAAATAGGCATAGAAACACTGTTGATGGGTACCCGTCTTTGCAATTCATTTAGTTGGTAATAACAATGAAAATGAAAGCAATATGAAACTGAATTGCTCATTATTATCTGGATGTGAACCCCTTGCACTGATATGATCTATACATAGGTGTACACCTACCAATCCGATCAAGAGTTGGCCTGAAGCTGCACTGGTAAATGATGGGCTGACGCCCTATAGATGATAACTGATGGGGTCACAAGTTAAATGGAACATCACTATATAAACTGATTAATTGATAAACTCATTAAGAGTTGTAACTTAATAAATATGATCTACTTTCTAAAGATACAGGCAATGGACGTGCCTTGAGTCTTTAAAAATGACATCTGACTTGATACAAGTCAGCTGTTTCATAAATATCATCTGACTTGATAAATATGTTCTGACTTGATAACACTTATGCATAATGGGGAATGATAACTAGGTCTCAACTCTGTTTCATAAATGTCATTGTAAGTATGTGTAGTTAGTAAATGATCCGTACTCGAATAATTGAGTAAGTAAAAGTATGTGTAATAGAAATTGAGTAATTAAATGGTATACATAACTTGTGTATTTCAATATAACTTCAAAACTGAATTGATAAAAGTAATTAAATTTGATATGTAAAAGAAAGTAAAACTAGTCTACAATGAGATAAATGAGATTACAAAGAAAAAGGCCTTGATGGTGATAATTGAAAGAGAATAGGTTACTGATACGGGTTTAAGACTTGCTAATGTATAACTTGGTTCAAGACAACAGCAAGTACACTAGATTGACTTGATAAATGCATTTGATATATGCTGAAGTGAGTAAGTAATAAAGGTTTGAGACAAAGAGAGATATATCTTGATTCAAATTAGCATAGACTGCAATGACTTGGTCTAATAAATATGGTTTCTGAGTCACAATTCTCCCTACTTCTCATATTTCATTCATAAATCTATTAGATAAAGAATTCCACCCCAAATGAGTCATTGAACTCAATAGAAGCGATTAAGCTCGCTAAGTTTGGTATTTTCTTTGTAAAATCCATAAATGATTCACAGCTCATAAACAAACTTCCAATTTGTATATTTGTCTTCTTATTTCTCGTTAATCAGGCTAAAAGTTTCATGAAAGTCCATGAATATTTATGTCCCCCTAAATGACCGTGCTTGGCCCAAAATATACAAAATGAGTGCATGATCAATCTCAGTCAATCACCAAAATGATCAAAATGAGTGCCTGATCGAAATGAGTGCATGCTCTTTACACATTTATTCAAAATGCTTCCAAAAATCACCAAATTCCAATTACTCAACCAAAATTCATGAAATCTAATAGGAAATTCAAAAATAATATGAGCAATCTACAGTATAATTTTCAGAATTTTGCCCCAAGTGTACGCTGCACAGAAATTGCAATAACAGCCCAATTTATACCAAAGTAGGTTAGTGCAATTTAACAATTCATAACTTTCGCCCTAGACCTCAAATGGAGACCTAAAATCCTAATATGCAAAGATTACGAAGTCTTCTAAAACTTTCATTAAGGACACAAAGCATGATTCCCACAACAGGGTTCCCAAAATGGGGCTAAAACACAAGTGTGTCAGTTTTGGTCCATCTTGCACAGCTTTGGTAAAACGGCCATAACCTTTTCGACAGACCTCCGATTGAGGCAATTCAAGAGGCATTTTAAAGCTAACACACTGACCTATATATCCACCAAAAATCATAATTTTTTACTAGACCATTCATTACTATTTTAATCCCAAAGTTAGCCCTAATTTCCTGAAATTCTAGCCCTTCACTGATTTAACTTTCTTTTCTTTTTTCACATAAAACTCACTTGAAATCATTTCAAATCAGCACAATCAGATATAAAAAGATCATTTAAGGCCTCATATACATATCCAAACTCTAAACAACTTCATTAATACATAATTACATAATTCGTGTTCAAAACAGGGCAGTTTTCTTCAAAATTCCATACCTCACTGATTGCACTTCCAAACTTCATGAAATTTTTCCAGAAAATCTGGAATAATATAGAGAATCTATAGTAAACATTTTAGAATTTTTGGACAATCCCATAATTCCCAGAATTTTCGACAGTGGCAATTCAACAAATACAAGATCATGAAATCATGCTCTTGATCAAATACCCGTAACTCCAAACATCTCCAAACTCAATAAAAATTGCACAATAACTATCAATTTGATCAATCAAACATAGCCCATAAATAAAACAATCATAAAACTCAAGATAAAATAAGTTAGGGTTTTGGGGTATACCTCATTTTGGGCTTGAATTAGAGGGAGGAGGGGACTGTTTTGAGTGATTTAGATGATTGGACAGGATAGCTGGCAACAAGGGAAAGTCGGGGCAGCCGAGAGGTGGCCGAAAAAGTGACCGGAAACCACCAAAACTGGCAGCACGAGGGGCAGCAGCTGTTTTCTGCCCATGGAGCCGTTGAGAGGAGAGAGAAAATGAAGAGTTGGGTTTGTGAATTTTTGTTGAATTTTTGTGTTTATAAATTGTCAATTAATAGCTACATGTGGCTGAAAATTATCCACCCAAAAGTAGCTTTTTGCTAATTAAAATTAGGTGCTATAATGAGCAATTAGTAAAATAACAAAGTTAGCAAAGTTTTGGGGTTTTGTTTTGGGCCCAACAAGCTAAGCTCCGGCTTGAAAAATTATTTGAAGTGTTGAGCAAAGATAAAATTTTATATTGCTCAGGATTAAAGTTTACCGAATGTAAGAAAATAATTAATTATTAATTTATAGTCACTGAGGTCTAATATCGATTCACCCGACATTTACTCAATCAACGAAACTCGAATTAACCATCAATGAAACTTGAGTTGCAAAGTCGTACCCAAAATGAAATATCTCTCAACCGGGGTGATTAAATACGATTAATGAAGGTGAAAAATTTAAATAACATAATGGAATTTGTTAAATAAATAAATTGAGTGTAATTGAATTTAATAAACATGATTTGGTTAAACAAACAACCATAAGTGATTAGGTCAATAAACATGAAAAAGTAAATGAATAAACATGATTAATGAAATAAATAAAGATGATTTAAATAAATAAATATGGGTAAGGGTCGGGTTATTACAGCCTTCCCCCCTTGAGGAGTTTCGTCCTCAAAACTTATAACACTGGTCAACTATATGCAATGCTGCTTTAAAACATATGGGCCATTGGTTCCCATTGCTTTCCTCTGAAGAGGTATAATTTGCCGAATGTACTCCGACTAACGGTGTATGTATTGTATAACTTCTTGATCCCATGTTTCAGTGGTCGATCCCGATACTTCTCACACAATAGCCTTAATGAACTCAATTACTTTGCTTCAAAAGTGATGTTCTCTTCGAAAGAAAAGAACCTTGTTACTAGTGAGGAGGTGCTCACTGCTGGTTCATCAACTTGTCCACTAATGGAAACTGATGTATACCCTGATAAGGACTCTAATACTATAACAAGCTATAAAACACGTTATATACGTGTTCAAGTTTGACTGGTAGGTGTAGTCAACAAACTACAGGATTTAACCTTTCTATAAATCATAAGACCCCATGTAACTAGTCCATACTTGACCTTAGATAGTTCGTCTCTTACTACTTGGATTAAAAACGCCTTTTGAAATAGTTCATAACCCATTTGAGACTTTGGTGATTTCCTTATTTTGGCAGCACAACTTTTTTGTCAGTCATGTATCACCTCAACATGTACTTGAATATCCCCTCGTAATGCTTGCTTGGGTTAGCTCTGACCTTGTACTCAATGTTTCTTCTGGCTCACTCCAATATAATTAGACAGTGCTTGAGATTATGCCCTTATCAAAATGTCCTTCTCTGATATTCCTAATGCATCACAGGATCTCCCCTCATCAGACTACTCAAGAATCTGCTCTCGGTCGATAAAGGGCAATGAAATGACCATGGTTAGGGATAAGAGTGATGAAATTCTTAGCCAAGCGAATCATTGTATACAAAAGAAATAAAGAATGAGACTAAAAAAGCAAATAAATAAGAGGTTATCATGGGGTGGTTAGAATAAAGATAACCATAACTGTATCATGAATTCTGAAATATAATGCCACGGGAAACAAGATAAGTGCAATAGATAGACGACTGGATTGGACAAGTAAAGTATAATAGATAAATAAATGGATTAGAGGAGTAAAGTGCCAATGGATAGATAAATAGATTGGATAAACAAGGTACAATGGATAAGTAAATAGCTTGAACAAGTAAGGTCTAATGAATAGATAAATGGATTGAATAGGCTGCAGTGGAAAGGAAACATGCATTTGCTCATATGGAGCCAAGTCAAGTACAGCAACAAGATTAAATAAGGATTACTAAAGTTTACTTATGACAAGTGGATATAAGATATAGGTGCGAGAATTGCAAGTGCCATAAATAGATCAATAGATTGAACCGGTAAAATGCAATGGATAGATCAATAGATTGAACGAGCAAAGTACTAATGGATAAGTAAATAGATTGAAGAAGTGACATGAGAAACGTGTCGTTGCTCATATGGAACCAATTCAAGTCCAGTAATAAGATTGAACAGAAAAGTTAAAGTTTACTTATGAGCATGTAAGATATATGTGTAGGAGTTGAAGTTCAAAATAAGAAGAGTAAGGGGATTATGACAATCGTAATCACCCATACCAATGAGAGTTGAATTACATTATGAATTCAGAACAAGTTATACGAGCGTATTATTATGAATAAATGAGATGTAAGGTAGCTGTGTGAATCAGCTCTCAGCGGATTGAATGACAACTCATGATTATGAAATAAAGATGGTGAAGGTCGAGAGCACTGGAATGTTGACAACCATATAAGGTCGAATAAAAATGCATGGCACACTTAACAATGGGTTTACGAAGTGTTGCAAGAAAAGTTTTAATATTTGTAAACCCCAAGTGCAAGGTGTATCATTGAGTACTTGGGGTGTCGTCCGCAGAGAATTGTGTTTCCAACTACCAAAATTAGCTAAAACGTATCGAGCTAGGCAAGATCGCAAGGGAAAGAGGGAAAACTGAACTACACTACAAACATAGAAATAAGCGACTTGGAGTTGTGATTTTACCAATGGATGAACCAACTAACCAAGACGAGTCCTAACCTACCTGAGCCACACTATGAACAAGAGATGGTCGGTTGCACAATCAAAGATCACCCAAGCCCTCTCTCAAAGGTCATGAGTTAGTCTAATTCGTGTAACCACCTACTTTCGTGGGGTTAGTCGAATTAGACCACAAAACTAGCAACCCCGGACCTAGCTCGATTTGGATACTACTTTCGTGTCCCGAACTCGGCTATTCCCTCTCCCACACTAGCAAATTGACCTCACCTCTCAGCATAAGTCAATCGCCCCGAAAATATGGATGAAAGCTCTCTCAAGCATTTCATCGAACATCTGACGGGCGTGAAGGAAAACTCTAAGTTCTAGGCATAGATTGGGTATGGTTAGGCCTAGTACAAGATCAATTAGCCATCAAGAGGCTAATCACAATCCAAGCCAACACAATCTACCAACAAAACATGAAAAACGCATGAAAACCTAAACTAACCAACAAGAACATAAACTTGAAGAACAAAACGAAGGGAATGAAATAAAACGAATTTAAACAACTAAACAACATAAATTAACAATGAAATTAAACATATAAATCAAACAAAACAAATACAAGAATTAAAACCAACAAAACATAAATAACAAGAACATAAAAACTAGAGAGATAAAAGAGGAGAAAACTTAGTCTTGAATTGATGAAGGAACTTGAAATCCAAAGGTTGAATCCAAGAATACAATCTTCAATCCTAAACTAATCTCCCTTAATGGAGTTTTTATTCGCTAAAACCTAAACTAAACTACCCTAAAAATCGCCTGAAAGAACTACCGAGCCCCCTCAAACAGACGCCCGAACGAACCTTAAATAGAAACCCGAGCAGAAGGCGAAACTGGGGGGAGGCACGACCGTGCCATATGGCACGGTCAGGCCATGCCACGCGGCACATTGCTAGCACGGTGGTCCGTTTTCCCCCGGTTTTGCCCCCTTTTTGCCGGTTTTCGTCGGTTTTCGCTGTTTTGTCCTGTCTTCGTCCCTTTTGGCGACGTTTGCTTGATTTTGAGTTATTTCCTACAAAACATAAATAAAACAAGTAAAAATCCTAAAGATTAAGTTATTATACGAGCAAAAAAGTGGGTGAAAGAGGCACGTAAAATAGGTAAATTTACCGTTCAACACACCCCCACACCTATCCTTTGCTCGTCCTCGAGCAAAATAAGAGAAAAACTAAAGTAAACAACTAACTCACTTTCGTAGGAATCACGGTTGCATTTAGCGTATGCAACAAGCCCTTTAAACCCCTTGGTCACCCCAAGTGGACGAGTAAGGTCGCGTGAGGGTTTGCAGAAGATATACCCACAAAATCTCAAAAAGGAAAAACAAAGAAAAGAGGAACAAAAATCGAAAAAATAAAAATGACAAAACAAAATATATACATCAGGGTCAACTGTACACATTCAGATCAACCAAAACCCCCCAGTAACTCAAGTATTAGTCTGTACACAAGCATTATATGCATTTTAGGACACATCATCCCAAAGAATGACATTCAAACATCAGCTTTTCACCCCACGATGCACGAAAATAATGAATCCATCCTGGTGCCTGTGTGCAAGTGTATCATCACCCTAAAACTAAGCCTACCAAAACCAAACTCAATCCCACGTAGCTGACATAAACTACCTTTTCGAATAGCTAGCATGAAAAGCAAGCTTCCCCAGTAGCAGTATTGCCTGAAAGGGCAACACCCAGTAGCGCATGCCTCAAAGGGGTACTTGTCATTTCCAACTCTTTTCTTCCCCACTTTTTTTCTTTCCATTATTTTTTTCAATACAAACTCATGCCACGCCTCAAAGGGATACACCCAGTAGCTCTTGAATTTGTTTATTTTTGCATTTGTTTTGGAAAATGGGGGTGCCAGCACATATAAAGGGAGCTGTGCAGTAGATAAGTGGGGGAGTCAGTCATGGAAGACTAGGAATGTAGGATGATGACAATACATAAATCAGGACTAGATTGCAAAATTACAGTGGACTGTTGGGGCTAGAACTAAGACTTAAAACGACAGACTGGGGATGAACATCTATCATGCACATTATACTTATATACGAGCTAATAGTCAAGGTACCGGAGATCAAGGCTCATCAAAATAGTACAAAACTCCCCAAAATGCAAAAAGAAAAGAAAAATTTATACAAAAAGGAGAAAAAATGAAAAAAAATAATACAAAAATGAAAAATTTTCACAAAAATAAGAAGAAAAGGGGGAGATGATCGCACCCCCACACCTAGATCTCACAATGTCCTCATTGGGAGCCGTGAGTCATCACCAACAGACAAAAATAAAGAAAACAAAATCAAATACAAGAAAAACAAAAATCGATAAAAATATACACAAGCTAACACACTCTCCCAAAAACACAATCTCACCCAAAACAACAACACGATCACGCATAAATACAAACTAACACCACCAAAAACAAATATAGACCAATCCAACAACACCACCAATCATAACACAATAAAGATCCACAAAAACACAAAAATGGTGATCATAGCCAACAACGGCTCAACAACATCCAAATTTCACCACAAGATGATCACTAACAAAAACACAATCCTAATATTCACAACTAAACAAAAACAAAAAGGAAAGAAAAGAAAAATAAAAAGAAGGGGGGAGAGTGAGAACGATTATACCAGGTCGGGTACGAAATGTACCCGAACTATTCCATGATGACTTAAGAAGCATCAGCCACTCCTTGCCACTCAAGATACGAGTCGTCAGCTCGGATGCAGTCAAAGCTCATAGGAGCTTATCATGCATTGCTGCATGCAGCTCAAAATGGTGTGAGTAAGAGAACACTGGTAAAGATGGAGCAAACAAAATTAGTGCCCTCTTAAACTCACCAAATACCTGTGAGAAATTAGCAGAATAATCAAATGCAATAGTCAACGTGATTTCTCCAGGTATGCCCTCTAGGTACAGCCGATAAGGATCAAGGAGGGGGTCAAACCCTCTAAAAGTACCTAGAGACTCAGAACAGTCGACCACATTTCCCTTGAGCATCGCAAGAGAAGCGATCGGTGAGAGGTCATAATACTGAGGGGAAGGGAAGGGTAGTGAACATGAAGAAGCATGAGAAATATCAAGGGGATTGAGGGATACACAGTCAGTAAGATCAAGACTAGATGAAACTATAGCCACAGCTTCCGCACAGGACTCCCCCTCGAGAATCTCGTCGAGATCCTGCACCTCACTACAAGTACCGTCTGACTCAAGACAGAAGTCATCCCCATCGATACTAGCACCAACACAAAATGTCGCACCTACCTCGAACTCCGTCGACTGAGCTAAAGGGAAAGGTGGATCAGGATAGGTCATAGTGTTGTCCTTAAAGGTGCTAGGTAGGGATGGAGCAACAAGTGGTAGAGTAGGTAAGGGAGGGTCGGGCACGTCCTCTGGTCCGGACTCTAGAGGAGGAAAAGACGCACCATCATCACACAGATTGACATCAAGTCTAGGAACACTAGAACTAGGGTCAGTTTCAGGTGATAGGTCATACTCCCGCAATTTATTAACAAACTCAGCAAACTCAACTTAGCTTGTTCATGGCCTCTATCATACTAGAAATTCTAGCAAAACCATCAGCAGAAATACGATAGGGACAAGAAACACTGTTATGGTCAGAACAATGGCAGATCTCATATGCAAGAGGTGTATAATTAGGAACGCAGGGGGATGGGGTGGATCAAGTAAATTGACTAGTTTCAAATTCATAAGTATCCCTAGCCAACCACTCAAGTAATTCCCAAGCTTCATTAACATTTCGAGCACAGAAATCCCAATGCTCCAAAAGAGCAGAGTCACACCCTCATAGTCCATGTTCAAAATGTCCTACTTTTCTAGACAATAACCACAATGAGCAAGAAAAGCATGTAATCTATCATAGTATCGCCAAAACAATTCGTGCTCATGTTGAGGGAAGTGGGAAAGAGACATTTTTTTTTTTAAAATTTTTGATTTTTTTATTTTATTTTTTTTTTGGGGATTTTCTAAAGGCCTAGCCTCGAATGCTGAAGTAAACCCCAATATTGAAAAACGCCAATTCCCCGGCAACGGCGCCAAAAACTTGTTGAGTTAAAAATATACCGCAAGTGCACGGTGCCGGTTGTAGCCAGCAAAGGCAAGTACGGGTCGTATCCACAAGGAACTTGGTTTCAACCACCGAATCAACCTTCAACACTCAATCTAGGCTAAAGTCTAGCGAAGTGGGTTTACCTAATTCTAATTCTGTTAAATCTAGATCAGTAATGGTGAGGATCCTGGATTGGGGTTCACCACACTATGATGTCCATTGGAATATAAACTAGGTCATATGAATCCACCCGCAAGACAACTGAAATGGAATGATTACCAGTTAAAAGCATCTACGCCTTCTCTCAAAGGTCATTAGACTGATCAGGCTGCTCTAGTTATCTATTTTCATGAAACTAGAATTGTAAGACCACAAGATTGTGTAATCCTAATTTCCAATTGAAACCCTAACTATTTTCATGTTAAGAGATTCAATCGCTCACAAAGCCACTCTAAGTGAAGGACCTAACTTTCGTTAATCTCCTAAACCCTAATTACGAACATGAATTTAACCATCTCAGGCAATTCATCGAACACCTAGCATGCTAAGTGAGAGTTCAATTATAATATGGGCGTAAATTCACAAAAACCTAGGATAACAATCCTAATCCTATCATAGGGTCTACACCCAATCCAAGATTAAGAAATTTAGCCACTAAACATCATTCTAATCACAATCTCAATCAAGAACACAAACATGCCAAAAAGTATGAAACTTGAATTAAAACGTAAAAGAAAAGGTAGAAGAGTATACTCTGTATAATCTGCAGTGACAATCTACTAAAAGCATAAAACCAAATTCGATCTCAGGCCTTCAATTCAATAACAACGAAAGATGAAACCTAGGAGTCCTAAAATCGCCTATTTTTGAGAGGGGAAAAAAAATAGCCGAGAAAAACCCCCAATTACAACGCCGAAACACGATAAAACAACAGGGACTAAAGTGCCACGGTCGTGCCACATGGCACGGGGACACCGTGCCACTCCTCTAGTTCACCTTTTCTTCTTTCCGTGGGTGGCACGCTCACGCCGCCTGGCATGGGGCCACCGTGCTACCTACTTTTAGCTCAATATTACCCTTTTTGCTCCCATTCGGCACGGCATTGGCTTGTTTTCCTCATTTATCCAAATCAAACTCCTGTAAACACAAAAACACAACTTTTAAGTAGATTTGAGGTAAAGCATGAGTAATCGACCCCTAAACTCTCGAAATTATACCAGAAACCGCCGAGATGAGAGGTAAAAATCATGCATAAAAGTGTGTAAAACAGAGGTTTATCACGAAGATATGAAAGATCACCTGAATAGGAAATATCGGGTTGAAATGCAACGGAGATCAAGCAATATTGGATAGTATCAAGTTTTAAAGATGATACAAGCAAACAATTACAAGAATGACTATGAAAGGGCATTCCCTTAAGAGATAAATTGTGGTTGCATGGTTTAGGTGTGATATTGGGACCTCAATTCATTCCTGGAGAAGACATCTGTTGTTGGCAGTTAATCCCGTAAATCATTTATGCAAGGCATAGGGCACTTATTTTTGATTATAATTTTGTTCAGCTTTCTGCATGCAGTACACAACCATAAGATTCTGTCTTCCTTCTTCACACATATAAAACGAGGGTTTCCTATGGTAACACACTTGGTCAAATAACTCCCTTCTGTAACAACTCACTTCACTAAATTTGCAGTCCCTTGAACTCTACTGGGGGTCAAATGATAGGGGCTCTGAAAATGGAATGAGCACCTAGCACTAGGTTGATTTGAAAATCAATGTTGCTTGGGGGGAAAACAGTCCTGAAAGTTCTCAGATGAAACATCTCTAAATCCACCAACTGTAAATATGGATATGGATATACTGAGTGTGGTTGACAAATCACTAATATTCAATGCATTACTAATATGATAATTCACTTGCTTGCATAATGTAATTGGGGGGATAAATAGGGCTTTTCTTCCCTCGGCCCGTAGAAATGCACATTTAGCCAATCCTCATCTTTCAAGCTAACCTTAAGATCCTTACCAATCATCTTAGTCCTATAAGTACACAGTCAGTTCACCTCCATAATGATACCAGATCTGCCAATCAAACTGGATTGAATGTCCAGTGAATATGGTTGCGGTAACACTACTAGAGGCATGTGTATAAAAGATAAACATTCAACTGCCTACTGGTCTCAGTAAATTGAAATGATAGGGGGTAATCTAAAATGTAAAGAGATGTAACCACCACATAAACTCTTACAAAGATATTTCTTTATTGGTTAGAAAGGACCGACATGTAAGCTAAATGAATGAAAAGACGAAGAATCGTAATGAAAGAGGCAAGGCATAGAAATGACCTACATATACAAGACATGCAGTTTATCTACGATGGTCATAACAGTAAAGTAAACGATTGATGTTATGAAGTTGAGAGGGAGCATTAAGTAATGAAGGTGAAGAAATGTAACAGGTTACCAAAGCGGCTTTTGAAAAGTCATACAGTATCCGTATGTAAGTAAAATGACGAAGATAAAGGTCAAGACTATCAGAAGGGAAATTTTATTTATCTGGTGTTTAAAAGGACAATATGTCAAGATGAAGGAGTCAGTCTTATGACTGAACATGATAACATCCACCATAACACATTTTGAAGTAAATAAAAGTCTTGGGTAGGTATATAAGCTTCAACACTGCTAGCAGATGGAAATAGCACAAATCGCTGTTTATCATTAATAAGATAGGCTACCCTAGAGAAGGAAGGATTATCAAAATAATTTGAGTAACGACACAAAATCATGGCCATAGAATAATATGCCAACATGATGTTACGGTGTGATAGAAACACAAACAATATGGATCCATTTAATTATCGAAAAGGCACTCAATGACTGGGTCTGAAGCAACCAAAGACTTTTCAAGCTATAAATGAATAGTGCCCAAACAGAAGCAAGGAGTTAATGTAGGTGGTAGCAAAAGTATGAACACAGTGATGACTGAATTATCAGCGTTTGAATTGCCTATAAGAAAGATTGCTCAGAGGTGTTTGAAGAAGTCCCTATAGACCACATATGCGAATTTCCATAAACACCCCATTATAAATCAAGAGAGTGTTCATGACAAAGAAATGATACCTCTGAACAATTTAAGGTAACTAGGGTAGAAATAAGTCGATGACAGGAAGTAATGGGAGCACTAATGAGGTAAGGTCTTAGTGTCAAGACCGGATAATTCCTATACATGGCAGCTTAATCTTACTTGTACCACACATATAATGCCAAGTAGCACACCTTAAGCTACTAATTATTATCACCATACATGAGCATTCATTGTAGTGTTCATCTCATACTAGTTTACCTCAAAGATATTGCCCCACAAGGGATTTCCTCATCTAGAGGTTTACATCTAACTTAACACTGTATTAATCCCTTAAGAAGTTGTAAATGACATCCTCACATTAAGTTTCAACCATATATTAACACACCTCAATAAAACTCTCAAATCCTAGGGTAAAACGGACAGAGTTCTGCCTAAAAACTGACTAAAACCAAGGCATAAAGCCTTACAATAGATACCTGAAATGGAGAAAAGCACTTCAATAGCTCAACGGCCAAACGCCAGAGTTCATAACTTAACGGGTCACACACCCAGAGTGCATGATTGCAAAAATTTAAATAATAAGAGAAATAAAATAGACAATACAACTCTCAAATAAATAAGAGCATGCCTCACTAACAAGTGACCCAAATGGTTTCACACTCCACTTTGCTAATGCTCGGATCTCAGGATATTACCAAATGATTGAGTCACCCAAATGAAAATGGTTCCTCCATATATGCCCATACATATTAACGTATACTTAATCGCTCATTTAAATAGTCCAACATAACTCATACACACCTTGATAGCTAACTCATAAATACTTGATAGCTCATAGCAGTCCTTAAAACCTTAGCTCTGATGCCAAATCTGTAATGCCCCCAAAATGCTAATGATATGATTTACAGAAAACTGCAGCGGAAGACTTAATAATAGAAGGCGCTACCTCCGTCCTGATAAGGACAAGGCTCACTGAAACCATTTAATCTTGTAACTCGTGTTTACGATCACAAAATCTATTAAACTGAAACATTTCAAGACCAAAGTCCATAATAGTTCAACCACACCATGTACTAACTCACATTCCATACCACACAAGTAACTTGACCCTAAGGTCGGTTCCAATATTCATGTTATGCTGAATCCACTATGAGCATATGATGAGTTCTAAAAAGGGCTTGTTAAATGGAGAAACATGTGATACTTCATCACCTAAAATGGAATGTATGTACTGAGTTTTTGCTCATATTTTCGAATTGTTTTCATGTTTTCTATTTTAGGTGATGAAGTATCACATTTTTCTTCATTTAGCAAGCCCTTTTTGGAACTCGTCAGATGCTCACAGTGGATTTAGCATAGCATGAATATTGGAACCGACCTTAGGGTCATGTTACTTGTATGGCATGGAATGTGAGTTGGTACATGGTATGGTTGAACTATTATGGACTTTGGTCTTGAAGTGTTTCAGTTTAATAGACTTTGTGATTGTGAACACGAGTTGCAAAATTAAATGATTTCAGTGAGCCTTGTCCTTATCAAGACGGCGGTAGCATCTTCTATTATTAACTCTTCCGCTGCAGTTTTCTGTAAATTATATCAATAGCATTTTGGAGGCGTTACAGTTCGTTCAACTAATATTTAGCCGTACTAAAAAAAACTAATATTTAAGGGTTCTTTTCTAATCTGGGAAGTTATTAGGGATTTTATGTAATTTTCTCAAAAATGTATAGGGTTGGGTTTAAGTATGAAAGAGCAGTGTTAATTGAACAGGGTTCTCTTAGTTTGATTTGAAGATTCATATTCCTTTAGATTTGTAGTTCCTAATTTTATTCCTTCAAATCTCTTTCTTCTTATTGTTTACTATTTTAGTTCTTTAACAGTTGTTAGAATGATGTTTTGTAATTATTGTAATGTGATTTCCGTAATGCTAAGTAGCTAAATCTTCCAACTTAGGTTGGAATTGACGCTGACTATGCTTAGTTAATCATGGACTAGTTCCAGATGTGCTTTTTCATGCTTACTTTTATTGGATTCCACTGTGCTCACCACGTGCTTAATGCTTAGAAGATTATTCATATACTTTTATTCAGGTTTAGGAGAACGTTGAAAGATGAAACCATTACCTTATGTGACTCAATAGAAGATTATGATTTTAATATGAAATAATTAGGACCCTAATAGGGTTTTGATATTGTTAATCTTACAATCCTTAAACTTTTAGTCTCTTGAAAGTAGCTGGCTATAACTGTATCATTAGTCTTTGACCCTTTAAAGAGGGAGGGCATGACCTTAAATGTCAATTTATCCATTCATGATTGCTTGTTTGAAGAAGTCCTATGAGGTTATTAATTGATTTGCTTGCATAATTGTGTTAGCAGTTCCATCATGACCATTTTAATTATATATTACTCGATTGATATTCTTGGTTGTCTATCTCAATTTTAGTAGTTAGTTCAACCTCTCAAGTCATTTTGCCTAAATTGAATGGTTTAATTAGCTTTGGTACTTGAAGTTGAATTCCCTATGGAATCAACCCGTACTCCCCGGTTGCTAGCTACAATTATACCGTGTGCTTGTTATTTTAACGGCATAAGTTTTGGTGTCGTTGATGCGGAACTTGTTCCATTTGATATCATAACCGATTAGAATTCTCTATATTAGAATCGTTTTTTTCTTTTTGCAGTTTTTAGTTCTTTGTTCTTACTTGATACAACCTATGCTTGGTGTAGCATCTACTTTGTACATACAAGAGAAGTAAGGCCAATTTGAACCTTGTACCCATTAATCCTAAGGTTAAAATAATTATGCAAACATAAGGCGGAGAAACAAGGAGGAAGAAAAATAAGAAGATGGTAGGTAGAATGGAGAACACCGTGGTCTATGACTATGCAAAGTCGAAGCCACTAGGGCCGACTCTTCTAGTAAGAGTTCGACAATTGAAGCCAATAACATTCACTTTTGACTGAATCCCATACTTTATAGTGTAAAATACATCGTACAGTCACCCCTCGGAGAACCCTAATGCAAACATTCACTGTTTTTAGGGCAAATACAACGCGATTAAGTCAATAAGATCCCTAGTGATGCCATATGACTTAGCTTTTCTTATTTTCCTGCTCTATTTGGGATGTGCTCTTAAAAGCTCTCCTCAACAAGTATTTCACTCCTAAGGAAAAAGAAAAGTTATGAGCTAAAGAAAAGTTGTGAGCTAATATTGCCTCCTTCGCTTAAAAGGATGGTGAATCCCTTTTTGTGGCTTGGAGGTGATTGAAAGGCCTTCATTAGTAGTGCCCTAATCATGGTGTTCCTAATTAGCTTCTTATCCAAACATTCTACAATGGGCTAGACTAGTGAGTTAGGACTTTTTGTACATGCAATGCTTGAAGGAGCTGTCATGGCAAAATTGACTGAAGCAACATAGGCTTTATTGGAGGAGATGACATCCAAAAACTATCATTGGTCTATCCAAAGGGTAGCAACAAAAAAGAGTGGCATGAAGTTTTATTTTTCTAGAAAAGATAAGTGCACTAGCACAAAGACTTGACAGGATTAGTATTTCTTCTACTCCCAGTAGCTCTTTAAGTTCTTCAGCTAGGGTACATAGTATATGCGAGACTTAGGGGTGTAGGGGCACACATCTATTAAGTGCTATGATGACCCCTTTTTTATTGAGGATGCTTATGCCCTACAAACTTTCAACCTAACACCACAGAGTATAAAGTACTCATAAGCCTTAATGGAAGAATCACCCTATTTGTTCCTACAAGAAATCTGATCGTCAACCCAAGAGTTCTACGTAGCCATCTAGGCTCCAGTTCCCGGCCTCCAATAATCCACAACGTCAAGCCCCTAAGCAAAAGTCAAACCCAGATATTCTTAAGGAGAGGCCTATTCAGACCCAGACTAAGACTTATGAGAACCTCAGTGAGTTCATCAAATTGATTAACTCTAGGCTTGATAGCTCAACAGGGCATTTACAATGCTAATGTGAGCCCAATCCTAAGGGTCACATCAATGCAATTTATATAAGGAGTAAGGAGTTAGTGGAGAGCTTGTGATGGTTATTTAGGAGACAGATTCAATTCTCGTTTCTTTAGGAATAAGAGGGTTGAAGCTAGGAGCACGTCGAAATCCAGAGGAAGAGGGTGACCATTCACCTCTAGTTCACCCTTGCTAGCTCCTTATTCCCTTCCTTTAGAGGGTGTCTAGGTTTTAGTTAGGGCTGCAGTTTTCCAAGCACTTAGACCCTTTAAAGAATATGTATATTAGTGTTTAATTTTTGAAGGCACTTAAGAAAATACCCCTTTCTTTGAAATTTTTAAGTGAGTTTCCATCAAAAAGAGGCAAGCTTAAGGAGTTCCCATCAATTTCCATTGGAGAGGTGTGCAGCACAGTTATTCAAAGCAAGTCAGTATCTGAACTATAAGATCTTGGTAGTTTTTTCATTCCTTGTTCCATAGGGAACTTAAAGATTGCGAAATGTTTTTCCAATTTAGGAGCTAGTGTGATCTTGATGCCTGTCTCTTTACAGGAAGCTTCACTACAAGACCTAAAACCTAACGACATGACTATTCAATTAGCAGATTGCTTTATCACAACCCTGTGGGTATCCCAAATGACATTCCCATTCAGGTGGGTAAATTTTTCATTCTTTAAAAGTCAGGGTCATTTGCTAATGTTTTATAGAGGATTATATGCTTTCGAGATTCATTTTCATCCTTATTCCTCTTTTACAGTTAGGTACATGTGTTTAATGTACTTTGTAGGTTTTAAGACCTTCTGAGCCGGCATAGACCCCCTTTTATAATGCCATAGAATTGACCATAGAGGGCTCCCCAATCCCTAATGCCTATGGTATCAAGAAAATTACACAAAAGTAGAGTTAAAGGCCACTATGGGCCCTCTACTGTAAAGACCATGACTAGTGGTGGCCTAGTTTTTTATGCTTCTTCATCTTTCTCCCATTTGTGGCGAAGAATGTGGGAGCTTTTCAATGTTAGAGGCTATCCTTGACTACTTTAGGGCATCCATGTCCATCTTTTATGACCTTGAATCTATTAAGTCCACCCACTAACTCACCAATTAGAACCAAGAGATGTTTTAAGAGGGCAATTTCCAAGTTATAGGCTTTGAAGACTGTAAAATTCATAGAGGCTCCACTTGATAAGCACCTGTTTTTCTTTGCCTCTAAAACTCTTTTAGATCAAGTTTAGTTTCAATCATTTTCTTGGTTAGACCCTCTTGAATTTGTTAGAATGATCTGAGTGCGTAGTTTCTTTTAATCTAGGGATTTCCTAATCAAAACAATAATGCTAGATCCTCATTTTATAATATTTGGTGCTTGATCTTGTTTGGAGTAGATTTAATCTAATCTTGTCTTTTATTTATTTATGAGTAATACTTGGCCAATGTACCTGCATAATACTATATAGTTAGGTAAAATTTGAAAGGAGAAATTTATTATCAAATCCACAAGATTAGGCTTGACTTAGTAACACATAAGAAAGAATTGTGTGTTAGGAGGTAAAATTGATGAACTTGAGCTATGACTTGGACTAAAATGAGAACCTTTAAGAAAATGGTAAGCAAATTAGCTTAAACAATAACATTTATATCAAAAGAAAGACTCGAATTTTATAGGATTGTCAATCTTTGAATTATCTAAGCCTAAGAAGGCACATGTTTAATTCACGGATTCAACTCATTATAGACAAAACACTTCCCTAAATGCTTTTAATTAATAGATTTTCTCTTTATGATAAAATGTGACTTAGTGTATCTACCTTCAAAAACTCGCTTCTGCTTACTATTTTAATGGGATAAAACTCAATAGATTGCAATGGTCCTTATAGAACAACACTTAATTTCTACTACAACACTCGTGCACATATAGTAGCTTGTCCATTATGGATGTGGATTAGTGGTTTTAGGTCCGCATCATGCTGGGGAGGCTATTCCTGGCTACTTCAGGTGTGGTGGTTGATGTGCCTCCAGGAAAAATCATTTTTTAGCTGTGTGGGGAGAGGATTAATTTTTATTTTTTGCTACCCAAACCACCTCCTCAGCCTTCTTATCCTTTGCACTATAAGTGTCTTCCCTTTTCTTAATACTTTGCATGTCCTTTTCATTGAGGGCAATGAAGATCTCAAGCGAGGGATGGGGGAAGCTTGTAGCTCTTTGGGTGGAATTACAGATTTTGGGGCATGGCTTGGATGACATATACTATATTTACAGCATATAACCACGATT
Organism: Carnegiea gigantea; assembly: GCA_029747015.1. Taxonomy (NCBI): domain Eukaryota; kingdom Viridiplantae; phylum Streptophyta; class Magnoliopsida; order Caryophyllales; family Cactaceae; genus Carnegiea; species Carnegiea gigantea. The sequence goes on along the minus strand of JAKOGI010000802.1, from coordinate 157,653 downwards.
TCATTTATTATTTAGTAGAGCTTCTAAGTTATAGCATATAGATTAGACGTTAGATCACAAAAGGAGATATGATTGAGTTGGACATTCATGAGCTTGCAAGGTAATCCTTCTTACCCTTCTCTTCATTATCCTCTCTATGTGTTGACATTTGCTATTTATGATTCCTTTACCTTACATTAGATGCCAAATGCCGATCAGATTGATGTAGTTTGATTTAGTCCAATTTGAAAAGTGGGACATGTCTTGAAGTAGGCTGCATTAACTATGGCCGATTTGGCCTTTGAGACTTTTAGTCTAAGGGCTATGCATTGCATATACTCTCACTATTTCTTTCATGTGTGACTCCTCGATGATTACATCTCTAGAACTTGGTTTGGCACTTTTTGGGATCATATTTGACGTGTCACATGTGCGCATGTTGATGTGATTAAGGTATTCTTTATTTTATATAAAGACAGCCAAAACCCGCCCATTGATATGCTTTATACATCTTGTTGGCCCTTTGTGTCTTTCTATGTTTGTTTGTTACACCCATATTTACTACACTCATGGCCTAAGCATAATTCTCATATTCTTACCAAAGCCTAGTTGGGCAATACTTTTAGATTGAGTTCAACATATTTTGGGGATTGATTCATCATTTGGGTGTTATTATTGCTGGTTTGAAACTTGAGGTTTTGTGAGTCAAGATTTTGTATTATCCATGCCAATCGTATGTAACTTGGTTCTGCTTCTTGAAAGGGAAAAAAATTCAAAAAAAAGTGGGAAGTAAAAAAAAATTAAAAACGTGAATAGAAGAAAAAGAAGTTGTGAATAAGTTGTTTCAGCCATTAATCGCGTGGAAGTACTCTTGTTCCCTAGTTATTAGGCTAATAGCGCTATGTTTTTGCAAACTATTCTCTTTCTTACCCATAGCCTAAGCTTGGTTGCAACCTTTTGAAAGAACTTATGATTAATTTATTGAATTTTGCAAAGCTCATAGGAAAACTATTGTAGACTACTTAAAAGATATCTCCAAAATAACTCCATTACAATAACTACGTTGCAACAGAAACTATGATTAGTCATATCTAAGGTGAGATGAAGATATTTCCAATACCTACTCAAATTGGCGATTATGCAATAGAAACTTGATGTTGAGCCTTAACCAATGATTTTGTTGATATTTTTGCTAATTGTTGCATAGTAGTGGCATTAATAAGATGAGACCTTTAAAAAGCATATGCCTCACAAAAAATAAAGAAAAGTTTGTCTCTACATATTTGGTTGTCTCATGAAAGACTGGGTTCTTAGTAATACATATAGCTTGTTAATTATCAAATTCTGACTATTGGAGTAATTTGGCGCGCTTGAATCGCATGGAATAACTTGCTTAACTAAGCAACTTCAACTACAACTCTCCCTACACTTCTATAGACTACTTCTATTAATGATAGGGAAGCAATGAGCTAATTTTTTTGGACATCTGATGGATCAGAGTATTGCCAAGAAACACTACAAAACCACTAACAAACCTTCTACTATGAGGATGGGCTACCGAATCAAAGTCACGATGTGGTTATAGGAAACATTCTTGTTCCTTGCTGAGAAGACATCCCAAAGAAGGCTATCGTTGAAGATATTTCAAGATATGTCAGGCAACTTGGTAGTGTGGCTGTCTAGGAGATTGCATGGAAGGTGAAAGATGTACTAAGGAAAAGGCTATGCTTGGAGGTGAGGAAATTTAGCTTTTTGGCTAACTTCCTATAGATGAATGGGTATAGAAGAAGTTCTCCATCATCAGGAGTGAATGTGATATCAATGTCAATGAGAACCACTACTATTATGCGCATCAGAACAAGCAAATAAATTTAACAACTCTTAAATGAACTTGCTTCCAGTGAGGAAAAAACCATAATATGAGTATATTATCTCAATTTCTTAGAAATAAGGAGGAATCACCTCAATGTGATGTGAAAATATGATGCACCTGTTAATATGAGTTTTACTTTAAGCAGGATCTGCAACAATACAATATGATCATAAGATCTGGTTCAAACAACCAATTGAACTTTAGATGTTTTTCTTAATTCACTAAAAAGAACTTGTGTAACAAGATCAATAGATAACTGACTATCTAAGGCTTCAAAACTAGAAGTTCAACTATCTTGAACTCATATTATTAAGGAAATTGATAGGCTTGTCAAATTCGGAGCCTTGTTAGAGTCACAAGATTAGTGTAACTTGAATTAGCTTAAAACAAATTTTATGTTATTGTGATTATTTACAAGATTTTGGATTTAGTGTATATGTTTGTTTGATGATAATTGTCCTTGATTATGAAATTCGAGACAAGGAATAGAGGATAAAATATGGTATAAAAAATTATACATCTCTTATACAAAGCTTCTTTGTGTGTCCAACTCCTTTAGAAATTACTAGGCTACGACGACAAAGAAAACTGGGTTGATGAAATTAATCACATTTCATCAATAAAGTGATCTTGTAGTTTAATATCAAACAAACTTTAAAGAATCAGAACTAACTTCGTGGCTTTTATGTTATAATACCTAGTTCTGCTTGGGAAAACTAAATGATAAACCTCAACTTTTGCAAATATTCATTCTTCATTCTGATTAACTTCCCTCTTTTTTTCATTTTAGCAGGTATTTTTATTCACTTTCGTTCTTTCGTGAATGTTGGCCCGTTAAGTTACTTCTTCTCATTTCTAAGTATGTTGATGTACTAATTAAGGGACTGACACTATATTTGGGAGAATGGGTGGTGCAAATAAGGGGTATGGATGTATTAGAGCAATTTCCCACAACTGCTAGTCATCATCCCCTCTCTCGTGGGCAATCCTGCAACTTAAGGCTTTTTTATGGCAAATTTCCAAAAGGTGGCCACAGCTACTACCACTTTTGCCAGTGCAAACCATGTGCTCCGCTTTATCGGTTCAACTACTATTCAAGTGATGTTTTCTAATCTCGAGGGTTATTAGGGATTTTATGTAATTTTCTTAAAAATATATAGGGTTAGTTTGAGTAAGAAAGAGTAGTATTGATTGAACAGGGTTCTTTTAGTTTAATTTGAGGATTTGTATTCCTTTAGATTTACGGTTCCTAAATTTATTACTTCAAACCTCTTTCTCTTTATTTTTTAGTATTTTAGTTCTTTAATCGCAGTTAGTATGATGTTTTGCAATTATTGTAATGTAATTTCCATCTTGTTTAGCAACTAAATCTTCGGACCTAGGTTGGAATTGACACTGACTATGCTTAGTTGATCATCACCTAGTCCCAATCTTGCTTATTTCATGCTTGTGTTTATTGGATTCCACTATGCTCACCACATGCTCAATGATTGGTAGATTATTCATAAACTATTATTCGGGTTAAGGAGAATGTTCAAGTATGAAACCGTAACCTAGTGTGACTCAATAGACGATTACGATTTTAATATGAAATAATTAGGATCCTAACAGGGATTTTATATTTTCAATCTTATAATTCATAACCTTTTAGCCCATGTACGTAGGTGGCTAGAACTATGTGATTAGTCTTCGACCCTTTAAAGAGGGAGGGGATGACCTTAAATGTCAATCTATCCATTCATGATTGCTTACCAGAATAAGTTCTATGAGGTTATTAATTGATTTGTTGGCATAATTGTGCTATTGATTCCAACATGACCATTTTAATTACATGTTACTCAAATGATAATCTTGGTTGCCTATCTCAATTTTAGCAATTAGTTCAACCTCTCAATTTGTTTTCCCTAAATTTAGTATTTTAATTCACTTTGGTACTTGAAAGTGAGCTCCCTGTGAAATCTACCCGTACTCACCAGTTGCTAGCTATAATTATACCGTGTGCTTGCTATTTTAACTACACAAGTTTTGGTGTTGTTGTTGGGGTACTTATTACTTTTGATATCATAAATGATTAGAATACTTTATATTAGAATCTTGTTTTCCTTTTTGTAGTTTTTAATTCTTCTTTGTTCATGTTTGATACTAGCTATGCTTGGTGTAGGGTCTACTTTGTATGTACAAGAGAAGTAAGGGCAATTAGAACCTTGTACCCATTAATCCTAAGGTTAAACTAATTGCACGAACGTAAGGCAGAGAAACAAGGAGGAAGAAAAAGGAGAAGATAGTAGGCGGAGTGGAGAACATGGTGCTCCGTGTCTATGCTATATCAATAGCCACCAGGCTGACTCTTCTGTTGTGAGATCGATAATTGAAGACAATAACTTTTACTTTTAGCTGTATTTTGTTGCACAAAATACATCGTATAGTCACCCCTCGAGGAACCTAATCCAAACATTTGCTGCTTTCGGGGTAAATATGACCTGATTAAGTACAATAGGATCTCTAGTGATGCTATGTGACTTAGCTTTTTTTATTCTCATTTACGAGTAAACCCTAAGATTAGTTGCTAAAGACGGAGCCCAATTCCTTCTTTATATGGGATGTGCTCTTGAAAGCTTTCATCAACAAGTATTTTGCTCCTAAGAAAAAAGAAAGGTTGTGAGCTAATATTGCCTCTTTTGTTTAAAAGGATGGTGAATCCCTCTATGAGGCTTGGGGGTGATTCAAAGACCATCAGTGGAAGTGCCCTCATCATGGTGTTCCTAATTAGCTTCTTATCCAAACATTTTACAATGGCCTAGACTAATGAGTTAGGATTTTTGTAGATGCAATAACTGAAGGAGCTGTCATGGCAAAATTAATTGGAGCAGCATAGGCTTTATTGGAGGAGATGGCTTCCAAAAACTATCATTGGTCCATCCAGAGGGTGACACCAAAGAAGAGCAGCGTGAACTTTTATTTTGCTAGAAAAGGTGAATGCACTAGCACATAGAGTCTTCAAGTTCTTGAGCTAGAGTACTTATTATATGTGAGAGTTGTGGGGTGTAGGGGCACAGATCTATTAAGTGCTACAATGACCCCTCTTTTATTGAGGATGCTAATATCCCACAAACTTTCAACCCAACACCGCAGAATAATCTATACTCTAATACATACAGCCCTCAATGAAAGAATCACGGTAACCATTCCTACAAGAAATCTGATCCTCAACCCAAGAGCTCTATGCAGCCATCTAGGTTCCAGTATGATGCCTCTTATAATCCACAACCTCAAATGCCTAAGCCAAAAGATAAACCTAGATCTACTTATGGGGAGGCCTATGTAGACCCAGACTAAGACTAATGACAACCTCAATGAGTTCACCAAATTGATTAACTCTAGGTTAGATAGCTCAATAGGGAATTTATAAGGCCAATCTGAGCTCAATCCTAAGGGTCACATTAATGAAGTTTGTATAAGGAGTAAGGAGTTAGTGGAGAGCCCCGTGATGGTTATTTAGGATACAGTTTCAATTCTTGTTTTTGCAGAGATATGAGGGTTGAAGCCATGAGCGCGTTGAAGTCTAGAGGAAGAGGGTGACCATTCACCTATAGTTCACCCTTGCCAACCCCTTATTCCCTTCCCCCCAGAGAGTGTCCAGGTTTTAGTTGAAGTCGCAGTTTTTAAAGTGCTTTGACACTTTCAGGGAGATGTATCTTAGTGTTTCATTTTTGGAGGATCTCACGAAAACACCCATTTACTTGAAATTTTTAGGGGAGTTTCTTTCTAAGAGAGGCAAGCTTAAAGAGTTCTTGTCAATTCCCATTAGAGAGGTGTGTAACGCAGTTATTCAAAGTAAGACACCATATGAGCTATAAGGTCTTAGTAGTTTTTTCATCCCTCATTTTATACGGAACTTAAATATTTAGAAAGCTTTTTGCGATTTAGGGGCTATATGATCTTGATGCCTCTCTCTCTATAGGAAGCTTCAGTGCAAGACCTAAAACCTAACGACATGACTGTTCAATTAGCACAGCGCTCCATCAAAGCCCTGTGGGTACCCTAAATAACTGTTTAGGTGGGTAAGTGTGTCATTCTTTGTTAATTCTTGATTATTCATAAGGACATAGAATATGGATTGTTTCAGGGTCATTTGCTAATGTTTCTTAGGGGTTATATGCATTAGAGATTCATTTTTAGCCCTATTCCTGTTTTACAATTAGGTACATGTGGTTGCTACGTTTTACAGATTTTAAGACCTTTTTAAATCGGCATTGACCCCTTCTATAATGCCATATGATTGACAACAGAGGGCCCACCAATCCTGTGGTATCGAGAAAATGAGATAAAAGTGGAGTTAAAGGCCGCCATGGACCCTTTGCTATAGAGACCATGAATCGTGGCGGCCTAGTTTATGTGCCTCTTCATCTTCTTCTCCATTTGTGGTAAAGAATGTGGGAGTTTTTCTATATTAAAGGCTATCCTTGGCTATGTTAGAGCATCCATGTCCATCTTTTATTACCCTCAATCTCTTAAGTCCACTAATTGATTCACCCATTTGAACCAAGAGAAGTTTCAAGAGGACGATTTGCAAGTTGTAGGCCCTGAAGACTGCAAAATTCATAGAGGTTCCACTTGATGAGCACCTTTTTTTCTTATCTCTAAAACTCTTTTGGATCAGTTTTAGTTTGAATCATGCTTTAGTTTAGACCCTTTTGAATTTGCTAGAATAATCTGAGTACGTAGTTTCTTTTAATCTAGGGATTTCCTAATCAAAACAATGATGTTAGATCTTTAGTTTATAGTATTTGGTGCTTGATCTTGTTTGGAGTAGATTCAATCTAATCTTGCCTTTTATTGATTTGTGAGTAATATTTGGCCAATGTACTTGGATAATACTGTATAGTAAGGTAAAATTTGATAGGAGAATCTTATTATCAAATCCACAAGGTTAGACTTGACCTAGTAACACTTGAGAAAGAATTGCATGTTAGGAGGTAAAATTAATGAGCTTGTATATGATTTGGACTAAAATGAGAACCTTTAGGAAAACAGTATTCAAATTAATTCAAATAATAACATTTATATCAAAAGAAACACTAGAATTTTATAGGATTATCAGCCTTTGAATTATGCAAACCTAAGAAGGCACAAGTTTAATTCACAGATTCAACTCATTATAGGAAAAACACATCCCTAGATGCTTTTAGTTAGTAGATTTTCTCTTTAGTGATAAAATGTGTCTTACTGTAGATAACTCTACTTTCAAAAACTCGATTTTGCTTAGTATTTTAAGGGGATGAAATTCAATATATTGCAATGGTCCTTATAGAAAAGCACTTGATTTCTACCACAACACTTGTGCACTTACAGTAGCTTGTCAATTATGGATGTGGATGACACGTTTTAGGTCTACATCATCCTAGGGAGGCCATTCCTAGTGACTTTAGATGTGGTGATTGATGTGCCTCCAGGAAATATCTATTTTCAGCTGTGTGGGGAGAGGATTCATTTTTATTTTCTGCTACCCAAACCACCTCCTCCGCCTTCTTCTCCTTTACACTATAAGTGCCTTCCCTTCCCTTGATCCTTTGTATCTCCTTTTCATTGAGGACAATGAACATCTCAAGCAATGGAGTACGGAAGCTTGTAGCTCTTTGGGTGGAATTATAGATTTTGAGGAGTGGCTTGGATGACATCTCCTGTATTTGCATCATATAGCTATGATTTCATTCATTGGTTAGTAGAGCTTTTAAGTTATAGCATGTACGTTAGACGTCGGATCACAAAAGGAGAGGCGATTGAGTTAGGCATTCATGAGCTTGCAAGGTAATCCTTCTTACCCTTTTCACCCCTTCTCTTCACTATCCTCTTTATGTTTTAACATTGCTATTTAGGATTACTTTGTCTTACATTAGATGCCAATTGCCATTGATATTCATGTGGTTTGATTTGGTTCAACTCAGAAAGTGAGGCATGTCTTGAAGTAAGTTGCATTAACTATGGTAGATTTGACCTATGAGACTTTGAGTCTAAGGGCTGTCCATTGCATATAGTCTCACTATTTCTTTCGTATGCGACTCCTTCATGATTACTTCTATAGAACTTGGTTTAACTCTCTTTGAGATCACATTTGACATATCACATGTGCACATGTTGATGTGATTGATGCATTCTTTATTTTATATGAACACATGAGCCAAAAGCCACCCTTTAATGTATGTTATACGTCTTATTAGCACTTTGTGTCTTTCTGTGTTTGTTTGTTATGCCCATATTACTACACTCTCTGCCTAAGTATAATTCTCATACTCTTACCAAAGTCTAGTTGGGCAATACTTTTAGATTGAGTTTGGCATATTTTGAGGATTAATTAATCTTTTGGGTGTTTTTATTAGGGGTTTGAGACTCGAGGTGTTGTGAGTCAACATTTTGTATTACCCATGCCAAGCTTCTTAAAAGGGGAAAAAATTGATAAAAAAGGAAAATGAAAAAAAATTAAAAATGTGAATAGAAGAAAAAGGAGTTGTGAATAAGTTATTTGGCATGGTGATTAATTCAGTACGTGTGTTTTGACTCCTTCCCTGATGATTATCCATGGGGTTCGAGCTTAATTCTCTAATTGGGTATAAGATTTGTGTTTCAACGCTTAATGGTGTGAAATTAAGTATTCTTATTCCCTAATTGTTAGGCTAATAGCATAACTTTTTCCCTAATTATTCTCATTTTTACCCATAGCCTAAGCCTTATTACAACCGTTTGAAAGTCCTCATGATTAATATACTGAATTTTGCCTCAAGTGGTAGGGAATTGAGAGTTTAATCAAGCCTATGATAGTTTGCATGATTGGATTGGGTACTAACAACACATATGTTACATGTTCTAAACATATAGAAAAAAGTGCTCCACTTGTTCCTAAAGATATATTCTACCAATCACACTTACTCACCTGTTATTGAGGGATGTTTTATCTTGCTATGTAATTCAATATGGGTGATTGGCGTATTTTATTTAGGCAGGGTGACATCTAAATGATCGTGTGAATGCTGTATCTTAACACCCTGGGTTCGCCACCTTTGGTGCATCACTTTTGATTGATTGCCTTTCATTGCCTTGCATGAGGGGGGTATGACAAAGGGATCATCTTCCTCATGCATCATTTATGATTCAATCTTGCTTACAGACAGGCAAGTGACAAGTATGGGGAAGTTGACAAACCTCAAATTTTGTTAATCTTCCTTCTTCGTATTGATTCATTTCCTTTTCTTTTTCTTTTGAATAAGTAGGGATTTGATTAATTTTAGCCTATTTCATGATTATTGGGTCATTAAGTTATTTCCTCTCATTTTTAGGTACCTTAACATATGAATTGAGGGAATGATGCTCTCTTTGAGAGAAGCAATGATGCAAACAAGAGGTTTGGATATGTTAAAGAAAAAGAGAGGCAAAGAACAAGTGACGAATTAGGATGCATAGAGGCAAGGGCTTGGCTATGGCTACCAGCAGTGATCCCCACCCCCATGGTTAACCCCCCACAGTTGCTAGTGGTCATCCCCACTCCTATGCCTAACGTTGTAACTCAAGGCTTTTTCAAGGAAAATTTTCCAGAAGTTGTTAGCTATTAGAGTTCACCATATAATGAAGTACCTTGAAGCTTGGTATGCATACATCTCTAGCATCATCCTATGCTCTCATTCTCATTGCTTATAAATGGAGACCTTCCCTAAGAAGAAGAGTATGTAAGACACAAGTACACAGAGCTCAACTTATTCAAAGTGCTATTATACCATTGAGTGATAAATATCCAAATCATTAAAATTTTTGTATACACATTTGAAATTCCTTATGATACAAGAGGGTCATGAGGATTGCGCATGTGAACAAGATAATTGGCTAGGAGTGTCATCCTTCCCAAGTAGGGGATTAGGAGAAATCTATTTAAGGGAGGTATTGAAGGCTGTGCTGTAGTAAAGGTCGTTAGATGGATGCTTGTAAATTACATAAATATCAGAGCAAATTAATATAACCTGGTTGAATCCTAAGGTAGGGACCATAGGTAGGGACATAACCCAATTGGAGGGGTGAACCATGTTAAAAAAGCACTATGTGCTTCAGTTTCTGTTATGCTCTTAATTTACTTAACTCCCTCGATCTACAGTTTTAGTGTCCTTGATTATATCGTTTAGTGTCCTAGGGCTTGCTATATTTGTTATACTCTGTATTTAATTTTTAAATTTCAATTATTTGTGATCACTCTATTCACCATCCTTAAGGTAAGTTGGCTTACTTGTGAGATGTGACCAACAATTGGTATGAGAACTAATCTCACCTCGTACTACTTAACCTTCAACTGAATAAAGATTTATGTCTTCCTTAGGAATGCCTAAGATCAGTTAAGGTAGGTTGTGTCCAGACCTCCTTTACTCTATGGATCTTACTTTATTTTGTGGATTAATTAAGGCGTATTTGGCTGTTGGATCAAAATTATGAGTTGTGGGACATTGCATCAAGGGCTTCATCGAAATTATGCATATATTGCGGCACTAATCAGTTAGAGAAGCTTGTTAAGCGGTACACCTCTAAAGAACATCAAAGAGTCCAGAAAAGTTATATAGAACCTAATGCTTTATAATGTGCTTTAGACGCTAACACGTTTAATAAAATTTATGCATTTGAAACAATTAAGGAAGTGTACACCTTAGCGGCCACATATTAAGGCACAAGACAAATTAAAGATTCAAAGATAAGTATCTGTGATGAATGTCATATTTGTATAGGATTTTATGAGTGCTTGATGTCATTTTATGGGATTAGTGTGCTTGATTGTGTGATTTTCATGCCTTTTTTCTATTTTATGATTGGGTTTATTGGTGTTGATGATGTTTCGTAGAAATTGGCTAAGAAAACTGAGTGTGTCTAAAATTGATGAAGAATTACACAGGGAAGAAAGATCCCACATAAACTAGCCAAAAAACCCATAAGTAATAAGGTTTCCCACATATACATCATGTTTAACCCGGAATATCATATATTGTCACCCTTGGGTTGACTAGATTTTACAGAATTAGTAGGGCACCATAACCAGGAGCCACGACGACCTGGCCGTGGAGGGGGGCTATTGACTGTGGTGATCACTAGTCCCTCGAGTCTGCTAGACTTGATTTCAGTAATAAAAGTTATGTTTTATTGCTTTCATTCATCATTCCATTCCATTCTACTGTAATACGCCATCTAGTTAGGATTTAGACTTCAGTAGAGAGAGTTGAGAGCAAGTTGAATTTGAGGATTTTCAAGGATTCTGGATCGAGTTTGCATCTACCAATACAAGCACGTATTGACTAAGCGATTCCTTTCCCTTCGCTTCTCTTTTCTATTTAGATTTTTGTGCTTTTATATTAGCGTTAATTTTTATATCAAGTTTTGAATTGTTAATCTTAGAATTGACACTACTAGAAATTAGCATTTTGACGATCACGTTTTAATGATCAAAGTTAAAAGTTGTCGTTATAGAGTGTTTTTAACGATGAAATTATTTTTGGTCATTTAATTTTAATATAAAGTCACCATTTGACGATGATAAGTAAAATATGTTATTAATTTTTACAATTTCATCCTTACTGATATCAGAAGGAAAATACACATAAATTAGGAAGGCAACTAAAAACGTAAATGAGGCAGCTAATTACAATTGCACACCCAGTAAAAATAATTAACCTTTTAAGCAACAATTATAATAATTAAAAAGAATAGACAAGAATAATATTGGAAACTAAAAAATTAAGAGTACTGCTACTAATTCTCATCCCTACCAAACGACAAAGGGAAGCACAGAAGCCCGAGCCCCTAAAGTGAGATGGTTGTTCCTTTCCCTAATTCACTTGCGCAGGTCCGCCTCCTCCTTTTTCCCCTTTTCTCTCGCTTTGCACTGGTCAAACAGGTATGTCTTATTAATATTTTCGATTAATGCTTGTCTTCTTTCCACCCCTCAGACTATTCTTGATCTGAAATTGGTTCAGAAGAGTTTTCGATTTTGATATGCGCTTCTTCTTCTTCCTATTGCAGATTTGGTCGATTTAGTAGTGGTCATTAATTGGTGAGTTTTCTGAAACATTATGCATTATTGTTGTATTGATTGACTCCAGATTCGTGTTGACAGTAGATTAGACTTTCTAGCTTTGAAAAGCATTATGGGTTTTCCTTAAACACCCTCTATTTGGATTTATAATGATTCATTTTAAACAATTTTGTCAAAAGAAAACAGTTTGGCTGGTTATGTCAACAAATCCAGCATTAAGGTTTGGGACATGATGACTTTGTTCAATTGCACAATACGTGTTCGACAAAATGTCTAGGTGAGGACCTGTTGTCTTGTGTAAGATTCTCTGTTCTTGTTTCACATTATATGTTCAAGTACAATATCATCATCTTCTAGATTGCGAAAGTGTTGTTCATAACGTAAAAATTTTATTTGTGGAGATTTTGCCCCCAAAAGCCAGTTGAAGGGCCTTATCTTATAATTTGAAGCTTATGATAAATTCATTTTACTTGATTCTAGGTCTCATCTCGACACTATGGATCTTTTGAGGTTAGATAACATTTTAATTTAAGAAAACTTTGCTTTGCTCTGTGGTGCTGGGCTTATGTATATATGTGTATGTAAGTGTGGAAAAAAGGAAATTCCTCTGCTAATGATTTTCACCTATGTAGCTTATGCCTACTGTGTGTCCAATTGAAAAATCAACACTACATTCTTGATCACCTAGCACCTCAGCTTTTAAAGCGTGTATGAGATTGTTCGCTGCCACATCAGAGGTCAATTGCCTATCTTCTTTTGATAGGATTAAGGTATCCCTGTTTTTTCTTCTTATTGGCTACTACAAGTCCATAAGAATAGAGTGTCGACATTGCTTGTGGATTCAATTGACGTTTCTCCCAATGGATGGAAAAGCGTTGAGGCCCTTTTTTTGGATTAGTAAGGTCTCATCTCATGTGCAGATTTATGTAGTCATGTTTTACAGTTATTCTCCCTTATGCATATCCTCTGGTTCTAGTTTATAGTTAGTCGAATATGGGAAAGTGATTATTCTATTAGCTTCTTTGCATAGTAAAGCTTTGATATTGTTCTATACTTCTTGTTATCTATTGGAAATATAGCCTGGTATACTTAGTTCTCCTTTATGTCCCCTGATTTTGCTCCTCAAAACTGGATCTGATAACTTCCCAAGTAATAATTTAAGCTTTTTAATTGTTGACTCATATATTCATATGCCATAGGTACTTGCATTGACTACCAAGACTAAATCAGAGTGAAATTTTATGCTGGTAATATATTTAATACCATGCCCATTCTAGTGAGTTCCCTTTTCCACTCCATTCAATATTTTTTTTTTTTTTGTTTTGGGGTCTTTCTCTGAGCCTACGTTGTTTCTTATTCATATAACTCTCTGTTTCTATTAACGGATCTAATATATATATAGTATTCAGTTCACTTTGAAACATTGTTACCCTTGTTTTTAACTTAGTACATAATCTTATGTTGTTCCCATGACTGTATCAGGATCAGTTCATTATTTTTCCAATAGGCTATGTACAATTTGAGGAGGATTTTTCTTTTCTCCCCTACCCCTTGTGTTTAGATTTCATATGAGTTAGATCAATTCACCCATGAGTTCTAAGAATCATAATCATGCGCATTCTAATGGTTTGAGATCTAAGGATTTTTCTTTCCAAGAGAAGTATGGTATATGTTCACAATATTAGGGTCCTCATCGTCTACCACTAATAACATTGCTGCAGTGATAAGGCTAATTAATTTACCCTTAATGTATGTGAAGGGGGAGATTAAGGTTTACGGTTCTATACTTGTCCTTTGAGTCTAGATTAATTCACCATGGGGCGTATGTATTCGATTTATTGCCTATGTTTATCTGTTATATATGTAAGAGCAGTAATTTTACTTTGATATAGAGAATTATAATTTACATTTTTTTTTTTGGGGGCCGCGTTTGCAGGTGTTGAAGATTCTGAGTTGTCACTAGACCTGTCAATTCGGGCGGGCGGGTTAAATACGGGGCGGGTGTATTCGGGTTCGGGGTAAAATACAGATCGGGTGTATTTCGGGTTCGGGTAAAATACGGGTCGGGTGTATTTCGGTTTTACGGGTTTCGGATCAACCCAACGGGTTTAGAGCGCCTTTTCTGTGAGTTATTTTTCTTTTTTTAAAATCAAAAATTCTGCATATTTATTACTTAAAATTGTCATTATTTAATGAAAATGTATAATAATTGTAATTTCTCAAAAGAATATTAAAATATTCAAACATTTTATTATAATATGTGAACATCTTGTATGGGCAGGTAAAGAATTAAACCCCATTTAATTTTGAGTAGATCGACCTGTATATTAAAAGAAGGTTAATAGTACGTCGACCATTTATTGGGTAGCCCGTCTAGAGTATTTTAATGTTTGTAGCAGTTTCACTGCTAATAACCTATTTAATGATTTAATATTTTTATTAACTAACCTACCAATGTCCAATCAAGTAAAACTTTATTAATGGACCGATCCTAATACGAAAACGACTAGTCGTTCTCGTATTAGGATAGTCGTTTTTCTACCGTTAGTATCATAGTTCAAGACTAGTCAGAGCAAAAATCAAATAAAATTAAATAAAAGAAGTACAAGATATTATCTTGCAGTTATAATATCAAAAATTTAAATTATTACAAATTAATTAATTTTTAAAAAATTAGACAGATTTGTTTAACTAATTATATAATGGTATGACTTTCGTATCTTTAATGCTTGTGTTCTTTTAAATGAACTTTTTAAAAAAGATTAGATAGTTACTCCATGCAATTTTATACCTATTTTTAACATTTTGCCATTAAAAAGTTGTGTATGGTTTTATTTTCAAAGAATGGAGAAGAAAAAATAAGGTTATTATTATTTAATTTGTAAATAGATGCAATAGTTATATAATGTCTTTTCAAAATACTCAATAAAAATGACGAACCATTATTGTTAAAAGAGATAAATTAGAGAAAAATAAAGAACTAAGGATATAATGTTCGGATCAAGCGGGCGGGTTCGGGTTTGGGTCGGGTTTGACCCGCCAATTTACGGGTTTTTTGTGTTCGGTTTATTTCGGGTTCGGGTCGAGAAAATCGTGTTCAAAACCCAAAATTTTCGGGTGGGTTCGGATCGGGTTTTCGGGTCGGGTCAATTTTTGACATGTCTAGTTGTCACTTAGCAACTTCACCTTCTATTTATTTTCTTATTCTTTTAGGGGGGTGTTATAGTTTTAAGTTTTTAAGGATATATTGTAAACTACTATCGATTATGTATGTTGTGATATCCAAAGGGATCCATTAAATAACATTTGTTTCAGCTTTCATCTTCTTATTGTTCTCATAACAGTTTTATTTAATCAATTATGTTCTGAAAGCTTGTTTCAATTTATGCTAATCATCTTATTAGTGTGATTTCTTCGTATCTATAACGACAAAATTTGATTGGTATGTTTACTATAATTGTAAATTTTAACAATGAACAATTCATCGTATTTAATAGTTATAAACAATAATGATGAACAAATTCGTTGTTATTGATCTGAATCAATGGCAAGTAATCCATAATATATAATTTACGATCTCAAATTTTGTTGTTATTTTTAAATAGTTCATTGTTACTAACTACCTAACAACGAACAATGACCAACATTTTTTTTGTCGTTAAAAATTTTAACAACCAAAAAAAGGGCTTTCAACGATAAAATTTTTTGTCGTTAAAAACCATTTTTCTAGTAGTGTGAGTTGAATTCTCCTTATTGAATCAATTCTTGTTTTGACTTAAAAGTGCTTAGGATTGTTGGGTTAGTGATGTTGAATCTTAGATATTGAATTGCTAGTGCAAAACTTGATCGACTTCTCGCTTGTTTTAGATGATTGGTGAAGGGTTGAAAGGTGAAACTAGATGTTCGAAAACGAAGATTCGACTTAAGTGTGTGGGATTTTGAGAAAGACTCACCGTTTAAGAAATCCCTAAAACTTGATAATCGCATTCTTAATGATCATGGATTAATTAAAAACTCTTGAGAAATGGTAGTTGATTAGATTTAAGAACTTCATTTGATCTTGAAAGAGGGGTCTGAAAATTCAACTATTGGTTTTGGAACCAGCATCTAAAGAAAAGGGGTTTGACTAATTCTTAAGTTGGAAATTGCTTGATTTGATTAAATGCCTTGATTGTTATCTATTAGGTTAGATAAGTAGCATAGTTTAATTTCATTCACAAATTTGGATTCGTTTAGCCTTTCTTAAGGGAATATAGCCCAGTAGCTTGGCCTGGTCTTCGTGGGATCGACCTTGATTCGCTACAATGCCACTGTGCGCTTGTGGTCTTATCCCAAGCTTTTGGTACCGTTGATGAGGACTAGTGTTGAATATTGGGTTTTTCTCGATAGGTTTGACTAAGCATTTTGTTTTTTTAAAAAAACAAAAAAATTGAAAATTAAAAAAATAAAAAATTTTGAGAAAAAAAACGATGGCAATTTTCCATTTTTCCTAATTCAAGCATGAGTCATTTTGGGATTCATTTTAATTTGAGAAGGTTGGTCGTGTTTTTGGATATTTGTTCCCAGATCCTTATGCATTTTGTGCTATATCTTATTATGCCCCTTTTTGGTGTGAGTTGTGTAATTCTTCTCACCATGACATAATTTTGTGTCTTTATTATGCATGCTATGCTTAAGCTGACTTTGCATCACCCATGGACAATACTGACATTGTTCTTGCCTTAACTGATTCATCCTTCCCTTTTTCTTAGTGCACAGGGCTCGAGCTGGGTGAGCCTTTTGGGTAGTTGCTAGGTCTAGTGTTGTTGATGCATGTTTTGAGCCTGAAGATATTTTAGATGAGGTGTATGATCTAGCTAGTACTCCTTTGGACGAATCCCATGACACGTTTGGGCATGAGGACCTTCCTATCCTTGGTTGTGATATTGTCTCCCTAATCCCTTTAATCATTCCCATGTTTTCCCTATGTGTTCACAACCCTCTCCTTCCCCTGAACATTACGTTGATGCGTCCATTGATAATATCATGATTTGGGATGCTATTATGGATTTAGGCCATAAGGACAACATGTTCAGCTTGGTGGGAATGTTGATGATTACCTATCCCTGGGTCACTTTAGAGGCTGTGATCCGTCCATAGACTCTTATAGTTTGTACCTAAAGGACTTACCTAGGAAAGTCATGTGGACTACATTCTTTACTCCTTCCTGTGATTTTTCTCTGGCCTTTGATAAGGTTAAGAGGATATTGATTGTCATGGGTGTGATTTTTATTATTGCCTTTTACCTTGTGTTTTCTAAATTATGGTCCCAAGAGTTTGATAAGCTTCTGTGTGTTTTAATGGCATCTGATTTGATAGGCTGAGTCTTAAAGTTTTGACGGAATGGCGGATGCTCCATTTGTCCAATTTACGAGGAGGCCTCAGCTTAGGTGCATCCAGCACCTAATCTAGTGATTGGTCTCTTTTGTTTCTCATTTCCATTCTCCTCATTTATTTCCTTTGAATAATGCTTTATCTAAGCATTGGGGAAGGGTAGTTTTATGTTTTCCATTTTGTTATTTTTTTTAGTTTGCATACTCATTAGAGCATATAGTTTTAAGTTTCTTTTTGTTTGCACTACTGTATTACATTTAATTGCATTTTGCATTTGCATGTAGGATTGCATGTAGGGATGGTTTGGATTAGTTTTTGAGATAACCTTCCATGATGATTCTTTAGGCGTAATAGCTTTTATAAGCTTGAGTAACTTTTGATGTGTAATCCCTTTTGGTGCCAAAATTTTTGAAGGTTTTGTAAAGTTTTCTTGTTTGAACCCTTGTGTTAATTGAGAACTAAGTTATCCCCCTACAGTCATAAGCTCTAATGTTGGTACATGATATTCATTTTATGAGCTAATTGAGACTTTAATAGATATCCTATCAGACTTTGAGCCGTATTTGGACTAATTATTATATTTAGTCTCATGTTCTTTCATGTGTGTGACTCTTCCAAGTTGCTTCTCTAGAACTTGCCTAGATTCTTGTTCAAAACTACATTAGCATGTGCATAATTGACGATATGATAGAGACATTCTTTGTTCGGAAATTCTGGTGACATAGCCAAAAAGCCTACCCTTGAGTTGTATGTTTATCCCCTTTGCTAGTCTATTTGAGCTTATATCTGTCATTATCATAAACAATTCATAGAAGCCCTTGGCTACACACATGTATTCCTACCTGCAAGCTAAGTCTATAGAGCATCACTTCAGTATTTAGTCGGTGGTTTGGAGGTAATTAAGTTTAAGGCGGTTTTGGTATGTTTGTTTGTTGAGGGGTTCATGACATTAAGTGTTTGGTTTCGTTCCTCTCTTGTTCAGGTTGTACATATATGAATTAGGTTGAGGGTTGATAGCTAGTGATCCTATGACTTTCAATAATTGAAATAATCATTTCATTTCCTAAAGAAAAAAAGAGAAAAAATGAAGAAAAATCATGTTAAAAAAAGGAAAAAAAAGAGGAAAAAAAAGAAAACAACTGTGAATAAGTGATTGGCATTGGGTATGTAAATAGCTTATGTCCCTCTCTTTGTTAACTCATTTCCTTCATCATTCGTCAGGGTATGTACATTGTGTTGGTGGGGTTTGAAGTCATGGTAAACTTAATGGTTACTAGGTGCCTTGTTGGTTTCTTCTTAGTCATTTGGCTAAATAGCTCCACAAATTCATTAGTGTACTCCTATCCCTTAACACTTTTTAGCCTCTGTTATAACCCAAGTAAAGTCCTCTTGATTGTTATGAGCACATTGCATCCTAGTGGTGGAGAATTCGAGAGTCTTAACAAGCATATGGTAGTTTGTATCTTTAGAATGAGTCTTCAGTGAACCTATGACGTATTTCAAACACTTGAGCCAGAGTGATTTACATTTCCCACAATTAGGCTCTACTAGTCTATTTAGCTCTACAATTCCTTGTACTTACAAGATGTGGTTTGCGGTTCGTCGGGGGTGATCAAGTTTGATGTCCATCTTATGGTTGTATATTTCTTTGAAAACTTTCACCTTCTCCTAATTTTGAAATGTCTTGTGTACAATTTGGGGTTATCATTGAATGATATTCTTGCTTGTGATGTGTTATAAGATGACTAGTTTGAGGAGATTGTTGTGTTTTGAGTCCTAGATGCATATCCCCTTTTCGATTTTATCTAGTGTTTACTTCAGAACAACCAAAGGTTTAAGCGTGGGGGGAGTGATGAATGCCATGTTTGCATAGCATTTCATGAGTGTTTGGTGTCATTTTATAGGATTGGTGTGCTTGATCATGTGGTTTTATGCCCTTTTTCTGTTTTACACTTAGGTTTGGTGTTGTTGAAATTTTGCTAAAATTGGCTAAGAGAACTTGAGTGTGCCACAAAATCGATGAAGAATTGCGTGAGGAGGGAAATGCCCACAAAAAGTAGCCAAAAAACCCGCAAGTAACATGGTGTACCCAGATCCACATCATGGTTAACCTGGGAAAATATGCACGATTAACCTGAGTTGTCTAGATTTTAGACAATCAACAGGGCATCGCACCAAGAGCCACCACCGCCAGGCCGTGGTGGGGGCCACGGACGATGGTAGTCCCCATAGTCAGACCGTTGTGGTTAATGGCCCCCTGAATTTGCTAGATTTCTTCACGGCTGTCCGTGTTCCAAAAATTTGGACAATTTTACAGACTTGATTACAGCGATACAAGCTCCATTTTACTACTTTCATTTATCATCCCATTCCATTCTACCATAATACACCATCTAGTTAGAAATTAGATTGCATTAGAGAGAGTTGAGAGGAAATTAAAGGTGAAGATTTACAAGGTTTCCAGATTGAGTTTGCATCTACCGATACAAGCAGGCATAGGATGAGCAATTCCTCTCCCTTCTCTTCTCTTTTCTCTTTAGATTTTTATGCTTTTCATATTAGTATTGATTTTTATGTTGAGTTTTGAATTGTTAATCTTGGAATTGAGTTGAAGTCTTGTGATTGAATCAATTCTTGTTTTTGCCTAAAAGTGCTTAGGATTGTTGGGTTTATTATATTGAATCTTAGATGTTGAATTGCTAGTGGGAAACTTGGTCAACTTCTCACTTGATTTAGACATTTGGTGAAGGACTGAAAGGTGAAAGTGGATATTGGAAAGCTAACATTCGATTTAAGTATATGGGGTCTCGAGAAAGACTCACTATTTAAGAAACCCTTAAAATTAGATAATCGTGTCCTTAATGATCTTAGTTTAATAAAAACAACGTTGATAAATGATAGTTGATTAGATTTAAGAATTTCATTCCACCTTAAAAGAAGGGTTTGAAAATTTGATTATTGGTTATGGAATCACCCATCTAAAGAAAAGGCGTTTAATTAATTCTTGTGTTGAAAAATTGCTTGATTTGATTAAATCCCTTGATTATCTATCTATTTATTAGATAAGCATCATAGTTCAATTCTGTTCACAAATTTGGATTTGGTTAGCCTGTCTTGAGGGAGTATAACCCGGTGGCTTGGCCTATTCTCTATGAGATCGACCTTGATTTGGTGCGACGCCACCATGTGCTTGCAGCCCCATCAATCTGTGAGCACCAACGAGCTCCTGGTAAAAGAGTTGTGCATCAGATTTATTGACATTGTCAACAAGCTCAAGTCTCTTAATATGATCTACTCAAAATGAAGAGATGGTGAGGGCTTTACTGGGGAGTCTCTAAGAAACCAACAGAGAGCCATAGTCATGGCCATTGAAAAGGCTTAGAACCTAAAGACCTTGTAAATGGAATGGTGAGAAAACTCCTCACATATGAGATTTGGCTCTAAGAAGACAAAGAAGAAATCTAAGTTGAAGGGTAATGTTAAAAGCATCAATCATGCATCCCAAATCTCTAGGTGACTGTGAACCTAAGGCATCAGAGGATGAGATCATCATGTTGGCAAAGGCTACTATGAACTTCTTAAGAAGAAGAATTTTGTGTTCTAGAAGCTTAGGAGAGGATTATCCTCAAAAGGCAATAAAGGTAGAATGTCCTCCTTTCAAAATATTAAAACTAATATAGTTATTTGCTTTGGCTGTCAACAATTAGGACATATGATGAAAGATTTCCAGTCCTTGAATAAGAATGATGAAAAGATAAAACCTAATGGAAAAGGCAAGAAGACCATGGAGGATACATTGAGCGATAGTGACTCTAGCAATAGTGAGGATGAAAACAATCATGTGTCCAACCTATGCTTCTCCAAATGGAATGAGTCAAAAGGCAAATCCAAATTCCTATGGTTCCATAAACTAGTACTCAAGGAAGCTGAGGGCACATCTACGTAGTTGGTAAAATCTTTTATTTTTGAAATGTCTGAAGATAATTTAACTGAGATTATCATGCATAGTGCGAATGTTAAAGCGGAGTATCTTTTTAAGATCAAGTCTGTCTGTGAAGAAACTTCACTTTTAAAATATGGAATATTTTACATTTGGGTGCATTGAACTTTAGTATAATCATTTGCAGGACCAGCTTTTCAAAAAGGTTACTGCCAGGACTATTGAATTATTGTGCTATTAACATTTGGGAGACAAATCACTATTCAAATAAATAAAAATTTATTTAGAAGTCCTAGAACTTTTCATATTTACAAATCTACCGCTACAAAAAAAAGTCACTTTTACTGACAGAGATCTATCTATTGGTGTAAGACACTTTTTTGTTAGAAAAAGGTTTTACCAACAGATGTTGGCTTGTTACTAATGTATGGGTCAAAACTCTATCGGTAAAAGTATTACCAACAGATAACCATGAACTGTTGGCATTAGTTTTTATTACCAACAAAAGTTTTTTTTATAATGAACAAGCCTTTAGCAACAGATCTTACAATGTTGGTGTTATATGCTTTTATCAACATATATATCTATGGGTGTTTGTTACAGTGGCACCTAATCTTGCTCAACAAACTAATATGTTGCTATAAAGTCTTTCCCTTCAAAAATGCTTGTTGGTAATAAGTCATTCCCTCCATGATATCTGTTGGTAGAAGTTTTTCCCACCAACAATATCTGTTGGTAAAAGTCTTTCCCGCCAACAATATCCATTGGTAAAATGCTTTTCCACTAACAATATCCGTTGGTAGAATGCATTTTTCTGCCAAAACTTTCTGTTGGCAAAACTTATAATCTCCTGTTGGTAAAAAAAAATCTGCTATGTATTAGAAATTGTTGGTAATGGTAATATGGTGAACCTGTCACCATTTCCTTACACAAATCCATCCTATTATTTGTGTGCATTGGTCAAGATGAAAAACTTTGCCACGATAGTTTGGGCCTTCATCACAATTAGCTTGAGAGTTCACAAAGTACCATAAGCATTATCCATACTCTAAGAAAAGTGTATTGATGTCCAAATTAGCAATTAGTAACAAGCGCTTGATGGTAATATTCAACAAGAATCCTAGCTAAATTAAATTAAAAGGATCAATTAGAAACTAAATATCTTATTCTTCATTTCCTTCATCCTCTACACTTTGATTGCATGCCCCTTATTTTTAGGATCATCCTCTACAAATTCATGGTCATTTTCATTTTTGTTGCTTGGAACCTCATCCGCAAGTGAGGAAATTACATCCTCTGATAAGCCTTGCAAAAAAATTGCCACAAGAATACCATGTTCTTAGTAAACTGTGGCACATCGCACTAACTTGTTAATAAAAGAGACGTTAACTTGTTATCAAACCCCCCCTCCCCAATAAAGAAACCAAATAACATTAAAAAGACTAGAATTAACTCAAAAAGAAAAGACCATGTGAAAGACATTTAACTTTTTAGTGGTTTTGCATACTACAATCTAATTCTTACTTTGTTTCAGTAATGACCTAATGAAACTGAATAGCATACACAGTCATCGACCAAAACAACATAATAGAACCATGAATACAAGATAACACAAGTGGCAAGCCTCCTTTTGTTGCACTTTCTCTCCTTAGGTGTACTTTCAACTTTTCCTATCAGTCTGAGCAGTATTAAATCTACCAGCTTCTTTGTTGCGGTTATTACATAAAAAGCTAAAGTCACACATGTACCTTTCAACACATAACACTTAGCTCATAATAGATTTTTGGAAGTAAAAAAGTAAAAGCTAAGCAGAAATAATTCCATAACTAACAAAATACCTATCAAGCTATATTAGCAAATTAGGAGCGAGAAGTTGAAACAAAACGAACTAGGTACTTTAGAAGGATTAGCATCATCTTCTCTAGCTTATGAACTTTCTCTTTAGTTTCCTTGTGTCCTGCTCGATTTTGATTCTTTTAGCTCACTCTTCCTCCAAAGCATATCTTTTAGTACGAGAACGAGGAACTTTGATGCCCATACCAAAGGTCTTTGCATAACCATTTTTATCTTCTCCCACAACCTTTTTAAAAATGTCATCTCGAATAGCAGAATCACATGTGTCATCCTCAAATTGAGACAACTTAAACTCAATTGCTTTCTATCAAGTTGTCACAACCAAAAGATGAAGAACATCATATAAACATACGATCACATCAACACCACAAGATATTTTAGTGAGAAAAACACTTGAAAAACTTAAAAAGGAATTGGAATGTGGAAATAATATTTTGCTTACCTTTGCCGCAGCCGAAGCATCGTCAAGCTTTGAACCCTTCTTTGGTTTGTGG
This sequence comes from Carnegiea gigantea, assembly GCA_029747015.1. Classification (NCBI taxonomy): domain Eukaryota; kingdom Viridiplantae; phylum Streptophyta; class Magnoliopsida; order Caryophyllales; family Cactaceae; genus Carnegiea; species Carnegiea gigantea. Next base: position 134,086 of record JAKOGI010000802.1, on the reverse strand, counting down.
GTCTGAAACCACATTTGAAGCCTATCTAATTTATTGCCTTTATCCTAAATAACATGTATAATAGAAAGTAAGATAAGCCAACTAGGTAAAGATGTAGTTTGTAAAGATATAGTTCGTAAAATTGAATTTTATAATACCTATTCTTCTGCAAGTGTATGTGCAAAACTCTTCATTCCCAAGGTAATTTTGAGTTAGCTCGATTTTCAGCGCCTCTTTTACTCCTTTCCTAATATGAGACCAAATAAAATAAATGGGTGCTCTTTCAAAAAGTTTAAGAATTATACTTCAAAATAATAAAAGTTAAATACTTACCGGGCCTATACAAGATTCCCAGAATTGTACTAAATTTTCCCATATTTCAAGAGGCATATGTTCTTGCCTCTTGCCTATGTGGTTCGAATCTTACACATGCTAACAGTTTTGAAGCAAAGTCATGTACAGATTCAAACCACATAGGGTTTCTAGATTTTTAGAACTCCACTCAAAAGGTTGCATTGCATACTAAGGAGCAACCAAGAAACCACTAAGAAACCATAAAAATCACTAATGCTTCAAATCTCAAAATACAATGAATATATCCTAATGAATCAAGGAGGAAATAAGTTGACAAAGAAGGAACTCAAGTTATGTATGTATCCAATGCCAAACACGCATTCACATTTGGGTTTTCTTTTTCTTTTTTCTCAACAGGAGTTTTTCTTTCTTTCTTTCTTTCTTGTCCTTCAACATAATTTTTTTCTTTCCTTTTTTTGTTGTTTTTATTTGGAAAAATGAGACGAAAATTGCAATTGATGAAAAGCATAGGATCAGTAACTATCATATCATAGCCGAATACATATATACATAACCCAAACAAGAGGGAGTCAAAGCAAATGCTCATTATCATTAATCCCTCAACAAACCAACATACCAAAGCTACCTTAAACTCAATTACTCCCAAAACCACCCACAACATAGATGAAGTGATGCTCCATAGACTTGGTTTAAAGGTAGGAATATGTGTTCGGCCAAATGCTAGTATGAAGTATTCACAACGAAGGTGGATATAAGCTTGAAGGGGCTAGCAAAAGGAAAAAGCTATGTAACATACGGGCACGCTATTTATCTATGCGGCTAAAATGACGACAGAAAGAAATGTCTCTGTCATATCATCAACTATTGCATATGCTAATGTGGTTTTGAATAAAAGTCTAGGCAAGTTCTAAAGATGCAACATGGAAGAGTCACACACACTAAAGAACATGAGACTAAATATAATGAATTAGTCAAATAAGGCTCAAAGTCTCACGAGATATCTACCAAAGTCCCATTAAGCTCATACAATGACTCCTATGTACGATCATTATTGTTAACGACTCCAATGGAAAACAAGGTTCTAAAACAAGATAAGTGTCAAAACAAGAAACACTCACAAAACCTTTAAAAAATTTAGCACCAAAGGGATTACACATCAAAAGTTTCTCAAGCTCATGGAAGGTATCATGTCTAAGCAAAAGCATTAATGGAGGTTATCTCAAACCAATCCACACTATCCCTACATTCAATCCTATAAGCAACCAAGTGCAAAACACGAATGCAAACCAAAAAAAACCCCCCCTAAAACTACATGCTCTAACTAGCGTGCAAGCTAATAACCAAATTGAAACGCATGAAGCTACCCCTCCCCCATGCTTAAATAAAGCATTATTAAACAAAGTAAGAAAATCAACTGAAGGGAAAGGGCAAACAAAGTATAACGATCTCACCAGACCAGGTGTTGGGTGCACCTAAGCTAAGGTCTCCATGCAATATGGCCCAAATGGAGCATTAGCCACTTTATCTCAACTTCAAGACTCGAAGCATTGAACTAGACACTGTCAGCACACACAGGAGCTTATCAAAGTCCTAGGACCACAATTTAGAAAATACAAGGTAAGAGGCAAAAACGAAAATCACACCAAAAACAAGACGTATCCTCTTAACGTTTTCAAAGGCCTTAGAAAAACATAGGAAGGATTAAAGCATGTAGTCTATATGAGTTTCGTAGGTAGGTCCTCTAGGCATACACAATAAGGATCAATGGAGGGATCACACCCTCTAAAGTAACCTAGGGACACATAATCATCAACATTCCCACCAAGCATACTGTGCTTGGTGATCTTATAGCCCAAATCAACATTAGCACCATAAATCATAAAATTATCAATGGACGTATGAAGATAATACTCAGGGGAAGGAGAGGGCAATGAACAAATAGGTGAAACATAGGAATGCTCAAGGGGATTAGGGAGAACAGTATCATCAAAACCAAGGCTAAGAGACTCCTTATGTGCAAACACATCATGTGACCCCCCCAAAGGCGTCTCAACTAGATCATGCACCTCATCAAAAGTATCCTCTGACTCAAAACATGCATTAGTAACACTAAATCTGGCAACTACCCCAAAAGCTTCACCCACCTCGAGCCCTGTGCATTGAGCTAAAGGAAATGATGAATTATGTAAGGTCAGGACAACATCAGTATTGTTATTAGGTGATGCAAAGTTAGGTTGAGCATAGCATGCATAATAAAGATATGAATTAGTATCATGGTCAGAAGAATTACACACTAAAAAGGAGCATAATAAGATCTATAATAGAAATCACATGGATCATCAAATGAAGTGCTAGAAACATGACTAGCCTTCTCAAAGTCAAATGAATCCCAAACATTCTACTCAAGTAAATATCATCCCTCATCGATGCTTTTGGCAAGAAAATCCCAACACTTTAAAAGAATATGGGTTTCACTATTCACATCCCTCGTCAACAATGTCTAAAACTTCCCATTTACCATTACAATAACGACATTGAGTAAGAAAAACATGCAAATGCTTAAAATACCTCAAAAATAGTTCATGCTCAAATTGGGAGAAATGGAAAACGACCACTGTTTCTTTTTTCTTTCAAAATGTTTTTTATTTATTTCATTTTCAAAATTTTTTTTGGGTTTTTTTTCAAAGAAAAATGAAATGCTTAGTTAAACCTATTTAGAAGAACCCAATATTCGACACTAGTCCCCGGCAACGGCGCCAAAAAAACTTGATATGGCCGCAAGTGCACAGAGGCATTGTAGCAAATCAAGGTTGTCTCCCACAAGGACTAGGTTGATTCACTGGTTTGTAATCCCTCAAGATATGATAAGCGAATCAAAATTTGGGAATGAAACTGCATTAATCTATTATCTAGTGTAATGGATAAATATTGAAGGAATTAAGTCGACTAATGAATTACCCGGTTCAAGAATTGATAAAGCCTATCTCTTTAGTTAGGAAATTTCAAGATCAATAATCGAGATATCATAACCCTCTTTCAAGGTGGAGTGAAATACCCAAATCAAATCAACCATCAAGTCTTATGAATTTCTCGATTAGTCTAGGCGCATTACGCACATGATAATCATTTTAGGTCTCTTGATTGGTAATTCTTTCTCAAGACATCATACAAGCAAGTCAAATCTAGTGATTTCAACACCAAATTTCACCTTTCAGTACTTCACCCAATATCTAATTCAATTGAGAAGGCGATTAAACTTTTTAAAGCAATTCAAACTCCAGACTTTTACCCTAATAATTCAAAAGCGCACCAAACAATCAATTTAAGAGCATAAGCAAACACAAGTTCGACAACAATCCCAAAAATTAAAACTACAAATTAACATGAATTGCACAACCTAATCTATCAATCTAGAAAGCAATAAATCAAATGGAGAAAACAGAAGAGAAGGGAAAGAATTGCTCAGCCTAAACACCTGCTTGAATCCATCGATTTGCAAAGACGATCCCGTATCCTTGTGAATCGCCCTCTTCTATTAGCTATCCTTTACTCTAAAAATGGAGTCTATTCCCAACTAGTTGGTACACTTGAATGGAATCCCATGGTATGAAGCTAAAAACGGGCCTTTTATAGTGAATATGTTGCAGCCAAAACGTAAAAACTGCCAGAAAGTCGAACAGTCGTGAGGAAACATGATGATTCGGGGGAAAGGCAGGCCACCACGACCCATGGGCACCACCACGGACCATTCATGGTGGCCACTACCTTAGTGTTCTCTTATTCTTCTTTTTCTTCCATGGGCATAGTGATGAGGGGCGCCCATATTGAGTCATAAGGATGACTTTCAAGGGTCAATTCTGGATTAAAAAGGTCTTAAAACCTGCAAAAGTCAGCAAAGTACTATACCCAAGCGTAAAATGGGATTTTTGGGGTAAAAGCTAAGCATAAAACTTATGAATCCCTTAAAAATGCATCAAAATGACCCTAAAATGATATGCTCTATGGGTACTTATCAAACTCCCCCATGCTTAAACCGTTGCTTGTCCTTAAGGGAATGCTAGAGAAAACTGACAAGGGGGATGCATCTAGGACTCAAAACATAACAACCTTCTTAAAGTAGGTAAGTCATATCATATCAAAGAAGTATAAGACCATAAACTTGATATCAAACTTGATCACCCCCAAATAACCACAAAGCATGTCGTGCATGCACATGGAATTGAATAGAGCCAAATGGACTTGTAGAACCTCATTTTTAGGAAATGTGAATCACTTCCACTCATGTGTTTGAAATATAGTATAAGTTTACTCAAGTCTCATTTCAAAGATGCAATCTACCACTTAAAAACGCAAAGGGTACAAGACAATCAAGAGGACTTTACTTGGGTTATAATGTGGGCCAAAAAGGGCTAAGGGGAAGGAGTGGATAAATGAGTCTAGGTAATGTGGAGCTAGGCAGCCAAATGACTAAGGAGCAACCAACAAACCACCAAGAAACCATGAAAGTCACTAACACTCCGAGCCTCAAAATACAATAAACATATTGTAATGTTTGGATTGTGTATATATGTACGTATCCAATGCCTAACACGCATTCACTTTTGGTTTTTTTTGGGGCTTTTTTTTTTTTTCCTCCACATCATTTTTTTCATTCTGTTTTTCTTTCCCTTCAACATAATTTCTTTCTTTTCCTTTTTTTTTTGGGAAATGAAACGAAAATTATAATTATTGAAAGGTATAGGATCGCTAACTATCAACTTATAGCCAAATACATATATACACAACTCAAACAAGAGGGAGCCAAAGCAAATGCTCATTATCATTAATCCCTCAACAAACCAACATATCATAGCCACATTAAACTTAATTTCTTCTAAAACCATCCATACCATAGATGAATTAATACTCTATAGACTTGACTTAAATGTAGTAAAATGTGTTTGGCCTAAGGCTAATACGAAGTGTTCACAACAAAGATGGATGTAAGCTCAAAGGGGCCAGAAGGGGGAAAAACATGTAACATTGGGGTAGGCTATTTGACTATGTGCTTGAAATGGCCAAAGAAAGAAATGCCTCTATCATATCATCAACCATGCACATGCTAATGTGGTTTTGAACAAGAGTTTAGGCAACTTCTAGAGATGCAACATAGAAGAGTCACACACGCGAAAGAACAAGAGACTAAATAAATTGAATTAGTTCAAATGTGGCTCAAAGTCCCATGGGATATCTACCAAAGTCTCATTAAGCTCATAAAAGGACTCCTATGTACAAACATTTGTGCTAACGATTCCAAGGGAAAACAAAGTTCTGAAACTGGATAGGGTCAAAATAGGAAAGATTTACAAAACCTTTAAAAATTTTAGCGTGAAAAGGGATTTCACACCAAAAGTTACTCATGCTCATGAAAACAAGAAATACTCAAAAAAAAAATTTATTCTTTTAATTTAGATAATTTTTTTGGTTTATTTTCAAAGAAAAATTAAATGCTTAGTCAAACCTGTTAGGAAAAACCCAGTATTTGACACTAGTCCCTGGCAACGGCGCCAAAAATTTAATACGGTCACAAACGCACAGCGGCAGTGTAGCAAATAATGGTCGTCTTCTATAAGGAGTAGGTTGATCAACTAGGTTATAATCCCTTAATATAGTGTAACCGAATCAAAGTTTGAAACTGAAGCCAAATTAATCTATGATTTAGTCTAATGGATAAATATTAAAGGAATTAAGTCAACCAATGAATTACCTAGTTCAAGAATTGACAAAGCACTCTTTATTTAGCTAGGAAATTCAAGACTAATAATTAAGATATCACAACCCTCTTTCAAAGTGGAGCAAAATGCCCAAATCGAATCAATCATCAATTCCCATGGATTCTTGATTGGTCTAGGTTCATTAGGCACACGATAATCATTTTAGGTCTCTTGATTGGTAATTCTTTCCTAAGACATCACACAATCGAGTTGAATCTGGTGATTTCGACATCAGATTTCACCTTTCAGTACTTCACCGAACATCTAATCCAAGCAAGAAGGCGATCAAACTTCTTACAAGCAATTCAATCTCCAGACTTAGTGAAATGAACCCCAATAATTCAAAAGCACACCAAACAATCAATTCAAGAACATAGGTAAACACAAGTTGTTGTTAATTTCCGTTAGTATATGGTTATCATCGTAGGAATTATTCATGTCGTCCTAAGGGATGATTGTGAAATTAGATTACCAAAAATTTCTAATTAAAACTAGAAACATTCTGACCTGATTACCGAAAGAAAATTAGAGTACAAAAACTTCTTAATCATAACACTAAATTAGATTACCAAAAATACTTTAGCAAAATCGGAAACAAGAACCAAATCCAAATAAGTGCAACCAACTAACAATTAGCTGCCAACCAACGCTTCCAATCAGTCCTCTATGGCCGCAGGGTAAAACGAGCAGATTGAAATTCTGAATTAAACTTTTCGATTTTCAATCAAGTAAACAAACCCAAAATTCAGCTACGCCAACTATGAACTAAAACCTAATCGGAAAAAACTAAAACTATGAGTAGTAAATTAAAAACATGAATTGAAAACTCCATTAACCCTGCTCTGTCTTCGACCAGCATTTTTAAGCATCCCCAAGAACGCTGCTTCTCCACCCCTTTAATACCTCCCTTAATTATCAAATTAATGGCCCAGAAGACTGACTGAGTGATGATTATGGAAATGATAGATAATAAAGAAGGAGAGAGAAAGAGTGAAACACTGAAGACAAGCGAAGAGGAAGAGCCACGGTGCCATGTTTGTGTTTCGAGTTTCTGGGCTGGGTACCGAAGAAGAAGAAGTAAGGTTGGCGGAGGGAGACTACTGGCGCTCACGTGCCTAGCGTGTGGCCATTTAAGTGATAAAATAGGTTAGAGATGGAGGGGATGAACTGGGCCGACCTACAAGAGGGAATGAAGGAAAGGAAAAGAAGGGAAAGAAAGGAAAAGAAGGGAAGGAAAGCAGGCCGGAAAGAGGGCTGGGCCAGGCCCACGCAAGGGAGAAAAGAAAGAGGAAAAGAAGGAAAAGATGGAGGGGCATGCCTGGGCTTCGCGACTGGGCTTCTATCTGGGGTTGGTCCTTCCTGCTCTTCCTCTTCTCTCCTTTATTTCTCCCCTTGGTCCAATATTAATCATATGAACATTATTGATTTTTTCTAATTTTTCCAAATGCCTACAAAACAAATAAAACAATATTAAAATCCTAAATTAATAATTTATTTCGAGCAATTATTAGACAACAAAAGGGTGTAAAATATAATAATTTATGGTTTAACAAATATCCTCACACCTAAGTTTTGCTCATCCTCAACTAAAAGAAAACTAAAAATCCTAGAAAATAAAATCCTAACTCACTTTCGTAGGAATTACGGTTGCATTTAACATGTGCAACAAATCCTTTCAACCCCTAAGTTACCTCTAGTGGACAAGGAAGGTCTCGTAAGGGTTTGCAGAAGATATACTACAAAATCTATAAAAGAAAACCAAAAACAGAAAATCGAAAATCTATTTGGATTTTTTCAAAACTTATATACACAATACTGGAGAAAATATATAAACATTCTAATCAACCATATTACTCAAGTAACCAAAGAACTATATCACAAGCAAATGCAATGTACACATCAAGAAACCTTAATCCTACTGATGACATTGATGCACAATCTTTCATCCAACTTAGAAATTATGTACAAGCATGACTGGTAAAACGTCACTTTAGGGGAAATGTGGAGCATTCCCACTCATGTGCTTAAAATGTAATAAGGTTCACCAAACTCTTTTCCAATCAAACAAACTACCATAGGTTTGATAAGATTCTCAATTCTCTATTACTAAAATGCAAAATTCAAAATAATAATCAAGAGGACTTTCCAAGGGTTATAATGGGGCCAAGGGTTAACGGTAAAAGAGGAACAATCGATTTGGAAAAATAAGGAGCTAGAAGCCAAAGCTAGTAAGCAATCAACACTTACACCATAGTGAGCATATACTCTCTCAAAACACAAAATAAGAACACACAGCAATTAAAATTAACCATCGGAAATGAGTATACAAGGATAAATCTATGACAAACACTCTTATTCACAACACTTGAATTTTTCCTTTGAATTTTTCCTTTGAATTTTTTTGAACTTATTTTTCAATGGAAACTTTTCCATTTGAACTTTTTTCATTCTTCTTTTCCCCCCCTTTTTTTTCTTTTTTTAAAGATGAAAATGAATGAATGGCATATACAATAGCAAAATAACTTAATTTCTAAATGATCATTTGATACATCCTACAAACACCAAAATCAACCACCAAATTCATAAAATACGCAAAAGTGACCCATCAAATAATGAAATGTTGCTCCACTAGCCTTGGGTTAGAGGTAGGAAATGTGTTTAGGCCAATGGCTAAAATGAAGGGTTCTCAACAAAAAGGTCAAGGCTCAAAAGGGCTAACAAAGGGTAAAACATTCGAATCAGGGTGGCAATTTGGCTATGTGGCTCACAAAAACAAATGAATGCCCCTATCATGTTATCACAATGCGCATGCTAAATGTTATTTCAAAGAGAATCAAAGAAAGCTCTAAAGACGTAATTACAGAAGAGACACATATGAAAGAAAAATGTGAGACTAAAAATAGTGAATTAGTCTTTAAGGCTCAAATCTCATGGGTTCATCTACCAAAGTTAAGCTTGCTTAGAATTAATGTCGAGGGTTAGGATCATACACAAACATCATACTTTAGGACTAAGTTCTATCAATGCACACCACATCTATGTACAACCTAACACTAAGAGGACGTAGCTAATTGGAAATAGCACATATATTCTTTAAAAACAAAACAAAAATCTTTTTTGGATTTTCTGAAAATTTCAAGTTATTTGTTTATTTGTTTTGCAATTTTTTTCAATTTTTTCAAAATTTCCCTACCCGCACACCTAAAACTCACAATGTCCTCATTGGGAATGAAAAGAAATGTAAAAAACTAAAATAAGAATGTATATACAAAAGAATGAAAAATGACAAGACTCTAAACTCGAAACGAAAATAACAAAAATAAAACAAAGCAACAAATATATACAAAAGAAAATAAAACTAAATAAAAAGAGAAAATAAAGAGGAATGAGTGTGCTAGGTCAGGTGCAGAGGTATACCTAAGCTATAGCCTCTTATAATTGCACAAATAGAGACTTACGGAGCATCAGCCATTCCATATCGAATGAAACATTGCCGCTCAAATCAAAACCCATTGGAGCACGCAGTAGCTTGTCAAATTGGCAAGAACAACTCTCAACCAGATTACAACAGCAAAAATGAAGGCGTTGGCGCCAAAAGGAATACATCCACCATATCAATGCAATACAAGGGTCCTCTTCAAATTGTCAAATAGTTGGGCCCAATTAGGTATCAGACATATGTATTTACTATTAGCTAGTAAAGTGGTCATCGTCCTAGAGATGTGATTATCATCAGGAATCAGTAGTCTAGGTAAAATAGTGGGTCCAAAATCCACAAGTCTCCTAATATCAAAAGGCATAAGAGTCTGGGTTAAATCAAAATTCTTAGTGGCAATATTCTCAAACTCAACAAATTCAGACTTGCAATATTCAAAAAGGAGGTCAGTAATGATGGGATCAAATGAGAAGGATTCATATTCAACACAGAAACCCTCATCAAAACTTTCATCAATATCAAACCCACATGAAAAGTATTTATATTCCACAGAAAGAATATCATCATTAAATTCCAATTTAGTAGGTTCAATTACCTCCACACATGGCTCCTGTAAAATAACTTCTTCTAACTCATCTATCTCATGATTCTCAATGTCAGATGTTATGTTCATATCTAACTCACAAGGGTTCTCAAGGTCTTCACCCACCTAAAACTCACAAGAGTAATTAAAAGGGGCGGGTGGGTCGGCAGAAACTAGGGTATCATCAGTGACGTTTATGGTTGAGCTAGTGTGGGTTGGAAGGTCTTGTAATGGAGACATAGAGAGGTCACTCTCTTGTTCTAGACTAGGCAAAGGCATGTCTTCATTCAAGTTTGGCCTAGCAAGATAAGAGGCTCAGAATTATCATAGAGACTAACTTTAGGTTTAGGAAATCTTAAAGTAGAGTCAGGCTGTTGTAAGTTAATATCTGCCCTACTATGACCGAAACAGATCAGTTAATTCATTTACCCTCTTTTCAACACTTACACAAGTAGCATCAACATAACCACGATGTGGACAATTGTAAACATCATGATAAGAAAACTCACAATATTTGCATAAAATAGGAGACACATAAGGCTGAAATGGGTCACGTGAGTTCATAAAGTAGTCCTGATGGGAAAGATTAGTATTAAAAACAGACTCGTTATGAGTTGGGTATCTAAAATTCTAGTTAGCGCGTTCAAATGCGTAGGTATTCCAAGCTAGCTTTTCAAAGAAATCCCAAAGTTCATCTTGAGTTTTAGATAATAATCCTAATAAACCTCCAGGGTATATAGACTCAACATAACTTCTAGATTCAGAATTCAAACCCACATCGATGACCTCACAAATTTTTCATTTTTAAAAGTGTTGATTTAATTGAGCACGATAATCATTAAGTTTCGATAAATAACTCCAGAAAAGTTCATGCACAATTGTGGGAAATTAAAAACTGGCATTCTTGCAACTCTTATTTCAATTTTAGGAATTTTTCAATTTTCTTTAAGATTTTCCAAGTTTTATCCCTTTTTTTTAGGGTTTTTTTATTGAAAGGAAAAGTAGAGGGAAAAAAAAAAACAATGACTCTAAGACAACTAAGTATAACCAATGACTAAAACTAAAAAATAAGACTACTCAAATAATCAAGTTAACAAAATAAACTAACAAAAAGAAATCTATATGACCAAAAGAAAAGAAAGCCCAAATAGACTCAAACATCAAAGAGTAACCCAATACAAAAAGTAGAAAAGAAGCACACACATACAAAGCATGCACATCATTTCGTTTGGTGTTTCTTTAAATACACACAAAAATGAAAACTTCAAACAAGACAAAAAAATAAAAATAAAATAAAACAAAAAATAAAATTCCAAAAATCAGAAGTAAATACACAGTAAATTCAATATGATCTCAAGGGACATGAATATATGTTTTTTGGAATTTTTTCTGTCCCCGAATTGTGCAGAAAATTACAAACAAATTATTAATTCCAAAATTCACAGAAAATTCCGAATAGTCCCAAAAAGTCCACAAAAATTCACACAAACTCTAAACCTTATGCTGAATTCAGGAAAAATATCAGCATAGCAAATATCATACCAGAAATGCTCCAAAAAATTCAAATGGAATCTAAAACTCTAGAAAAATCTACACTATATTTTTTTTGGGCTTCCGAAACAGTTCCACCATGATTTTGCTGCACATAAACCAAATTTGTTAGTACTATTTTTTTCAGCACTAAATAATCTCTAAAATTAAATGAAACCAGTCTAAACAAAAACAAAAATAAAAATACTAACTTAATTCAAAAGTCAATGCAAACTAAATTACTAAACGAAATAATGACTTAATTAGAACTAAAAATCACAACTATAAAACTAAAACGAAAACGACTCTAGTGACTCGAATAACTAAACTATGACTCGACGCGAACGAATTTCACAAAACCATTCTGATTACAAAAAGACTACCAAAAATTTCTGCAATGGTGCCAAAGCCTCGTTGTTAATTTTCGTAATCATACGGTTGTCGTCGTAGGAATTACGGATATCGTTCTTAAGGATGATTGTGAAATTAGGTTATCAAAAATTTCTAATTAAAACTAGAAGCAGTCCAAGCTTAGAAGCAGTCCAAGCTGATTACCAAGAGAAAATTAGAGTACCAAAACTTCTGAATCATAACACAAAATTAGATTAGCAAAGATATGATAGTCAAACAAGAAACAGGAACCTAATCCAAATAAGTGCAACGAACTAACACTTAGCTGCAATTAACCAACCAAAGCTTCCACTCAGTTCTCTATGGCCGCAGGGTAGAACAAGCAGATTGAAGATTCTGAAGTAAACTTTTTGATTTCCAATCAAGTAAACAAACCCAACTATGGACTGAAACTAATCTGAAAAAACTAAAACTATGAGTAGTGAATCAAAAACATGAATTGAAAACTCCATAGCCCCCTGCTCTGGCTTCGACCACCATTTTTAACCATCCCCAAGAATGCCGCTTCTCCACCCCTTCAATACCTCCCTTAATTATCAAATTAATAGCTTAGAAAACTAAGTGATGATGATGGAAATGATAGATAATGAAGGAGGAGAGAGAAAGAGTGAAACGGCAGAAGACATGGGAAGAGGAAAAGCCATGGTACCCTATTTGTGTTTCGAGTTTCTAGGCTAGGTACCGAAGGAGAAGAAGCAATGTTGGGGGAGGGAGCCTACTGGTGTTCACGTGTCTAGCGTGTGGCCATTTAAGTGAGAAAATAGGCTGGAGATGGAGGAGCAAGCTTGGGCTTCACGATTGGGCTTCTATATGGGCTCGGTTTTTCCTGCTCTTCCTCTTCTCCCCATTATTTCTCCCCTTGGTCCAATATTAATCACATGAGCATTATTGATTTTTCTAAATTTTTCCAAACGCCTGCAAAACAAATAAAACAATACTTAAATCCTAAATTAATAATTTATTTCGAGCAATCATTAGTCAATAAAAGGGTATAAATATCATAATTTATAGTTTAACATAAGCTCAACATCAATCCCCAGAATTAAAACTACAAATTAACATGAATTGCATAACCTAATCTATCAATCTAGAAAGAAATAAATCTAATGGAGAAAAGAGAAGAGAAAGGAAAGAATTGCTCAGCTTGAACGCGTGCTTAAATCCGTCGATTTGCAAACACGATCCCGCTTCCTTGCGAATCTCCCTCTTCTACTTGCTCTCCCACACTCTAGAAGTGGAGTCGATTCCCAACTAGATGGTGGAATGGAATGGAATCCCATGGTATGAGGCTAAAGACAACCCTTTTATAGCAAATATGCTGCAGCCATAACATAAAGACCACCAGGAAGTCGAACAGCCACGAGAAAACATAATGATCTGAGGGAAAAGGGGGCCACAATGGATTGTGGCACCACCACGGGCCATCTGTGGTGGCCATGGCCTTAGTGTTCTCTTATATTTCTCTTTCTTACACAGGCATGGTGATGGGGGGCATTCGTGGTGAGTCACATGGATGAGTTTTAAGGGTCAATTCTTAATTTAAAAGGTCTCAAAACCTGCAAAAGTCATCAAAGCACCATACCAAAGCATAAATGGGATTTTTGTGGTAAAAATTAAGCATAAAACTTGTAAAACCCCTAAAAATGCATCAAAATGACCCTAAAATGATTTGCTCTGTGGGTACTTGTCAAACTCTCCTATGCTTAAAATGTTGCTTATCCTCATGCAAACACTAAAGAAAACCAATAACAGGAGATGCATCCATGACTCAAAACAAAACAACCTCCTTAAAGTAGGTAAGTTATAGCATATAACAACCTAGATTGGCAATCAACGGCAACCCTATGTAGTGCACAAAACATTTCAAAATTAGAACGAGGAGAAGTTTTTCAAAGAAGTACAAGGCCACAACCTCGATATCAAACTTGATCACCCCCAACGAACCATAAAGCAAGTCATGCATGCACATGAAATTTAATAGAGCCAAATAGACTGGTTGAACCTCACTTTTGGGACACGCGAATCACTCCCACTCATGTGTTTGAAATATAGCATAGGTTCACTCAAGTCTCATTCCAAAGACGCAATCTATTACAAGCTTGCCAAGACTCTCAAATTCTCCGCCACTTAAAAAAGCAATGGACACAAGACAATTAAGAGGACTTTACTTGGGCTGTAATGTGGGCTAAAAAGGGTTAAGGGAAAGGAGTAGGCAAATGAATTCAGGTAATGTGGAACTAGGCAGCCAAATGACTAAGGGGCAACCAACAAACCACAAAGAAACCATGAAAATCACTCACACTCAAAACCTCAAAATACAATGAACACTTCCCAATGAATCAAATAGGAAATGAGTTGACAGAGAAGGAAATTAAGTTATGTACATATCCATTGCGGAACACGCATTCACTTTTCGTTTTTTTCCTCTTTTGTTCGTTTTTCTCAACATGATTTTTTTTCTTTCTTTTTTTCTTTTCATTGAAAATAATGTTTTTTCTTTTTTTTTGGTAGATGAAATGAAAATTGCAATTATTGGAAGGCGTAGGATCACTAACTATCAACTCATAGCCGAATACATATATACACGACCCAAACTAGAGGGAACTAAAGCAAATGCTCATTATCATTAATCCCTCAGCAAACCAATATACCAAGGCTACCTTAAACTCAATTACTCCCCAATATAGATGAAGTGATGCTCCATAGACTTAGTTTAAAGGTTGGAATATGTGTTTAGCCAAAGGCTAATATAAAGTGGCCACAACAAAGTTGAATATAAGCTCAAAGGGACTAGCAAAGGGGAAAAAACGTGTAACATAAAGGTAGGCTATTTGAGTATGTGCCTAAAATGACCAAAGAAAGAAATGCCTCTATCATATCATCAACTATGTACATGCTAATGTGGTTTTGAATAAGAATCTATTTAAGTTATAGAGATGCAATGTGGAAGAGTCACACACACGAAAGAACATGAGACTAAACATAATAAATTAGTCCAAATAACCCTCAAAGCCTCAGGGGATATCTTCCCAAGTCTCATTAAGCTCATAAAATGACTCCTATGTACAAATATTAGTGCTACCAATTCCAAGGGAAAACACAGTTCTCAAATAAGATAAGATTCAAAGCAAGAAATATTCACAAAACATTTAAAAATTTTAGCACCAAAAAGGATTACACATCAAAAGTTACTCAAGCTGTCAATATGGCCCAAATGGAGCATCCGCCACTCTATCTCAACTTCAAGACTCAACACGTTAAATCAGACGCTGTCAACACGTGCAGGAGCTTATCAAACTCCTATGGCCACAATGCAGAAAATCCAAGGTAGGAGACAATAACCAAAATCACACCAAAGACAACAAGTATCGTCTTAAGCTTATCAAAGTCCCTAGAAAATTCATAGGAATGATTAAAGAATGTAGTCCACATGACTTTCCTAGTTAGGTCCTCTAGGCATACACAATAAGAATCAATGGGGGGATCATATCCTCCAAAGTAACCCGGGGACCCATAATCATCAACATTCCCGCCAAGCATACTACAAATGTTGTTCTCATAGCCCTAATCAAGATTAGCATCATAAATCATAAAATTATCAATGGTCGCATCAAGATAATACTTAGGGGAAGGAGAGGGTAATGAAGAAATAAGAGAAATATAGGAATGCTCAAGAGGATTAGGGAGAACAATATCCTCAAAACCAAGGCTATGAGACTCCTCATGTATAAACACATCACGTGACCCCTCCAAAGTCATCTTAACTAGATCATGCACCTCATCAAAAGTATCTTCTGACTCAAATCATGCATCAGTAATACTAAACCTAGCAACTTCCCTAAAAGGCTCACCTGCCTCGAGCCCGGTGCACTAAGCTAAAGGAAAGGATGAATCATGTAAGGTCAGGACAACATCAGTATTGTCATTTGGTGATGGAAAGTCTAGTTGAGCATAGCATGCATAATAAAGACATGAATTGGTATCATGGTCAGAAGAATTACACAACTAACGCCAAAAGGGAGCATAGCAAGATCTAGAATAAAATGCATATGGATTAGGGAATGATTATCTAGAAACACAAATGGACTTCTCAAACTTAAATGAATCCCAAGTAATCCACTCAAGCAAATAATATGCCTCATCAATGCTTTATGCAAGAAAACCCAAATACTCTAAAAGAATGTGGGTTTCACTATTCACGCCCTTATCAATAATGTGTAAAATTTCCCATTTACCGTTGCAATAACCACATTGAGCAAGAAAGGCATCCAAATGCTTGAAATACCTCCAACATAATTCATGTTGAAATTGGGAGAAATGGGAAATGACCATTGTTTTTCTTTTCTTTTAATTTTTTTTTTTTTTAATTTTCAAAATTTTTTTTGTTTTTTTAAAGAAAACTAAATGCTTAGTCAAACCTATTGAGAAAAACCCAATATTCGACGCCAGTCCCTGACAACGCCAAAATCGACAGCGTTGTAGCAAATTAAGGTCGTATCCGACAAAGATTGGGTTGATCCACTAGGTTATAATTCCTCAAGACAGGCTAAGCGAATCAATATTTGAGATTGAAACTAAATTAATCTATTATCAAGTCTAATGGATGAATATTCAAGGAATTAAGTCAACCAATGAATTACTCAGTTCAAGAATTGATAAAGCACTCTCTCTTTAATTAGAAATTTTCACCGATAATCAAGATATCACAACCCTCTTCCAAGGTAGAGTGAAAACCCAAATCAAATCAATCATTAATTCTCATGGATTCTCAACTAGTCTAGGTTCATTAGGTACCCAATAATCATTTTAGGTCTCTTGATTGGCAAATCTTTCCCAAGACATCACATAATCAAGTCGAATCTGGTGATTCCAACATCGGATTTCATCTTTTAGTACTTCACCCAATATCTAATTCGAGTAAGAAGGCGATCAAACTTCTTACAAGCAATTCAATCGCCAGACTTAATGACATGAACCCCAATAATTCAAAAGCGCACCAAACAATCAATTGAAGAACATAGGCAAACAGCAGTTCAACATCAATCATCAGAACTAAAACTATAAATTACCATGAATTACATAATCTAATCTATCAATATGGAAAGCAATAAATCTAATGGAGAAAAGAGAAGAGAAGGGAAGAATTGCTCAGCTCGAATGCGTGCTTGAATCCGTCGACTTGCAAACACGATCCCGCTTCCTCGCAAATCTCCCTCTTCTACTTGCTCTCCCTCACCCTGAAAATGGAGTCTATTCCTAACTAGATGGTAGAGTTGAATAGAATCCCATGTTATGAGGCTGAAAACAGCCCTTTTGTAGCAAATATACTGTAGCCAAAACATAAAAGCCACCCGAAAGTCGAACAGCCGCGAGAAAACATAATGATCAGGGGGAAAGGAGGGCCACCACGGACCGTGGGCGCCACCATGGACCATCTGTGATGGCTACTGCCTCGGTGTTCTCTTGTTCTTCTCTTTCTTACATGGGCATGGTGATGGGGGCATCCATGGTGAGTCATAAGGATGACTTTTAAGGGTTAATTCTTCATCCAAAAGGTCCCAAAACCTGCAAAAGTCATCAAAACACCATGCCCAAGTGTAAAATGGGATTTTTGGGTAAAAACTCAGCATAAAACTTGTGAAACTCCTAAAAATGCATCAAAATGACGCTAAAATACTATGCTCTAAAGGTACTTATCAAACTCCCCCATGCTTAAACCATTGCTTATCCTCAAGAACACTAGAGAAAACAAACAAGGGGAGATGCATCCAGGACTCAAAACATATCAACCTCCTTAAAGTAGGTAAGTTATAGCACACCATAAGCTAGAGTTGCAATCAACAACAGCCCCATGTAGTGCGCAAAGCATTTCAAAATTAGAAGGAAGAGAAGGTTTTCAAAGAACTATAAGACCACAACCTCGATATCAAACTTGATCACCCCCAACGAACCATAAAGCATGTCTTGCACACACAATGAATTGAATAGAGCCAAATGGACTGGTTGAACCTCACTTTTGGGAAATGCGAATCACTTCCACTCATGTGTTTGAAATATAGCATAGGTTCACTGAAGTCTCCTTCCAAAGATACAATCTACCATAAGCTTGCTAAGGCTCTCGAATTCTACAACACTTAAAAATGCAACCGGCACAAGAAAAACAAAAGGACTTTACTAGGGTTATAATGTGGGCTAAAAACGGTTAAGGAAAAGGAGTGGACAAATGAATTCGGGTAATATAGAGCCAAGAAGCCAAATGACTAAAGGACAACCAACAAACCACCAAGAAATGTTAAAAATAACTAACACTCAAAACCTCAAAATACAATGAACATGTCCCAATGAATCAAGTAGGAAATGAGTTCACAAAGAAGCCACCCAAGTTATGTACGTATCCAATGCAAAACACGCATTCACTTTTGGTTTTTTTAAATTTTTTCTTTTTTCTCAACATGATTGTTTTGTAGGATCACTAACTATCAATTCATAGCCAAATACATATATACAAAACCCAAACAAGAGGGAACAAAAGCAAATGCTCATTATCATTAATCCCTCAACAAACCAACATATCGAAGCCGCCCTAAACGTAATTACTCTCAAAACCACCCACAATGTAGATAAAGTGATTCTCCATAGACTTAGTTTAAAAGTAGGAATATGTGTTTGGCTAAAGACTAATATGAAATGTTCATAACAAACATGAATATAAGCTCAAAGAGGTTAGCAAAGGGGAAAAAACATGTAACATTGAGGTAGGCTATTTGACTATGTGGCTAAAATGACCAAAGAAAGAAATGCCTCTATCATATCGTCAGCTATGCACATGCTAACATGGTTTTGAACAAGAGTCTAAGCAAGTTCTAGAGATGCAACATGGAAGAGTCACACACACGAAAGAACATGAGATTAAACATAATGAATTAATCCAAATAAGGCTTAAAGTTTCATGGGATATCTTCCAAAATCTCATTAAGCTCATGAAATGATTCCTATGTACAAATACTAGTGCTAATGATCCCAAGGGAAAACAAAGTTCTCAAACAAGATAAGGTTGAAAACAAGAAATATTCACAAAACCTTTAAAAATTTTAGCACCAAAAGGGATTACACATCAAAAGTTACTCAAGCTCATGAAAGCTATCATGTCTAAACAAAAGCAACATTGGAGGCTATCTCAAACCAATCCACACCATCCCTACATGCAATCCTATATGCAACTAAATCCAAAACACGAATGCAAAAAAAAAAAAAGGAAACCTAAAACTAAATGCTCTAACTAGTATGCAAGCTGATATCCAAAATGAAATACATGAAGCTACTCTTCCCCCATGCTTACATAAAGCATTACTATTCAAAGAAAGAAAATTAAGGGAATGGAAAGGGAAAATAAAGTATAACGATCTCACAATGTTAGGTGCTGGGTACACCTAAGCTAAGGCCTCCATGCAATATGGCCCAAAGGGAGCATCTGTCACTCCATCACAACTTCAGGACTCAACACGTTAAATCAGACGCTGTCAGCACGTGCAAGAGCTTATCAAACTCTTGGGACCACAATTTAAAAAATCCAAGGTAACAGGTAATAACCAAAATCACACCAAAGACAACAGGTATCGTCTTAACTTTATCAAAGGCCTTAGAAAAATCATAGGAATGATTAAAGAATGTAGTCTACATGACTGTCCTAGGTAGGTCCTCTAGGCTTATATAATAATGATCAATGGAGGAATCATACCCTCTAAAGTAACCTAGGGATGCATAATCATCAACATTCCCACCAAGCATGGTATAAATGTTGTTCTCATAGCCCAAATTAGGATTAGCATCATAAATCATAAAATTATCAACGGGCACATCATGATAGCACTCAGGGGAACGAGAGGGTAATGAACATATAGGTGAAACATAGGAATGCTCAAGAGGATTAGGGAGAACAATATCATGAAAATCAAGGCTAGGAGACTTCTCATGCATAAACGCATCATGTAACCCCTCCAAAGGCATCTCAACTAGATCATGCACTTCATCAAAAGTGTCTTCTGACTCAAAACATGTATCAGTAATTCTAAACCTTGCAACTATCCTGAAAGGCTCACCCACCTCGAGCCCCGTGCACTGAGCTAAAGGAAAGGATGAACCATATAAGGTTAGAACAACATCAGTATTGCCATTTAACGATGCAAAGTCAGGTTGAGCATAGCATGCATAATGAGGACATGAATTAGTACCGTGATCAGAAGAAGTACACAACTCACACCAAAAAGGAGCATAATAAGATCTAGAATAAAATGCACATGGATTAGAGAATGAATATCTAGAAACACGACTGGCCTTCTCAAACTTAAATGAATGCTAAGCAATCCACTCAAGCAAATGCCATCCCTCATCGATGCTTTTAGTAAGAAAACTCCAATACTCTAAAAGAGTATGGGTTTCACGATTCACACTCTCATTAATAATGTCTAAAAACTTATATTGACCGTTACAATAACCACATTAAGCAAGAAGGGTTTGCAAACGCTTGAAATACCTCTAAAATTATTCATGCTCAAATAGGGAGAAATGGAAAATGACCATTGTTTTTTTTTCGTCAAATTTTTTGCTTATTTTTTTTTAATTTTCAAATTTTTTTTTTGATTTTTCCAAAGAAAAGCTAAATGCTTTGTAGGACCTATTAAGAAAAACCCAATATTCGATACTAGTCCCGGTAACGGCGCTAAAAACTTGATGCAGCCGCAAGCGCATGACAGCGTTATAGCAAATCAAGGTCATCTCCTATATGGACTAGGTTGATCCACTAGGTTATAATCCCTCAAGATAGGTGAAGCGAATCAAAATTTGAGATTGAAACTAAATTAGCCTATTGTCTAGTCTGATGCATAAATATTCAAGGAATTAAGTCGACCAATGAATTACTTAGTTCAAGGATTGATAAAGCACTCTCTCTTTAGTTAGGAAGTTTCAAGACTGATAATCAAGATATCACAACCCTCTTCCAAGGTGGACCGAAATACCCAAATCAAATCAACCATCGATTCTCATGGATTCTCAATTAGTCTAGGTTCATTAGGTGCGCAATAATCATTTTAGTTCTCTTGATCTGTAATTCTTTCTTAAGACATCACACAATTAAGTCGAATATGCTGATTCTGACATCAGATTTCACCTGTTAGTACTTCGCCCAATATCTGATTCGAGAAAGAAGGCGATCAAACTTCTTACAAGCAATTCAATCGCCATACTTGTTGAAGTGAACCCCTATAGTTCAAAAGCGCACCAAGCAGTGAATTCAAGAACATAGATAAACACAAGTTCAACATCAATTCCCAGAATTAAAACTACAAATTAACATGAATTACATAACCTAATCTATCAACCTGGAAAGCAATAAATCTAATGGAGAAAGGTGAAGAGAAGGGAAAGAATTGCTCAACCCGAATGTGTGCTTCAATTCGTCAACTTGCAAATACGATCCTGCATCCTTGCGAATCTCCCTCTTCTACTTGCTCTCCCTCACTCTAAAAATGAAGTCTATTCCTAACTAGATGGTAGAATTGAGTGGAATCCCATGGTATGAGGCTAAAAACAGCCTTTTTATAACAAATATGCTGCAGCCAAAACATAAAAACTGCCAGGAAGTCGAATAGCCGTGAGAAAACATAACAATCCGAGGGAAACGAGGGCCACCACGGACCGTTGGCACCACCACGGACCATTTGTGGTGGCTACTGCCTCGGTGTTCTCTTGTTCTTCTCTTTCATGCACAGGCATGGTGACGGGGGCATCTGTGGTGAGTCATAAGGATTACTTTTAAGGGTTAATTCTTAATCAAAAAGCTCTCAAAACCTATGAAAGTCATCAAGGTTCTATACCCACACGTAAAATGGGATTCTTGGGGAAAAAACTAAGCACAAAGCATATGAATCCCCTAAAAATGCATTAAAATGACCCTAAAATGGTATGCTCTATAGGTACTTATCAAACTCCCCCATACTTAAACCGTTGCTTTTCGTCAAGTAGACACTAGAGAAAACCGATAAGGGGAGATGCATCCAGGACTCCAAACATAACAACCTCCTTAAAGTAGATAAGTCATAGCATATCACAAGCTAGAGTGGCAATGAATGACAACCCCAAGTAGTGCACAAAACATTTCAAAATTAGAAGGAGGAGAAGGTTTTCAAAGAAGTAGAAAACCATAAGCTCGATATCAAAGTTGATCACCTCCAAACAACCACAAAGGATGTCATGCACGCACATGGAATTGAATAGAGCTAAATAGACTAGTAGGACCTCACTTTTGGGAAATGTGAATCACTTTTACTCATGTGTTTGAAATATAACATAGGTTTACTCAAGTCTCATTCCAAAGATGCAATCTACCATAAGCTTACCAAGACTCTCAAATTCTCCACCACTTAAAAATGTAATAGGCACAAGATAACCAAGAGGACTTTACTTGGGTTGTAATGTGGGCTAGAAAGGGTTAAGGAAAAGGAGTGTACAAACAAATTTAGGCAATGTGGAGCTAGGCAGCCAAATGACTAGGGAGCAACCAACAAACCGCCAAGAAACCATGAAAATCACCAACACTCCAAACCTTAAAATACAATGGACATATCCTAATCAATCAAGTAGGAAATCAATTGACAAAGAAGGAACTCAAGTTATGCACGTATCCAATGCCAAATGCGGATTCACTTTGTTTTTTTTACCTTTTTTGCTTTTTTCTCAACATGAATTTTTTATTCCTTTTTTTCTTTTCATTCAACATAATTTTTTTCTTTTCTTTTTTTTGTTTTTTTTGTGGAAATGAAATGAAAATTGTAATTATTAAAAAGCAAAGGATCACTAACTATCAAATCATAACCGAATACATATATACACAGCCTAAACAAGAGGGAACCAAAGCAAACTCTCATTATCATTAATCCCTCAACAAACCAATATACTGAAGCCACCTTAAACTCAATTACTCCCAAAACCACCCACAGCATATATGAAGTGATGCTCTATAGACTTGACTTAAAGGTAGGAATATGTCTTTGGCCAAAGGCTAATATGAACTGTCCACACCAAAGACGGATATAAGCTTAAAGGGCCTAGCAAAGGGGAAAAACATGTAACATAGGGGTAGGCTATTCGACTATGTAGCTAAAATGACCAAAGAAAGAAATGCCCCTATCATATCATCAACTATGCATATGCTAATGTGGTTTTGAACAAGAGTCTATGGAAGTTTTAGAGATGCAACGTGAAAGAGTCACACACACGAAAGAACATGAGACTAAATATAATGAATTAGTCTAAATAATGCTCAAAGCCTCAAGGGATATCTTCCAAAGTCTCATTATACTCATAAAATGACTCCTATGTATAAACATTAGTGCTAACGATTCCAAGGGAAAACAAAGTTCTCAAACAAGATAAGGTTCAAAACAAGAAATATTCATAAAACCTTTAAAAATTTTAGCACCAAAATGGATTACACATCAAAAGTTACTGAAGCTCATAAAAGCTATAATGTCAAAACAAAAGCATCATAGAAGGTTATCTCAAACCAATCCACACCATCCCTACATGCAATCCTATATGCAACTAAATGCAAAACACGAATGCAAACAAAACGAAACCTAAAACTACGCGCTCTAACTAGTATGAAAGCTAATAACCAAAATGAAACACATGAAGCTACCCTTCCCGCATGCTTAAATAAAGTAATGTTATTCAATGTAAGAAAATTAAGAGAAGGGAAAGGGAAAACAAAGTATAACGATCTCACCAAATTAGGTGTTGGGTACATGTAAGCCAATGACTCTACGCGATACGATCCAAATGGAGCATCAACAACTCCATCTCAACTTCAAGACTCGATGCAGTAAATCAGATGCTGTCAACACGCGTAGGAGCTTATAAAACTCCTGTGACCACAATTTAAAAAATACAAGCTAAGAGGTAATAACCAAAATCATACCCAAGATAACAAGTATCCGCTTAACCTTATTAAAGCCTTAGAAAAATCATAGGAAGGATTAAGGAATGTAGTCAACATGACTTTCTTAGGTAGGTCCACTAGGCACACACAATAAGGATTAATGGAGGGATCATACCCTCTAAAGTAAGCTAGGGACATATAATCATCAACATTCCCACCAAGCATACCACACATGTTGTTCTCATAGCCCAAATCAAGATTAGCATCATCAATCATAAAATTATCAAAGGGTGCATCAAGATAATACTTAGGGTAAGGAGAGGGTAATGAACAAATTGGCGAAACACAAGAGTGCTCAAGGGGATTAGGGAGAACAGTGTTATCAGAACCAAGGCTAGGAGACTCCTCATGCATAAACACATCACGTGACCCTTCCAAAGGCGTCTCAACTGGATCGTGCGACTCATAAAAAGTATCTTCTGATTCAAAACATGGATCAGTAATATTAAATTTGGCAACTACCCCAAAAGGTTCACCCACTCGAGCTCCGTGTATTGAGCTAAAGGAAAGGATGAATCATGTAAGGTCAAGGCAGCATTAGCATTGTCGTTAGGTGATGTAAAGTTAGGTTGAGAATATTATGCATAACAAGGACATGAATTAGTATCATGGTCAGCAGAATTACACAACTCACACCAAAAGGAGCATAATAAGATCTAGCACATAGAACAGAGATTGAATATCTAGAAACACGACTAGCCTTCTCAAAGTTAAATGAATCTCAAGCAATCCACTCAAGCAAATGTCATGCCTCATCGATGCCTTTAGGAAGAAAACTCCAATACTCTAAAAGAATATAGGTTTTACTATTCACACCCTCATCAACAATGTCTAAAATTTCCCACTTACCATTACAATAACCACATTGAGCAGAAAAGAGATGCAAATGCTTAAAATACCTCCAAAATAATTCATTCTCAATTTGGAGAAACAAAAAATGGCCACTGTTTTTCTTTCCTTCAAATTTTCTTTTTAATTTTTTTAATTTAAAAAATTTTTTTGTTTTTTTTTTCAATGGAAAACTAAATGCTTAGTCAAGCCTGTTGAGAGAACCCCAATATTCGACACTAGTCTCTGTCAACGGTGCCAAAAATTTGACACGGCCGCAAGCGCACGGGTGGCACTGTAGCAAATCAAGGTCATCTTCACAAGGACTAGGTTGATCCACTGGATTATAATCCCTCAAGATAGGATAAGCGAATCAAAGTTTGAGATTGAAGCCCAATTAATCCATTATCTAGTGTAATGGATAAATATTCGGGGAATTAAGTCAACCAATGAATTACCCGGTTCAAGAATTGATAAAGCACTCTCTCTTTAATCAGGAAATTTCAAGACCGATAATCGAGATATGACAACCCTCTTTCAAGATGGAGCAAAATACCCAAATCAAATCAATCACGAATTCCCATGGATTCTCGATTAGTCTAGGTTCATAGGCACACGACAATCTTTTTAGGTCTCTTGATTGGTAATTCTCTCTCAAGACATCACACAATCAAGTCAAATCCGATGATTCCATACATAATATTTCACCTTTAAGTACTTCACCCAATATCTAATTCAAGCAAGAGGGTAATCAAACTTCTTACAAGCAATTCAAACTGCAGACTTGATGAAATGAACCCTAATAATTGAAAAGCGTGCCAAACTATCAATTAAAGAACATAGGTAAACACAAGTTCAACATCATTCCCAAGAATTAAAACTACAAATTAACAAGAATTACATAATCTAATGTATGAATCAGGAAAACAATAAATCTAATGGGGAAAAGAGAAGAGAAAGGAAAGAATTACTCAGCCCAAACGCGTGCTTGAATCCGCTGATTTGCAAACACGATCTCGCTTCCTCATGAATCTCCCTCCTATACTTGTTCTCCCGCACTCTAAAAATGGAGTTTATTCCTAAGTACATGGTAGAATTGAAGGGAATCCCATGGTATGAGGCTGAAAACAGCCCTTTTATAGTGAATATGCTACAGCCAAAACATAAAACCTGCCAAAAAATCAAATAGCCATGAGAAAACATAATGATTCGGGGGAAGGGGGGCCACCACAGGCGGTGGGCACCAGCACGGACCATCCGTGGTGACCACTGCCTCGGTGTTCTCTTTCTTCTACGGGCATGGTGATGAGGGGCATCCGTGGTGAGTCATAAGGATGACTTTTAAGGGTCAATTCTTTATCGAAAAGGTCTCAAGACCTGTAAAAGTAATCAAAGCACTATACCCAAGCATAAAATGGGATTTTTGGGGTAAAAACTAACAATAAAACTTATAAATCTCCTAAAAATGCATCAAAATGACCCTAAAATGATATGCTCTATAGGTACTTATCATAGCACCTGCAGCCTCACAAGACAGCAATTAAAACCCAAGATCCCTTAATGGCTTAAAATTATGCATCAACCAAACCTAACAGACCCAGATTCAAGCATGAATTCGAACTGCGATATAGCTAGAACATAACCCATAAATTCAACCCATAGCTTGTATATTCCAACACCAACTATTGAATTTTGTGCTTGAATTAAACGGAAACAAAATTTAAGGAGATAGTGACTAAAAGACAATAATGAAGGATAGAAAATAACTAGAAAAAAAATAAATAAAACCTAATCTATGCTCTGCTGTCCCCCCACTGAAGTCAAAGACCTGCAATTTTGTTGTTGAAATTCACCACCTTTTCATAGCCCAATTACTTCTTGAATTAATATCTAACATATTCCATTTTGTAACCACCATGCCAATTGATGAGAAAAGAAGAAAGGTAATGGTCTACTTTATGATAAAGAATGGAGGACTTGATGGGTGATTTAATAAGAATTAAGAAGGAGAGTGATTAAGGAGAAGCTAAAAGGGGGGGAATCGTGGACTCTTCTGGGCAAGAACATGAAATAAGGGAAGTGAGTGGTTTCAAGTTTTCTGGCCTTAAGCAGGAGAGAAGAAGAAGAAGAAGTGAACGGGGAAGGTGCACGTGCTGTGCGTGTGATTGCTTAAGTGAAGAAAGCGGAGGGAACAGGCCAGCATGAACAAGGCTGTAACTTTAAGCAAACGAGCCCAATGCTAAACGAGTGGAGAAAGGGAAGGAAGGACTCAGGTGAGGTGCAGATAGGCCGTGAGCTAGCCTAGTATAGCCTGCGAGAGCTGAGGGCATAAGGAAGGTGGCAGACTGGGCTCAGGGGAAGTTGGGCCTATCTTTGTTCTCTTCCTTTTTTTCCTTTGATCTAATACTAAGCAATTTGAGCATCTCATTCACTTTTTTTTTTTCAAATTTTCCATATTCCTACAAAATTACCAAACATATATTAAAATCCTAATTTAATAATTTATTTTGAGAAATATTAGATAATAAAAGGGCACAAAATAACATAATTTCAGGTTAAATAATGATGGTGTTAGGTGGTCTGGTAGACCTGGCAAATGGGTCATTCGGCTCGGGTATGAATTGGGTTAATTTCGAGTTGGGTCATGTTCGGGTCAAATGACATTTCGGGTCATTTCAGTTTGGGTCAGGTATGATTCGGTTCGGGTTGAGCTAAGTTCGGGTCAACCAATTTTTGATCAAATACACTTATCATGCCAAAACAAGCAACTTTGTGAAAAATTGCAGGTCGGGTATGGTTCGGGTCAGGTCAATTTGGATTTCGGGTCCACTTTCAAGTGAGCATATTTCGGGTGCCGGGTCGGGTATGGGTCTGGGTCATTCGGTTTGGGTTTCGGGTCTCGGGTCAATTTTGCCAGGTCTATGGTCTAGTATTTAGGGATAAAGATGCAAAGAAGATGATAGGGCAAGTGTTGATGCCACTGATGTGATAATACTAAATGATGAGTGCCAATGATATGAGATGAAAGGTGATGAAGGTGTTCAACAATGGAAATGCCTTGTATGCTGATGGTCCAAGAAGAAAAGGGGATAGCAGATATCACATGAGGTCATTGTGAGGACCTTTTGGGTTTTTGGAGGTTTATTTTCCTCTTTTTTTCCTAATTAACTAATAGGCTATTAGGCTCGTAGAGAGAAATAAGTTCGTGATTATGAGAATTTCAAATCCTTACCGTAGTCTAAATCTTCAATCTCTACGATTTTTGTTTCAGTTTTCAACTTTTGTTCATGACCTACAAAAACAAAGTAAATTAAAAGGACCTAATTTAATATATATTTCCAATATTTAAATAGGTATAGAAGTGTATTAAAATATCAAGATTTGGGTAGAAACGCCTAGTTTCCATATTCAAAAGTTGTTGCTTTGTGTTGATCTTACAATCAGAGAAGGATGAGAAAGTTTAGAAGCATAGGCAAGATCAAATTGGAGGTATTTAATTTTGGCTATTAAGTACTATCTCTGTTTAACCCAACTCCCTTTATTGCTTTTCAGTAGTAGTTTTAGGATAGACGACTCTATATATTTCCAACAAGTTATGTATGCATATGTGTGATTAGCTGGTTGTTCAAAAATTTCACAAAGTACCATCAAGGGAGAGGAAATGCATATCTCTTATCATCTAATCACCAAGTAATAAAGACATTAATTGCACATACATAGCATGCACATATAAAATATCTAAATTCTTATTTTTGAAAATCATATACTAAAACAAACCCGCTCCAATAATGAACAAGCTAATCGCACAACCTCACTATAGCAAAAGTAGAGCACTCCTCCCATGTGTTTTGATGATAGCAAGGGTTCACTCAAAAACTGATTCCACTGATACATGCTACCATAATCTTATAAAAGCTCTCACATCTTCACCACTAGAATGCTAATGTGTGATAACAATCTAGAGGACTTGAAAAGGATTGTGATGAGGTTCAAGGTATATGGTCAAGAGTGACAGAGCAATTTAGGGGAATGTGTAACTAAAAGACTAAGGAGTACCAACAATGCCAGCTGAGAAGGCACATCAGAACATCACACCACATTTGCAAACCACAAAAACATCCCCAAATTGCACTTAGGTGAATCGTGTTGAGACAAACAAAAGTATAGTCACATTACTAACAATGTTTATTCTCATTTCTTCTTCTGTTTTTCTTTTTTTTCAAACTTTAACTACGAGTATTAATTGGCATAGGAGATCCTAAAAAAATATGTACTTCAATTCAAATCCCATCAAGTGACATCAACAACCAACTCTCAAGATAAAGGGGAAAATTCTCTTATTTACATTATCGCCATCTGCTCATTCCGGTACTGCCAATTACTCTTACACACAAAGAACCCATCACAATTAGGTGATATAAAGCTCCATTTGCCATAATGTGGGTAGGAAAATACGTTTGGCCAAAGGCTAGTTAGAGAGGTTCATAATAAAGAAGACCATTCAGGGCTTATCAAGGTTAGCAAGGGATTAATATTCGATGTTGGGTTGCTCATAATTCCATGAAATACTTAATGTAATCTCGAAGAGAGTTAGGTCAACTTCTACATAATGCCAATCATAAAAAGAGACATTAAACTAGTCTATTAAGGCTCAAAAGCCTCATAGGCTCACTTACCATGCACGTTCTCAACTATTTGGGTGAGAAATTGACCATAAGTTGACAAAAACTTAAATAATGGCTTATCATGCATACCTTAAATACATACAACTTGTGTCTAAGCCGAAAGGGACCAACATCGATCGAAATTACACGAACCACTAAAAAGCATACAATATTTAAAGTTCTAAAATCTTTTTGGTTTTTACAAAAATAATCACAAACATTTTTGTGTTATGGCTTCCTTACCACCGTGCTAAACATACACAATGTCTATATTTTAGGAATTAGGAACACAACGAAAGAAAATAAAAGAAAAGAAAAGAACACATACAAAGAAGGGTAGAAAATACATTGAAAGGAGGAAGGATGAAAATACTAGTTGCATGAAGTCACATGGAAGTTCGAACACATATGTCAAAATGACAACTCAACACTTATGCTGCATGTAAGCTGTTTACAGTGCATATGCTCCTTCGAAGGCTCGAGTCTTCCATTATAATAAAATCCAATCAATTTTAACTAGGGAGGGAGGAATGAACTAAAACATAATTAAAAGAGTATTAAAACATATGGCTTCCACGTATATAACTAACCCCCCTTAAACATAAGACGTGCAAGTTTCCCCCATAACTGCCATATGCACTAAAGAGTATGATGGGAAGGGGGATACGCCTCCGCTTGGTGCCATATTAGCTCATTTTTCTTCTTTTGCCTTCTAATTCCCTTGTTTCTCCAATTGTCTCTCTTCTTGCCTCATTGCTCTTACTATCTCCCTCTTTTCTTACTAAGACAAATAACTGCTAAAGTAGATGACTTCCTCATTCCTGTATTCGATGTGGTTGACCATATGACTAATATCTTAATGCATCTCATTGTAATCAATGTACAAGCTGCCCACCAAAAGGTTGAGGTTAGAAAATGATTAGAAGAACACCTCATCATAAGGGGTTTGGGCTGAGTAGGAAGAGCCACACTTCTTGAATGATTGTGGAAGTTATTGTGACGGTTATTGATCATTCCCCTCATCACCACCACCATCATTGCCTTTACCATCATTATGCACATCTCCATTGATCTCTTCTTCATGCACTGCTTGATGTACCTCCTCATATACCTCACTATGCACGACACCATCCGAAGACAAATTCCCTCTATTTGTAATTATGATGCCTTCTCATGTACCTCACCATTCATGACACCATCAACAGCAACAACACCACCACCACCTACAACTCCTAGTGTGGGTCCCGCTTTCGCGGGGTATAGGGAGATCCAGATGTAGGCAACCTTACCTCTACTGGCAATCCTATCCGTAGAGAGGTTGATTCCAAGAGATTCACAAAAATCTGATTTTGTGAAAACATTTTATAGAAGAAGGATTTTGTGAAAACATTTTATGGAGAAAAACTAAGGATAAGTCACAGGGAATTAATTAAGAAATACAAAAAAAAAAATGAAAAAATCAGGTGGTAGTAACTATATAACCATAAGTGCAACAAGGGAGAGGGAGATACTGTACCTTAACAAACAGAGGTAGGCAAATAATGTCTCTTCCCAAATGCATGAACTACCTGCATGCAAACATGACATACAGAAAAACCACAACCAAACCTACTCTACTACAACCGAGTGACCAACTACGAGGCTAACTCTGTAATTTAAGATCTTAATCCTATCCCGCCATAGCCTCCTATCCTGGGCCATGTCCTCCGTTATCACCTCATCCAAACTCTTCTTTGGTCATCCCTTCCTTCTTTTACCTCTTGGAATGTTAATACTCTCACATCTCCTCACTGGAGCATCCACACTCCTTCTTTTCATATGGCCAAACCATCTAAGTCTTATTTCTCTCAGCTTATCTTCGATAAGGGCCACTTTAACTAAGTCCCTAATCACTCTACTACTAATTCTATCCATTCTGGTATAACCACACATCCATCTAATCATCCTCATCTCTGCTACCATTAACCTTTGAACCTGAGTCTTCTTCATAGGCCAACATTCTGATCCATATAACACAGTAGGTCTAACTACCATACGATAAATTTTGCCTTTTAGTCCTACAGGTATTCTTTTATCGTACAGCACACCTGATGCATGCTTCCATTTTTGCCAGCGCACTTTTATGCGATGGCTAATATCTTCATCAATGTCCCCTTCACGATGAATGATCGAGCCTAGATATTTAAACTTCTCGACCTCTGGTATCTGCATCCCCTCAATGGTGACTTCTCCCCTCGCATCTTTCCTTCTACTGAAACAACAATGAAGGTATTCAGTCTTCGATCTACTAATTCTAAAGCCTCTAGACTCTAGTGTATGTCTCCATCACTCCAGTTTTCCATTAACTCCCTCCCTGGCCTCATCAACAAGAACAATATCATCTATGAATAACATACACCAGCATAACTCATCTTGAATCCCTTTGTAAGTTCATCCATGACTAGAGTGAAAAGAAAAGGTCTTAAAGGGAACCCTAATGCATACCCATACCAACGTAGAAGTCGTTGGTAACCCCTCCTAGCGTCCTAACACCCATCCTATCTACCTCATACATATCCTTAATAAGTCGAATATACACCGGAGACACTCCTTTATTTTCCAAGCATCTCCATAACACCTCACCCGAGATTCTATCATATGCCTTTTCCAAGTCAATGAACACCATACAAAGATCTACCTTTCTATCTCTGTACAATCCCATAAGCCTTCTAAGGAGGTAAACCACCTCTGTGGTCGACCTGCCAGGTATAAAACCAAATTGGTTCTCTAT
Organism: Carnegiea gigantea; assembly: GCA_029747015.1. Lineage (NCBI taxonomy): Eukaryota > Viridiplantae > Streptophyta > Magnoliopsida > Caryophyllales > Cactaceae > Carnegiea > Carnegiea gigantea. The sequence continues at coordinate 101,819 of JAKOGI010000802.1, read as the reverse complement.
TATCGAGATATCCTTCCGCAACCTTTTCTCAATCATCCTCTCCCACAACTTCATAGTGTGACTCAGCAACTTTATACCCCTATAATTATTACAATGCTGAATATCACCTTTATTCTTGTACAATGGGATGACTGTCCTAAACCTCCATTCTCTTCGCATCTTAGTAGTCCTAAAAATAACATTAAAAAGGTCTGCTAGTCGCTCCAATCCCTTTTCATCCAAACACTTCCACACTTCCACCGCAATCTGATCTAGTCCCTCTACCTTCCCATTTGTCATCTTCCTTAGGGACTCTTTAATCTCGTCCCTGCTGATAGGTTCATAAAAACGAGGATCAATTAGACTCTCACTACTCTCTCTACTCCTACTTCGAAAATCTTCCATCATTTCGCCATTTAGGAGTTTAGAAAAGTACATCTGCCATCTATACTTGATTTCTGCATCTTCACATAGCACCCTACCATTTTCATCTTTGATGCACTTCATGACACCCAAATCCCTTGTTCTTCTTTCCCTAGCCCTCGCTAGTTTAAAAACTTCCTTCTTACCTTTCTTGGTCTCCAGTTTTTGATATAACCTATCATAAGCCATGCTTTTTGTTACAGCAACAGCTTTCTTGGCTACCTTTTTTACTGCCTTATATCTAACTCTACTAATCTCTTTCTCTTTATCCGTTTCGCTGTTTGTGAATGTAGCGTATGCTTCCCTTTTCTCCTTGACTTTCTCTTTTACCTTCCCGTTCCACCACCAGGCTCCCTTCATTTTGTTGCCACCTCTTCTAGATGTACCAAGGATTTCTTTAGCCGACCTTCGAATACATTTTGCCATTGTCTCCCACATTGTATCTGCATCGTCTGCCTTCTTACAAACTCCTTCTTCAGAAATCCTCTCTGCTGACTGCATAGCGTTCTCCCTAGTAAGATTCCATCACTTAGCTATAGGCTCCCTAGTACTCCTCCTCTTCCATTTTGAACATTTGAGCTCCACATCCAACACTAGTAATCTATGTTGAGTTCCTAAATACTCACTTGGTATCACCTTATAATCCTTACAAAATCTTCTACTATCTGCCATAATCAGGAAGTAATCAATTTGAGTCTTTATGAGACCACTCCTAAATGCCACTAAATGGTCCTCCTTCTTAAAAAAGGAGTTTGCCACCAACAAATCATAGGCGACCGCAAAGTCTAGGACAGAAACCTCTCCATTGTTTCTCTCCCCAAAACCGAAACCTCCGTGAGCCATGTCATACCCGTCTGCTTCGACCCGAATATGGCCATTAAAGTCTCCTCCAACGAAAATTTTCTCGCTCTGAGGTACGTCCTGAATGACCATATCCAAATCCTCCCAAAATTGCTTCTTAATATCGTCTGCCAAACCTATTTGAGGTGCATAAACACTAACCACATTAAGGATTTCTGAACCAATCACTACCTTAATGGCCATAACTCCATCACTTCTATGCCTCACTTCAACAACAAAGTCAACCAACTCCTTATTAACCAAAATATCAACTCCATTTCTCGCCTTGCTTGAAGCTGAATACCACAACTTATACCCATCAACTTCTCTAGCGTTAGCCCCCACCCACTTAGTCTCCTGCACATATGCTATGCTAATCCTACGTCTATGCAAAGACTTAACTAGTTCTATTGACTTATCGGTAAGTGACCCAATATTCTAAGACGCTAGGTGCACCTTCTAAAACCCTACACCCCTCCTACCCCCATTTTCCTCGGGAGGACAAGCCGAAGCGACTGCATTGTTCGCCACTAGCTCAAGCTACCAATACCAACCCCAACGACACTAATAATAGATACTATTGCTGATAATAAAATAGTTTGCACTCAACAGTAATGAGGGATTAAACAATCAAAACACACCAAAAGAATAACCAGGTAGGCCCAACTAATAGGAAAAGAACAAAGCACTGAAACCAAAAGGCAGAGAGACGCTAACTAGAAAGACAAAATTAGTTAACAAGACTAGGAATCTACTTGGCAAGAATATACCACTAGTCAAAAAGAATGAATGAGCAAATACACTGATCTAGTAGCCCTTCTTAACAACAATGGTAACAAAATAAAGGGAGTAAATAATAGATATTACTACTAATAATAAAAGTGTTTGCATTTACATGTAATAATGGCGTAAACGAATAAAATCACACCAAAAGTAATCACTGGATGGGCCCAATCAATAGGATAAGAGAAAAGTATTGAAACTAAAAGGTAAAATGACGCTAACTAGGAAGATCAACAAAATTTGTTAACAAGCCTGGAAAACTACTCGGCAAGAATACACAACTATGCAAAAGAGAATGAATGAGCAAATAACAATTAAAAAAAAATATAATACACAACGACTTAGCCAAACAATCATAAAGGTAATAATAAAAAAACAGAGTTGCTACTAATAAATACTATGAATAATATAATGCTAGAGACGACTATAATAATAAAATACTAATATAAGTGTAAGAGGCTAGAAATAGCGAACAAAACAGTACACAATGCTACCAAACGTAGCTAAAAGCGCGGTAGGACAAGCTTTTGATAATAATAATAATAATGATGATGATGATGAAATTGATAATAATAATAATAATAACAACAACACTAATAATAAAAATAACACTAGCAATACAGTAATAAATTATCTAAATAGTAGTACTAATAATAATAATGATAATAATACCAACCTGACAAAAAAGAATAGTACTAAAATCATCTAAAAGTAACAAAATAGAGGAAGCAAATAATATACTAGGCTAGAAAGAACAAAAAACAAGCGCCCAAAAGATAGAAGGAGCTACGAGATATTGAACTTAAATAAATAACGCAGGCCAACACTAGGATAAAAGCATACCAAAGCTATAGAAACAAAAGCCACATTGACTTGCACAAATATGGGAGTAAAAATATAGCTAACCTAATCCCTTCTTAACTGGCCTCACCGCAAACCAGCGCTTGGGCAGAGAACCCAATGGTCACGGTCCCCAATCCACATACCGCGGTTACACCACCGGCGCTCACACCCATGGTCAGGGATCCTACTGTGAGTGAGGGTACGAAGCAGCAGAGTTCACCAGAGAGCGTGAGTATGAAGCAGCAAGTTCACCTCCTTCGGCTTGCCTGAAATAGCTCACGCATTGGAGGCGACCATCGCGGACTGAGTTGCCGGAAGGTGCTGGATTCAAGACTTGAAGAAGCAGAATAATGAAGTGCATATATCAAGAGAGCAAAGACAGAGAACGACGTTCTCCAGAGGCCAAAAAAAAAATCGATCAAAAATCCAAAATCCCACTCCAATTTCACCCAACTGATGAGAACAATTCAACCCAACTGATTTGAGCTTTTCTAACTGGAGAATGATGGAATTGTGATGAATTTCAGTAGTTAAAATGGGTATAGATCTTGGCCTTCTCTCCTCGCTCTCTCTCAGTTTATGCCCAGCAATTGTTCTGTTTCTTTTCTATCAGAGTAGAAGAGAATAGAGAGGGTTCACAGAGTGAGAGGGGGGGCTTGCCCAGCACGTAGCAAGCTGGGCAAAGGAGCAGGGTGATCCTTAATTTCTTCCATGTCAAATGATATGAGGGAGACACTGAGAGACGAGTGTCACGCACCAAAATCACCGGTGGTCGTGGATAGAGGCACAGAGCAATTCAGCAAGAGGCTAAGTGATGATAAGGCCGAGCCAAGTGCGCGGCTGCAGAGACCTGATCGTGGGAAGTCATCGGTGCCGGCGTGCGAGATGGCGTGATGGGTGGGGAGAGGCATGAGGTATTCATGACACCATCATGAAGGTAAATTCCCTCTACACCATCCTAATCATCTAATGGGAAAATTGGAAAACTATCCCATTGTTGAGTTGTGGGATAAATTAAAGATAAGGACTGGCCTAAATGAATCCCCTTCTTAAAGCTCGGACATAAAGGTTGTATTGCTAAAGGAGGAAAGGCCAAGGGCAATAGAAAGAAGAATATAGCGCACTTAAAGTGTTGTAACTATGGAAAGAAGGAATCTCGGACTGGGGATTGTCCTTAACCAACTAAGGAACCTTCTTTTGTAGTTACTCTTGAATCATATGTGTGCTTCAATGCATTACTTGCCAACTCTCTTCCTCAGTGGATTCTAGACAGGGGAGAAACTAAGCACATAGTTTAGGATCAAGTAGTTTTTACAAACTTTCATTGAGACCTAGTGTGTTCACATACTGCCGTGCTGCACAACGGTAGTGAGAAAGATTTCCTTGATGTAAGGACATATCAACTTAAACTCCATGAAGGCAAATATGTTTCTTTTTCATGATGCTCCCTATGTACCAGTGGTGAGGTGTTTCTTTTGATCTTCTATCTCGTCAATGAGATTAGCTTTCTCTTTAAATTTCATCCTAATGATTTAAATATTCTGTATAATGACAATTTGTTTAACAGTGGAACATTGAAAGGTGATTTCATTGTTTTGAATTTCGATGTCATTTCCTAAATGTTCTACTTTTGTCTTATATTTTTAATCTACTTTTAAATATGTTGAGCGGCATGCTAGGTTGCCCATGAGGTCGAAGATAAAATGAGTAGGCTAGCTAAAAAAAGGTTTTTTAGGCCGATTCATCAGGGTTAAGTTGCCCAAGTGTGAGCCATGTCTAACTGGCAAAGTAACCATAAAGCATCTTAGTAATGCTTCGAGGACATCAACTCTCTTAAAGTTAATTTACTTCTACATATGCGCACCCATGGATATTGAAACACATCATAGGGCTTTATTATTCACAGTACAGGAATGTGCGCCAATTATGTCACCACTATGAGGCACTTGATGCGCTTAAGTACTTTGTAATAGAAATAGAATATCAATTAGGATGAAAAGTTAAAACTCTTCGAACCAATTAAGGTCGCGAATATCTCTCTGATATATTCAAAGTGTTTTATGATTGAATCATGATGAATTTCATTTGACTAAATAAATATGTGAAATCCCTGTAGATGAGTCCAATAGATGTCGAAGACCAATCTTTCCAAGAATGAACTAAGAAAGAGAGACAGAGATCATGCCCAAATAGAAAAGCTCTTCTAATGAAATTGGATCAATACTTGAGATAGGTAGACAAAAGATGAACTAACTCACAGTTTAACCCTCTAAAGCCTTAGCACCAAGGATTTGATTAAAGAAAAGAACTCAAATCACCACCCTCCATCAAGACATAAAGATTTCGAGAATTTAATTAAGCACCACGCTTCAAGCTCTCATATCATTCAACAAGTCTAAATTTTCATAGAGGCAATTAGGTCTATAAATATCCACTTGGAGAAGAAATTAGCTATACATCAGTGTGGCAAGTGGGCTAATAGGAAGCCTGTGAAATTATCCTAGAAAAATAAATCAAGATGCTTAAGATAATTATAACCAAGATGAGCTATATTTTTTAGGATTCATCCTCCATCTTCTAGAGAGCTTTAAAAAGGCTCTACTCCACCAATTGGGGTGCCTTCACTTGGAAAATTATCGTTTGTGTGTGAAGAATCATCCCATAAGAAATGCTTATTAATCTCCAAAATTAAAGTTGTAATTCCCTCAATTATGCCCATAAAACCGTGCATTTCCTAATCCTAAGTCAATCCTTACTAGGTTTTAAGCCCATAACTTTCTCAATACTTGAATTTTAAGCATGATTCAACATTTTTTCCAAAATAGACATCTGAGGTTTTCCATCCATGTATAATTTACAAAACATAGAGCTCATTTGCCTAGTTAAAATAGAGCAAGAAATGAGGTGAAGTATTCTGCCTACAAAACTGACAATGAGCCAATGAGGTAGTTTTGGGAGGCTTGAGTGGTTAAACCCCTTATTTACTGCGACTACTTGTCTAACCGCCTTTCCTAAGCTTACTTAGACCTTCCTAAGGGTCCCAAGTCAATATTGGCCTAGGGGACTTAGTCCTTGACCTAGGGTCAACATTAGACCAACTTAGTCCAAGACCCTCACTAGTGAAAGTAGGCCCAAGTTCGGAACTTGCTCCGCATAAACCCATTCCTATTAAAGAGGATTTGTCCTCAAAGCTTCATGGTGTTCTTCAAGGTAAGGAGTGAGATCGCCAACTTTAAAGGTGGCGGATATTTGTATTCCTCCTCGAAGCTCAATCTTGTATGTGTTCTCTCCTGCCCTTTTTACCACCTTGTATCGACCATCTCCTCTAGCCATGAGCTTGTTCTTCCTTCTTGAAGGGAGCTTTTCATTCCGCAAATGCAACCATACAAGATGGTGAGAGTTCTATTTGTGCCCTCACTTACTTATTCACTTTCTCAATTTGTGCCCTCACTTGCTCATATAGCCTCTTCATTTCCTTAGCTCTTGATTCCGCCTCAAAACTCCCCTCAATTCTTGAGGAATAAGAAAAAGCTCAATAGGAGTAAGGGGATTAAGACCATATCACACTTTAAAGGGAAGTGAGATCCAGCATAGAAAGAAGTCCTACTGTAGGTGAATTCAGCATGAGCAAGCTTAACATTCCAATCCCCCAAACACTTACTCAGTGTACCCCTTAGCAAGGCGGTGATAGCTCTATTCATCACCTTCAGTTGTCCATTGGTTAAAGGATGGAAAGTAGCGAGCAACTTAGTCCCACGAGTATCCATAAGGATCTCCCAAAGTAAGATAGAAATTTGGTACCCCTATCCAAAACGATGGTTCTTGGAATACTATGAAGCCTCATAATTTCTTAAAAGAAGAGGTTTGTAATGTAGGTAGCATCATCACTCTTGTGGCATGGAATGAATTGAGCGATCTTAGGGAATTGATCCACTACTACCATGATACCATATTTTCCCTCAGGGTTCTTGGAAGGGCCACAATTAAGTCCATGCTAATATCATCCTAAGGCCTTAAGGGGATCAGAAGAGGAGTGTAGAGGCCTTGATAGAAATGATTCTTAGCCATGCGGTAAATGCTACATTGTATGATCAGTTTATGAACATCCCCACCCATCTTGGGCCAATAAAAATGCTCCTCGAGTATCTCAAGGGTCTTGTTAATGCCAATGTGACCAGGCAAGGCTCCTCCATGAGCCTTCTTGACAACCAAGTCCCTTAGAAGACTTTTGGGAATGCAAAGCTTATTCCCTTTGAAGAGGAAACCATCATATAGAGTGAATGAGCCAAAGTTTGAAGGATTCTCCACTACTTCCTTGAAATCTTCACCCTCATCATATGGAGTTTTGATGGAATAAAATGCAAGAACCTTAGTTTCAAGGACCGAAAGGATAGCATATCTACTTGATAAGGCATCAGCCATAATGTTCTCTTTCTCACTCTTATGCTTGTAAGAGAAGGTGAAAGACTGAAGGAAGTCAACCCACTTGGCATGTCGAGTGTTCAACTTGTATTGACCATTGATATAGGACATTTCCTTATGATTCGAATGGGGCATAAAGGGCTTGGGATAATGACTACAATGTTCCAAAGCCCTAACAATGACATAGAATTCCTTGTCATAAGTGGGGTAGCTGAGCCTCGAACCATTCAACTTCTCATTAAAGAAAGCTAGAGGGCGCTTAGCTTGAGTGAGAACTGTATCAATCCCAACACCGCTAGCATCATACTAAACCTTAAATAAAAGATCAAAGTTGGGAAGAGTTAAGATAGGAGCCGAACAAAAACTATCCTTGATGGCTTCAAACGCCCTTTGGGCTACCTTTGTCTACTCAAAACTTCCTTTCTTCATGCATTTGGTCAAAGGAGCCATAGTGGAGTTAAAGTCTTTGATGAATCGGCAGTAGAAAGAGGGCATCCCATGGAAGCTTTGCACGTCCATGATGGAAGTGGGAGTAGGCCCACCCATAATAGTCCTAACTTTAGATTCATCAACTTAAATTCCCTGACCGGATATAACATAGCTAAGAAAGATAATATGAGGAGTGAATAGTTCACACTTCTCAAGCTTGGCATATAACTTTTATTGTCTTAATACTTGGAACATTTGAGAAAGATGCTTCACATGAGAAATTTCATCACGACTATACACCAAAATATCATCCAAATACACCACAACAAACTTCCTAATGAGTGGCCTTAAGACCTCATTCATGAGCCTCATGGAGGTGATAGGACCATTAGATAAACTAACTGGCATCACAAGCCACTAATAGAACACATACTTGGTCTTAAGGGTGGTTTTCCATTTATATCCCTTTTTTCATTCTAATTTGCTGATAGGCACTCTGAAGGTTAATTTTGGAAAAGACCTGGACCCATGTAACGCATCAAGCATATCATCCAATCGAGGGATAGGAAATCGATACTTAATGGCGATGTTGTTTATGGCCCTAGAATAAACACACTTAAACCAAGTGCTATCCTTCTTAGGTACCAAACGGCGGGAACCGAACATGGACTTATGCTTTCCAAATGTACCGATAATCAAGCAACTCTTCGACTTATCGTTGAAGCTTTTTTGATTCATTAGGATTGCACCTATAGGCCAGCTTATTTAGCAAAGGAGCAACCGATAGGATATTAATTTGGTTCTTAATTCCTATTAAAGGAGGGAGTCCTGGAGGGTAAATCATTAGGGAATACATCCTTAAGCTCTCTCAGGAATGATTGAGCTAAGGGATGCATAGGTTTCACTCCATCACTTGTGTTTAATTCTACCATAGGTAAGGTAAATAAACGCTTTCTCTAACCAATGGCTCTCTCACCCATGTTTCACTCATAAATAGCCTTCTCTCCCTTCTCTTCCCTGGTTTAGTTTGAGAAGTTTAGGTGGAGCTAGTGGTGTCAAAGTAAGATTACGACCCACGCATTTGAATGCATACGTAGTGGTATGCCCATCATCAATCACATGATTATCAAACAACCAAGGCCTACCTAGTAAGAAGTGATATGCATCCATAGGAAGGAGATCACCAAGCACTTCATCAGAATATGGAAAAACTAAAAATGTGGTGAGAGCTTGTTGGGAAACTGTTACATCACTTCCTTGTTTGAGCTATTGAAGAGAATAAGGGAGGGATGCACCTTGGCGGGCAATTGAAGCTTGTCAATGAGCATTGTAGAAGCTACATTAGTGCAACTTTCTCTATCAATAATGAGCTCACACACCTTATCTGCAATGTTGCATCGGGTATCGAAAATTCGCTACCTTTGGCTTGGCTCATAAGGAGCCTCTTGGGCATGGAGTGCTTTTCGAATCACCAAGAGTTCTGCCACATTAGGAATGATCAAAGTTTGATACTCATCCTCTGCTTCCTCTTCACTAGTACCTTTTGCAATAGCTTGAATTGTTTATGCCTTTTCAATGTTAATAGTCCTTCAGTTAGGATAATCCACTTGGAAGTATCCATAACCATGACATTTGAAACACGTTTTACTCTGCAATCTCTTTGGTGGTTCACTAGCAATCCCTTTACCCTTTTTAAGGGATTTGACAGGTGTAGAGGTAGTGATAGCTTTATTGGGGGCGGAGTAACCCCTGGGGTACTTGAAGGGCGATTAGAGGAAGTAGTTTGAAAGGGTTTTTGACCCTTAAATTGCTTCTCAACCTAGATAGGTAGGCAACACACATCATCAAAGGATAAGTAAGGTTGTCAATCCACCTTGTTAGCAATGCTAGGAGATAATTCTTTAATGAACCTAGCAATCTTGATTTCGGGTTCTTCATCCAAGCCAACCCTCATTTAGAGTTGTTCAAACTCCCTAGTGTATTCTTCAACTTTTAGGTTCTCTTGGTGGAGAGAGGTAATCTTGAGATAGAGTTCTTATTTGTAAGAAAGGGTCGAAATCTCTTGTCTATATGCTTCTAGAGCTTGGGCCAAGTCTTGATTTTGGCTTTAGCTTCTCTAGCCCTGCTCTTCTTTAACTACTCATAACATAATAAAGCATACCCCTTCAACTTATAAATGGACAACTTAAAGGCCTTCTCATCATTAGAATCATTGAGTTAAAAGATCCTCTCAAGGGCTTGAATCTAATCAAGGTAGTTCTTCAAGTTAAGATTGACATCAAATTTCGGAGCGTCAACTTTGAGATCCCGAAGGCCATCCCTTGGATGCCTTCTTCTTCTTGGTCTTCCTTCCTCATCATCAAAGTCTTCATGGGAGGAAGTGTTAAACTAGCTGTATAAAGTTTTGATGATAACAAATCTAAGTGTAGCATACTTGCTTGAGTAATGTTGTTCCAAACAAGCTCTTCAAACAGGTCCTACACAGTTGTTTGTATTGATCCTACTTACCTATTCTGTCTACTAAATGTTGAGAACAAGTTTTAAGAACAGGTTCCAAGCTTCAGTGACACAAAGATCAGCACACAACAAATCTCGACAATAGCTGACTAAGTCTTAAAGACTAAGTTCCTACATTCAGCGATACAAGATCACCCGAGTAATCAAGGTGACCAAGGTGTTTGGAGTTGCACATCCATTCTTGACAAGATGACTGATTCTTATAACAAGAAGTCTTGGTTTGGTTTAGTTTTTATCTTTTAGACTCTTGTTAATATGCCAATCTTGAAAGTCTCAATTTAACACTTCTTAAAATGGTTTTCGACATTTGCTTCAGAACACCATTTCCAAACAACCCTGCAAACAGGGTGCCTAGGTGTTCCTGAAACTGCAGCGGCCACATCCGTTTTACCTGAAAATTTCTTTTGGTTGGCCGGCTGCTCTAAGAATCTTTTTATGAAATCCTAGGCTGATTAGATTATTATTTATTATTTATTTAGCAGATTGCAAAACTATTTTTGCTAGAGATTTTTTTTCAAAATCCGAAAAATCTTTATTCCTTATTTTTAGGCCATGATTGATTCAAATTTTGAAACCAAGATTTTTATCCTTTTTTTTTGGGCTAAATTACACGGCTATATTAAGTGGCTAAATCAGTTTTTATCCCGTGAGTATCAAATCCCTATATTTTAGGAGAATCTTATCTTCTTTGTTCCTAGCCGTTGGAAATCTAAAGAAATCTCCTAAGCTGCTAAAATCAGAAGATTTTTCTATCCTTTTTGAAGGAGTTAGCCGTTGGGTTTGCTTGCTTAAATAAGAAAATCTTTTCACTCCTTTCGGAAGAGATACACAAGGGAAAAATCGGTTTTTCACAGAGCATTGAGAGCTTTCTAAAGCTACATTTCAAAAGAAAAAACCGTGACAAGATTGTGCAAAAATTGAGCTTTCAAAACTATTGGCATACTAGGACTTCAGTGTACCTTACATCTGCTTAAGTCAGAAGCACCCCAGTAAAGTGTTTTGTACTTCTGTTCTCAGATCAGAAAGTGAGTGAGTGTGTCCATAGTCGAGTGGACTTTGGACGTGTCCAATATAGTGCGATTGGACGTGGTGTAACCTGTCTTAGGGAAGAAGGTTACGTGGGTTACAAGTTGTAACAAGGAGTGTTACTTTTGTAACGTGTTCAGCCCGTTAGTGAAGTGGTTAAATCCTACACGAGGTAGGTCGTGGTTTTTCACACCTCAGTTGGGCTAGAGGTGTTTTTCACGTAAAAATTGTGTGCGCTTTATTTCCGCATTTATTACTTTGAATTTCGCTACTGAACCAATTGGGAACAACCGCTGCAAACAAGACTTAAGGTTGTTTGTGATTTACGAACAGTCTCTGCAATCAAGTGCTACGGCTGTTTGTCAGTTATTTGGCGAAAATCGGCCACCACAATTCACCCCCCTCTTGTGGTTGTGTACTCTTGGAATTCAACAAGTGGTATCAGAGCAGGTTCTCTTTCAAAAGGCTAACACCTTGAGAGATCCGTGAAGATGAGTGCACCACAAGGGATACTTGAGGGTCAATCCATTACTCGACCTCCTTACTTCAATGGCCAACACTATAGTTGGTGGAAAAACAGGATGGAGAACTACATACAAGCAGAGGATTACGAGTTATGGATGCTCATCAAGAACGGACCCATTGTTCCCACGAAAGTTCTTGAAGATGGAAAAAAGGTTCCGAAAGATCCTACTGAATATGATGCTGAGGATTACAAGAAAATGGAAAAGAATGCCAAGGCCAAGAAACTTCTCTATTTTGGCCTAGGACCCGATGAATATACTCGCATCTCAGAATGTGAGTCAGCTCATGAAGGAACAAGTCAAGTCAAACAATCACGCATTGAGTTACTCATGAGACAATACGAGTTGTTTGATATGGGTGATCGTGAGAATGTGATGGATATGTATACCCGCTTCACTCACATAACAAACGAGTTAAAATCCCTGGGAAAATCCTTCACCACTGAAGAGTTGGTAAGGAAAATTCTAAGGATTTTTCCTCGATCATGGGAAGCCAAGGTAACAGCCATCCAAGAAGCCAAAGACATGAACAAGATCACCCTAGACGAGTTGATTGGTAATCTCCAAACATACGAACTGAGAAAAAATTCTCAACAGAAAGAGGAGATGAAGAAAGATCGAGGACTTGCCTTAAAAGCACAAGAAGATGATGATTCTGATCTTGAGGAAGAAGAGATGGCTATGATGACTCGAAAGTTCAAGAAATTCTTCAAGAAAGTTAAAGAAAACAACAAAAGGAAGGATTTCAACAAAACCAGAAACACCTCCTGAGAACAGTTTACTGGGTGTTTCAAATGTGGCAAAACAGACCACATAGTGAAAAACTGTCCCTTACTTCGAGAAGAGCAAGAGCACGAACACCCCAGGAAACAAGGTAGAAAACAAGCTGCAAACAGTTCTGGGAAACGATTCTCGAAAGCAATGCTGGCTGCCTGGGGTGACTCCTCTGAAGATGAAGAAGAGTCTGAAACTGATGAAGGTGCTGTAGCTCTCATGGCACAAAGTGACACGGATTCAGATGATGAGTCAACAAACAGCCTTACTGATCTCAAGAACAAGGTATGTGGTCTCAATAAGGCAACTCTTAAAGAATTGTTGTATTCATTGATGGATACTGTGCAGAATTGAAAAGAGATGTCCGAGACCTAGAACTTGAAAATGAGACCCTTAAAAATGAAAAACTAGGCTTATATGAAAATATTAACATGCTCAAGGAAAACCTCTTTATGAAAGAGGGAGATTATTCTCGAGTGGAGGAAAAACTCCTTGAGGTGGAAGGAATGGTTGAATCCTTGCTCGAAGAGAACAAGAGCTTGCATGCTAATATAGAAAAACTGGAAACCAAGCTTGTCACAACCAAGCGTTGGAACAAGTCCTCAAGAGCATTGGAGTGGCTAAACACTCATCACAGCCAAAACAAAAGAGGACTAGGATTTAAGCCCAAACAAACCGTTTACCCTGCAAACAGAAAGTATGTTGGATTACCTGAAAACATTGTTTGCTTTCACTGCGGCAAAACGGGTCACTATCGATACACTTGTCCTTCAAGAAGGTATGCCATTAAAAGAAATGAAGGTTATGTAAAACAAATCTGGATTAGGAAAGATGAGATTTATCTGTCTAAAAGAATGGGACCCAAGTGGATCTGGGTTCCCAAAACTAACCCTTGATTTGTTTTGCAGGCTGAAGTGAGAGAGAACAACCCAGCAAACAACCCAGCAAACAGCCTAGGGAACAACCTTGAAAACAAGCAGCTGTGGTATGTTGATAGTGGGTGTTCGAGGCATATGACCGGTGAAAAATCCAACTTTCTCTCACTTACAGCTTCGGATGGTGGGAGTGTGGCATTTGGAAACGGCAAGTCTGGGACAATTGTCGGTATAGGTAAGATTGGTGAGTCCCACTCCCACTCGATTGAAAATGTATACTTAGTTGATGGTTTGAAGCATAATTTACTTAGTGTGTCCCAACTGTGTGATAAAAACAACCTAGTAGTGTTCTCATCAACATGTTACTTGGTTGTAAACTCAAACACAGGAGATGTGGTATTAAGGGGGAAGCGACACAAAAATATTTACAAAGTATGTATTTCCACACTTCCCCAAAACAATCTGACTTGTTTAAATGCCTTGAATGATGATGTAATGCTCTGGCACAAGAGACTAGGTCATGTAAGTCTATCTCTTCTGAACAAATTTGTTTCTAAAGGCCTAGTTGTTGGACTACCTTCCATCAAATTTAATGATGATAAGGTATGTGAAGCTTGTGCAAAAGGCAAACAAGTCAGATCTTCTTTTAAATCGAAAAAGTGTGTAAGCACTACCCGACCTATAGAATTATTACACATTGATCTATGTGGTCTTATGAGGATAGCAAGTAGAGGTGGGAAGAGGTATGTGCTTGTTGTAGTGGATGATTACTCTCGATTTACTTGGACCTTGTTTTTAGCATCCAAGGATGAAACCTTTGAAGAATTTTATTGCCTTTCTCAAAAAGGTTGAAAAGAGAGTAGGACACTCTTTAGTTAGCTTGAGATCTGATCATGGTACTGAATTTGAAAACGCAAGTTTTATTAACTATTGTAATGAACATGGTGTTGATCATAACTTCTCAGCTCCAAGAACACCCCAACAAAATGGGGTGGTTGAGCGCAAAAATCGCACCCTAGAAGACATGACTAGAACAATGCTTATTGCTAGTGGTCTTCCTAGGAATTTCTGGGCAGAAGCATTGAACACCTCATGTTACATTATAAATAGATGCATGATCAGACCTATTTTGAACAAAACTCCTTATGAACTTTTCAAAGGCAGAAAACCCAACATTACGCACCTGAGAACATTTGGTTGTAGGTGTTTTGTGCATAATAATGGGAAGGATGCCTTAGGAAAGTTTGATCCTAGGAGTGATGAGGCAATATTTCTTGGCTACTCCTCTCACAGTAAGGCTTACAAAGTGTTTAACAAAAGAACCTTATGTGTTGAGGAAAGTGTGCATGTGCTTTTTGATGAATCTAACTCGTTGAGTGAGAATGATGCACAGGAGGAAGAATTTGAATTAGGTCTTGTTCGAAAAGAAGTGTTGCTCCAAGATAGACAAGGTAAGAACACCTTGGAGAAAACAACTCCTGAAGGTGTTCCTCAGAACGACAGGCAAGGTGAGAACCAAACAGAGGGAAACACCGCTGAACCCTGTTCGGGACAACACCAGTCAGGTTCCTCAGGAACAGGCTCGGGCACTGATTGTGAGCCTGAGTCTCCAAGTGTTCCAGTTAGAGTAGAGCATGTGTCTGTGGATCCACTTACTCCACGGCCATGGAAGCACCAACGTTCGCACCCTCTTGAGCAAATTTTGTCTGATATTAATACTGGAGTGCAAACTAGGTCAAAGCTTAAGAATTTTTGTGCATTCTATGCGTTTCTCTCTAACATTGAGCCAAAGAATGTGAATGAAGCTCTTGCAGATTCAGATTGGGTCACAGCAATGCAAGAAGAACTTCATCAATTTGAAAGGAACAAAGTATGGAACCTTGTACCTCGACCTGCAGATAGAACAATCATTGGAAACAAGTGGGTGTTCCGAAACAAATTTGATGAGTCAAAAACAGTCACCAGGAACAAGGCACGGCTGGTGGTTCAAGGGTACAATCAGGAAGAAGGGATTGATTACGAAGAAACCTTTGCACCAGTTGCTAGAATTGAGGCTATTCGTATCCTAATAGCCTTTGCAGCCCATATGGAGATCAAGCTATATCAAATGGACGTGAAAAGTGCATTTCTAAATGGATACCTTAAGGAAGAGGTGTATGTCAAACAACCCCCTGGTTTCGAAAACATTGAATTTCCTGATCATGTTTTTCAACTTGACAAAGCTCTTTATGGTCTAAAACAAGCTCCTAGAGCTTGGTATGAACGATTGTCAAGCTTTTTACTTGAAAATGATTTTAGAAGAGGCAAGGTAGATAATACCTTGTTTCTAAAAACTAAGAGGGAACATCTGTTGATTGTCCAAGTATATGTTGATGACATCATATTTGGGGGAACTCATCATGATTTATGCAATGAATTTTCAAAGATGATGAGGAGTGAGTTTGAAATGAGCATGATGGGTGAGCTTAATTTCTTCTTAGGGTTACAGATAAAGCAAACTTCAAATGGCACCATGATCCATCAACAAAAGTATATTAAGGAACTACTTAAGCGTTTTGGGATGGAGTCGGCCAAGCCCATTGATACTCCCATTTCTCCTTCTACCAGGTTGGTAATGGATGATGGGAGTCCCTCAGTTGAGGAGAAACTCTATAGGGCATGATAGGGTCACTCTTATACCTTACCGCTAGTAGGCCCGACATTGTTTTCAGTGTTGGTTTATGTGCCCGTTTTCAGTCTTGCCCTAAAGAGACTCATCTTAAGGCTGTTAAACGGATACTAAGATATTTAAAGCATACACCTGATTTAGCTCTATGGTATCCTAGAGGTTGCAATTTTGATCTTGTTGGATATGCTGATGCTGACTATGCAGGATTCTTGGTTGATAGGAAAAGCACCTCAGGTATGGCTCATTTTCTTGGACCTTGTTTGGTATCTTGGGCAACCAAGAAACAACATTCAGTTGCCATGTCCACAGCAGAAGCTGAATATGTTGCAGCTGCTTCATGTTGTGCTCAATTGCTGTGGATAAGACAACAACTCAAGGACTTTTGTGTTGACACTGGATGCATTCCTATCTTTTGTGATAACACTAGTGCAATTAACATTGCCAAAAATCCGTGTCAACATAAAAGAACAAAACATATTGACATTCGACATCATTTCTTGAGAGATAATGTTGAAAAGGTTTGATTTCAATGAATTTTTGTACCACAGAAAATCAAATTGCTGATATATTCACTAAGGCACTAGGTAGAGATCAATTTGAGAGAAATAGACTTGAACTAGGTTTGGTGAAAACAACCTAAGAAACCTGTTCTCTCCCCCTGTTCGCAACTCTTATATGCTGCGGATGCAATTTGTCCATAGCAATGTTTGCAGTCGAATCTTTGTGCTATTTGAATATATATATAGATTGCAGAATACAGATGCGTGTTAAAAGCCAACATGATTAGGCTTGTTACTCTTGTTACTGATGATTCGTATTCAAGAACAAGCAGCAAGAACAGGTACGCTCCTTGATTGTTAGTATGTGAAACAAGTTGTGTCTAGCCTTTAAATTTTCCTCCTTCCCGAGGCATGCGCGGGCGGCTAGTAATGATCTACCCGTTGTAACGGGTAAATCTTTAAAGATTTGGCATGCTATTTCTCTTTAAATCTCCAAATCTTTACCTCTCTCTCTCTCTCTCTCGAATACCCGGCAATTTCCTTTCACTCAAACCCTAATCTCTCTCCAACTCTTGCTCAAATGGCTTCCTTCAACGGCTCTGGAAGTTCTGGTTCAAAATCTCAGGGTCGCAGGGCACCCGCACCAGCCTCACGAACAGGTCCTGCCCCTGTTGCTTTCTTGCCATTTTTAATGGCGATTCTAGGAGGTAAACCTTCCACTCCTCCTCGCCCAATCAGCTTCAAACCTTTTGGACTTTTGAAGAGTGTCAACCTGAAATCAGTGGGCTTGGATTTGAAAGATATTCCTTACCATTTTGGTTGGGAATTGGTGGTGTTTGAGGGATCGACTGTTTGTCCCCTCACTGAAAAGAACTTTGCTTCAACTGGGGAAATTGGTGGCAATCTTGGGTCCCAAGATGAAGCCTTTGAGTCCCATGTTGGTTTCTTTGATTTCTCTGAGCCCTGTTCTTTCGGGCTGTTTCCTGAAAAAGAAACAGTACCCGAAACAGGGTCTGAGTCCTATGAGGAGGTGTTTAAGGACGATTTGGGAGTTGGTCTTCAAGGAGAGTCGGCTGAGCAGTCTCTTGAGGCAGGGGGAAAGTAGTGGCATGGACATCCCCCCGGTAGCAACCGAATCAGTGACTCCGGTCTTCCAAACCGGAGAGAAAAGAAAAAGGGTTAAGATGGTGGCTAGGCGTAGCAGAATACGTAGATCAAGGCCACAAACAAGGCCTCAACCCTCAAAAGCCTCAGCCCCCTCTCCTTCAAAATCTGCTAAGCCCACGCTCTAATCTGCAAGAATTGCCTTCTACTCCTCTCCTAGAACCACAAAATCTTCCACTCCAGTCATTGAGGAAATTTCTTCCTCTTCTTCTTCTGCGGGATTCTCGGATTCTGATTCTGAGAACACCCCCTTTAAACAGGGGACCTCGGTGTTCTCCGAGTCCTCCGAAGAACAAGTTCCTCCTAAGAAAACCACTCTCCCTGCCATTAAGTCTTCTCCTCCAACAGCACCTCCCAAGAGAAAGACCTTCACCTCTTCTCTCTCCAAATCAGCTACACCTAAGACTACCTCTACTGCTCCAGTCTCAAAATCAGCTAAACCCGAGACTGCTTCTTCTGTTCCTCCCCCCAAAAGAGCCAAAAAGTCTACTGCCTCTCCTGTTTCTACCAAGATTGCGCATCTGCTTAAGCGCAATGTAGTTAGGGGGAAGATAGTGAGAGTTCAATTTTTCGAGGAACAGGGGTTGGGGGTGTTCCTACAGAAGCTGCGTGCCCAGAACTGGCTGGACCTCTTCACGAACACCCAGCTGGGGTGTTCTGTACCAGAATTGGCTGAGTTCTATGCAAATTGTGTCGTCACCAAAGGGGTGGTGACAAGTAAAACTGGTGATACACAGGTGCAATTTGATGCACAAACTCTGGGTATGATTTTGGGTATTCCCTCACTTGGCTTTGATGTATATGTGAGGGTGGATAAGTCTGTCCTAGGGACAGCCAGGCTGCTGGAGCTTTCACAGCAGTTGAGTCAAAACCAGGGCCTGCAAACACCCACATCCATGAAGAAGGGTGAGATGACCTCTCTGCACCAACTGCTCTTTATGTTTGTCATAAAGAACATCATCCCAAGAGGTCAAGGTAGAAACCAGGCTGATGCTCTTGATCAGTGCCTGGTGGATCTTTTGGATAGGGAGGAACCCATCAACCTTCCTATTCTTATGATCCTCCATATAGTTTTCTACTGATGAGGGTTTTTGAGCACTTTGAGGTAGAGCTCAAAAGGAGGGTGGCTGCTCAAGTGATTGATGAGATAGGGAGTGACACCCTCAAGGGGTGTGGATATACTCTGGCTGAGGGCTTGGTCTCTAAATAGGGGAACTGAACACCCAGACCTCCTGTTTCTGGGAGGTCATCAGTCAAAGTTGAGGCTGTTTTAGAGGATAACTCCCGCCTCAAGGATGAGCTCACAGCCGTCAAGGCTGCCCTGGAAGAAGAGAAGGCGCTATCTGCCAAGCGTCATGAAGATCTCCTTGCCCTTCTCTCCTCCCTCGCTGCCAAACTCCCTCCTCCGCAGCCATAATCACCCCTTGTAACCTATTCTCATCGGATGTTTCCTAGAGTTCTCTTCCCCGTCTCTTTCTGTGTTTCCTTCCGGACTTTCAATGACATATCTGGTTCTGCTATATCTTGCTTATCTCTTGCTATGTCTTATGTGATTCCCTTGCACACACCATGTTCTGACTGTTGTTTATGCCTTTTTAATGATGCCAAAAGGGGGAAGATAAGTGGGCCATTGACCTATGTTGAGTTGAACGGTTGAGTCATTAGTCTTTATACTTATATATGTTTTTTGACTTGACTGACCTAGCACCTGTGTGTATATATATCAGCACTCAAGTCACTTACAAAGGCACTTACGAAAATAAAATCTTTTTCTTGTTAATATGGTCACTTGGTTTGTCATCATCGAAAAGGGGGAAATTGTTGAACTAACTGTATAAAGTTTTGATGATAACAAATCCAAGTATAGCATACTTGCTTGAGTAATGTTGTTCCAAACAAGCTCTCCAAACAGGTCCTACACAGTTGTTTGTATTGATCCTACTTACCTATTCTGTCTACTAAATGTTGAGAACAAGTTTTAAGAATAGGTTCCAAGCTTCAGTGACACAAAGATCAGCACACAACAAATCTCGACAACAGCTGACTAAGTCTTAAAGACTAATTTCCTACATTCAGCGATACAAGATCACCCGAGTAATCAAGGTGACCAAGGTGTTTGGAGTTGCACATCCATTCTTGACAAGATGACTGATTCTTACAACAAGAAGTCTTAGTTTGGTTTAGTTTTTATCTTTTAGACTCTTGTTAATATGCCAATCTTGAAAGTCTCAATTTAACACTTCTTAAAATGGTTTTCGACATTTGCTTCAGAACACCATTTCCAAACAACCCTGCAAACAGGGTGCCTAGGGTGTTCCTGAAACTGCAGCGGCCACATCCGTTTTACCTGAAAATTTCTTTTGGTTGGCTGGCTGCTCTAAGAATCTTTTTATGAAATCCTAGGCTGATTAGATTATTATTTATTATTTATTTAGCAAATTGCAAAACTATTTTTGCTAGAGATTTTTTTTCAAAATCCGAAAAATCTTTATTCCTTATTTTTGGGCCATGATTGATTCAAATTTTGAAACCAAGATTTTTATCCTTTTTTTTGGGGCTAAATTACACAGTTATATTAAGTGGCTAAATCAGTTTTTATCCCTTGAGTATCAAATCCCTATATTTTAGGAGAATCTTATCTTCTTTGTTCCTAGCCGTTGGAAATCTGAAGAAATCTCCTAAGCTGCTAAAATCAGAAGATTTTTCTATCCTTTTTGAAGGAGTTAGCCGTTGGGTTTGCTTGCTTAAATAAGAAAATCTTTTCACTCCTTTCGGAAGAGATACACAAGGGAAAAATCGGTTTTTCACAGAGCATTGAGAGCTTTCTAAAGCTACATTTCAAAAGAAAAAACCGTGACAAGATTGTGCAAAAATTGAGCTTTCAAAACTATTGGCATACTAGGACTTCAGTGTACCTTACATCTGCTTAAGTCAGAAGCACCCCAGTAAGGTGTTTTGTACTCCTGTTCTCAGATCAGAAAGTGAGTGAGTGTGTCCATAGTCGAGTGGACTTTGGACGTGTCCAATATAGTGCGATTGGACGTGGTGTAACCTGTCTTAGGGAAGAAGGTTACGTGGGTGACAAGTTGTAACAAGGAGTGTTACTTTTGTAACGTGTTCAGCCCGTTAGTGAAGTGGTTAAATCCTACACAAGGTAGGTTGTGGTTTTTCACACCTCAGTTGGGCTAGAGGTGTTTTCCACGTAAAAATTGTGTGTGCTTTATTTCCGCATTTATTACTTTGAATTTCGCTACTGAACCAATTGGGAACAACCGCTACAAACAAGGCTTAAGGTTGTTTATGATTTACGAACAGTCTCTGCAAGCAAGTGCTACGGCTGTTTATCAGTTATTTGGCGAAAATCGGCCACCACAATTCACCCCCCTCTTGTGGTTGTGTACTCTTGGAATTCAACAGGAAGAGTATTCAATGTCAATAGGTCAAGCATCATAGTGTTGTCCATAAGGGTTTCATGGTGTGGATTCCCTTACTTGTGCAACCTCTTAAGTGAGACTCTTATTTGCTCTTGAAGCCCTATAAGGGCCTTACCTATTTCATAGGCTTGCTCAAGAGGAATGTTCGAGAAGGGCGAATGATCTCTTCACTGGCCATGGTTGATAGAAGGGTGAAAGGAAGTGACAGAGTTGAATAAGAACAAGGACCATAGAGCATCAGGATACCACGAAGGGGTCATGATGGCCTTTGAAAAGAAAGAAAAAAATTGACAAAAACTACCAAGGTTCATGTGGGTCACCACGGTTAGTCTGTGGAGGTGACCGTTCTAGGTATTTTTTGGGATTTTTTCAACACCATTCTTTTGTAGAGTTTTTAGGTTGTGTTTCATTTAGGAGTTGTGTATAGGCTATTTTAGGGTTCTTCGTAGGCTATATATGCGATTAGCGGGGGAGAACAAAAGAGAAAAGTAGGATAGAAAGGTAGGAACTTTGAGCAAATCAAAACACAAGATTGATGTATTTGCTTCTTATCAAGATGAAGGAGCTTTTTGCCGTAATAGCAAATGATGCATGATGAATTTCATTTCAGCAAATACAATCATGAAATCCATGTTGATGAGCCCAATGGAAGTTGAAGGCCAATCTTTCCAAGAATGAACCAAAAAAGAGCAATAGATAATCCCAAATAGAAAAGCTCTTCTAATGAGATTGGATCAATACCTAAGATAGGTAACCAAAAGATAAATCAACTCACCCTCTAACCCTCTAAAGCTTTAGCACCAAGGATTAGATTGAAGGGAATAACTCAAATTACTACCCTTCTTAAAAAGATAAGGATTTTGAGATTTTGAGCAAGCACCAAGCTGTAAACTATCATATCATTCAAAAAGTCTAAATTTTTATGGAGGTAATTAGGTCTATAAATACCCAATTGCAGTGGGGATTAGTTGAACATTAGTAGGACACGTGGGATAGTAGGAAGATTATAAAATTATCCTAAAAAAATAAATCAACATGCTTAAGATAATTACAATCAAGATAAGCTGTATATTTCATGATTCATCCTTGATCTCCTAGAGAGCTTTGAAAAGGATCTACTCCACCAATGGAGGTGCCTCAACTTGGAAAATCTTCCTTTGTGTGTGACAAATCATCCCATTCTGACTAATCTCCAAAATTATAGCTGTAACCTCCTCAATTAACCCATAATTAAAATCGTGCATCCATGCTCATTTTTTAGTCCATACCTTTCTCAATACTTGGAGTTTGACTGTGATTAAAGATTTATTGGTAAACAGACATTTAGAGCCTTCCATCCATGTAAAACTTAAAAAAATTGGATTCTCATATTCCTAGTTGAAACAGAGTTAGAAATAAGGTAAATCATTCTACCCAGAAAACTGAAAATGGGCTAATGAGGTGGTTTTGGGAGGATTGAGTGCTTAAACCCCTTATTTAGGGCTACTAATTGCCCAACCACCTTTCCTAAGAATACTTGGACCTTTGCAAGGGTCCCAAGTTAACATTGACATAGGGGGACTTAGTCCTTAACCAAGGGTGAACATTAGACCAACTTGGTTTAATGCCCTTACTAGTGGCAGTAGGCCCAAGCTTGGAACTTATTCTGCATCAACGCCTACCTATTGAAGAGGATTTGTCCTCAAATCTTCATGGTTTCTTCATTGTCTTTAATGTAAGGAGTGAGATCCTTAACTTTAAAGGTGGCAGATATTTACATGTCTCTCGGAAGCTTAATCTTGTATGCATTCTGTAGCACCCTTTGTACCACCTTGTATAAGCCATCTCCTCTAGCCATGAGCTTGTTCTTCCTTCTTGAAGGCAACCTCTCCTTCCTTAAATGCAACCACATAAGATCTCCTGGTTTGAACTCAAGGTGTGGGCGGTTCCTGTTGGCTTTATGTTTGTATTGCTCATTCACTTTCTCAATTTGCGCCCTTACTTGCTCATGTAGGCTCTTCATTTCCGTAGCTCTTGCTTCATCCTCAAAACTCCCCTTGATTCTTAAGGAATAGGAATGAGCTCAATGGAGAAAGGCAGTTAAGAATATAGCACACTTCAAGGGGGGAGTGAAATGTAGCATAGGAAGGAGCCCTACTCTAGGCAAATTCGGCATGAGCAAACTTGGCATTCCGATCCCTCAAACTCTTACCCACCGTACCCCTTAGCAAGGTGGTGAGAGTTCTATTCGTCATCTCCATTTGTCCACTGGTTTAAGGATGGCACGTAATGTTAAAGAGCAACTTTGTCCCCATGAGTCTCCATAAGGATCTCTATAAGTAAGATAGAAATTTAGTATCCCTATCCGAAATGATGGTTCTTGGAATACTATGGAGCCCCATAATTTCTTAAAAGAAGAGGTTTGTAAGGTAGGTAGTATCATCACTCTTGTGGCATGTAATGAAGTGAGCCATCTTGGAGAATCGAGCCACCACTATTATGATAGCATCTTTTCCCCGACGGTGTCTTAGAAGGGCCACAATGAAGTCTATACTAATGTCATCCCAAGGCCTTGAGGGGATCGAAAGAAGAGTGTAGAGGCCTTGATAGAAATGACTCTTAGCCATATGATAAATGTTATTACTCGTGATCACCTTGTGAAAATCCCCACCTATCATGGGCCAATAAAAATTCTCCTTAAGTATCTTAAGTGTCTTATGAATGCTAGAGTGATCGATTAAGGCTCCTCTATGAGCCTCCTTGACAACCAAGTCCCTTAGAGGACTTTTGGGGATGTAAAGCTTGTTTCCTTTGATGAGGAAACCATCTCGCAGAGTGAAAGAGCCAAAGTTAGAAGGATTCTACACTACTTCCTTGAAATCCTCATCCTCATAGTATAGAGTTTTGATGGAATAAAGTCTGAGAACCTTAGCTTTAAGGACTAAAAAGAGAGCATATCTGCTTGATAAGGCATCAGCCACAATATTCTCTTTTTCACTCTTATACTTGTAAGAGAAGGTGAAAGATTGAAGGAATTCAACCCACTTGGCTTGTCAAGTGTTCAACTTGTGTTGACCATTCATGTAGGACAATCCCTTGCGATTCGAATGGAGCACAAAGGGCTTTGGCTTGAGGTAATACAATGACATAGAATTCCTTGTCATAAGTGGAGTAGTTGAGCCTCAGAACATTCAACTTCTCACTAAAGAAAGCTAAAAGGTGCTTAGCTTGAGTGAGAACTGCACCAATCCCAAAGCCATTAGCATCACACTTAACTTCAAATAGAAGATCAAAGTTTGGAAGAGCTAAGATAGGAGCCGAATAAAGCCTATCCTTGATGGTTTCAAAGGCCCTTTGGGCTTCCTTTTTCCACTCAAAGCTTCCCTTTTTCATACATTTAGTCAAGGGAGCTATAAAGGAGCTAAAGTCTTTGATGAACCAGTAGTAGAAAGCGGCTAACCCATGGAAGCTTCGCACATCTATGATAGAAGTGGGAGTAGGTCCACCTTTAATAGTCCAAACTTTAGATTTATCAACTTGAATTCCCTCGATGGATATAATATAGCTAAGAAAGATAACTTGAGGAGTGAATAGTTCACAGCTCTCAAGCTTGGCATATTACTTTTGTTGTCTTAAGACTTGGAACACTTGAGAAAAATGCTCTCCATGAGAAGTTTCATCATGACTGTACACCAAAATATCATCAAAATACACCACATCAAACTTCCCAATGAATGGCCTTTAGACCTCATTCATGACCCTCATAAAGGCGCTAGGAGCATTAGACAGATCAAATGGCATCATAAGCCGCTTATATAACCTATACTTGGTCTTAAAGGTGGTTCTCCATTCATCTCCTTCTTTCATTCTAATTTGGTGATAGCCACTTCGAATATTAATTTTAAAAAAGACCTGGGCCTATGTCACTTATTAAGTATATCATCTAATCAAGGAATAGGAAATCGATACTTGATGGTGAAGTTGTTTATGGCCCTAGAATCAAGACACACACTCCAAGTGCTATCCTTCTTAGGCACCCAAATGGTAGGAACCAAACATGGACTCAAGCTTTCACTAATGTACCCATAATCAAGCAACTCTTGGGCTTGTCATTGAAGCTTTTTTGATTCATTAGTATTACACCTATAGGCCAGCTTATTTGGTAAAGGAGCACTCACTGGGAGATCAATTTAGTGCTCAATTCTTCTTAAAGGAGGGAGCCGGGGGGTAAATCATTGGGGAAGTATTCCTAAAACTCTCTCAAGAGTGTTTGAGCTAGGGATGCATGGGTTTCATTCCCTTACTTGTGTTTGATTCTGCCATAAGTAAGGTAAATAAAGGCTTACTCTTACCAAAGGCTCTCTCTACATGTGTTTCACTCATAAATAGGTTTCCCTGGTTTAGTTTTAAGGAGTTCAGATGGAGGTAGCAGTCTCAAATTAAGATTACAACCCATTTTTTTGAATGCATAAGTATTGGCATGCCTGTAATGAATCACATGATTATCAAACAACCAATGGCTACCAAGTAACAAGTGATATGCATCCATAGGAAGGACGTCACAGAGCACTTCACCACAATATAGACCAACTGATGGATTTCAGTACAAAGATTATATGTATGCAACTTACTACCTCTAAAAACTTATAATGGTCTCACAAGGATGACATGGCTAGTAGAGTTATAAGCACTTAATTTTTGTAATGAATAAACATCTATCAAATCTGTTGTAGCAATGTTCGCACATCCCCCCTTACTTGACCTAGGAGGATCAACAAGGCCAAGCTTACCACACAAGAATTCATGCTAGAAGATGCTGAGAGATGTTGAGATGGTTAGTCAGAATGTTTGCCCCTTGCTCTTGACAATAAGTATGTAGACTATGAAGAGTAGCTAGAATTTTATCGTAGATAATGTTGCAATCAATATCCAAATGCTTTGCACAACTATGAAAAACAAGGTTCTCTATAAATTTTCTCAGCAACTCTATTATCACACCCTAGTTTAATGGGATGTTGGATAGCAACCTATAAATCCATCAACAAATCAACAAGCCAAACCAATTCCCTTATGGCTTCAAACATGCTCCAATTTCAGACTCAACTCAAGACATAAAAGTAGTTTTTTAGCTTCTTGATCTTCTAGGAAAGAGGAGAATAGCCAAAAAAGGCACCTAACTATTTAAAGACCTTCAGCTAAAGATATACCTACCCCAACCAACATTAGAAAAGCCTTTCTGCACATACATATCAATACAAACCCAATCAAACTCCGTTTTGTTTTGTTAGTCTTCAATAAAGGCAAAAAGTAATAAATGTGTAATGTTTAACACAATCAACCCATGTCGTTTTATGGGGAAGCTATAGCTAATGAATGTCTTAGCACAAGGTGGAGCATCGCCCAACTCTTTTACGTTTAATTGAACCTAATTTTTATCAAATTTGGGAATCATTAACTTTTTGGCACCTCCAACTATGCTGTCTGAATTTTTCGAACTATGAAGTTCAAAAGTGAATTTTTCGGTCCCTTAAGCTTTGGGAAAAATGACTTTCTAATGCCTTTATTATTATTTTGGCCCGAATCTCTTAGAAATTTTCATATTTGGCCCAAATGAGATACTTTGAGTAATTTTGCTTTGTTTGGGTTTTTTCAAGAAAGATGCTTGTATTAAATGATTTAACTTCTTATGATGACTTTACTGGTATTAGTTATCACAATCTACTTACATCATAAATATTATATTTGTTGTGATAATAGGCGCACCATCTTTGCAATAATAAAAGCTTAATTAGAAAGTTTTGACCTTTACCTGAATTTAGTTAGTGCTAAACCCTAGAGTTCCTCTAGCTTCCTATTTACAGAGATTGCTAATATCAACCACACCTTCCTTAAATCAGGCACAACACAGATATGTTTTATTTCCTACCTCAGACCATAGTCACTAATCAAGTTTTATATGTTTTTAAGGATAGTGAATCATAATATTTAAGACATAAGCTTCGATTGAATAACATTCCCTGCTGGGAAACTTCTTTTATTGAAAGCTTGAAAACAAAAATATTACAATGGCAGAATTGAAGAGAGACTTAAACTACTACAATGATGTGAGATGCTTGCTGCTCATTACTACGATGATGTGAGATGCTTGCTGCTCATAGAGAAATGGAGAATCCTAATGTCTCTTTTACTCAACTATGCTCAGATGATCATGTCACTTCTTAGTACTCCGTCTCTTCTTTTATAGAGGAGACTGACTATATAGAATACCCTAATGGCTATAGTACACACTGATATTTTTACATGACAATAGCTGTCCGCACATTGCTATAGTAGACAGCATTATTTTATTATCTTGACAGTTGGCAGAATAGTATAATAATGGAGCAACACCTTTTCAAAGCCTTTAATGCTAACAAGACTAGTCATCCATGTTGAGACTCTACAAGTCTTCATCTCCAATAATGTTTTTCAGTCTAATATTATCTAGATAATCATCAAAATCTTCATTACATTGAAGATGCTCCGAATCCCATTTTTCAAGTAATTCATGAAGGTATTTCTTTTCTTTTTCTAATAAGAATTTTCTAGCTCCAACGTTGAAGAGATAATTAAAGACGTCTTCTGAAGTAGCTCCTTCTACTTTCATATATTTGTTGAAATCATCATGATAAACAAAAGTAGTGCTCTTGTAATGTATTAATGGCCTTCACTGTTCAATTAATGTCCACACTTGATGATAAATATTATAAAAACCAATGGCACTTCCTAAAGTAGGATCACTAACTACTTATTATCATAGAAACCATTATCATTGATCATTGTGATCATCTAAATCAACTAATTGGACAAGATAATGGTTAGGCTTATCCATTTTCATACTCAATTATCGCACAAGATACCTCAATATACAAACTTCTTATATATGAAATTTTTGTTGCACTGTCTGGGATGTGAGAATCTAATGCATCCTTTTAAATATGTATTGTTGAAATTTTGTTAGCCTTAAGAAAAATAAGAACTTTGGATCTAGGATTTCCATTAAGTAAACTACCATTTCGTATTCCCAGGCTTTTACGATGGGGTCATTTGGAGAGATTGAACTAGCTGGGAGTCTAACACCACCAACTCCAGATATATCTGGAAAGAAGATCACTACAAGAAATGTTGCATCTATCCATGCTTAAATTTGCCTCCTTCCACATTTATATCTGTAGTAGTGCATATTCGCCACGCTTAAGGTAACGGTGCATAGGGTATCAGTGGGGAAAAATTCGCCACGTTCAATAAGCGTGGCCGATAGTACAGTACCCATGCTTATATCCATGGAGGACTGCACCATCTACTACACTTATAAGTGTAGGCAGATTTCCCTCGCTTGTAACAATGGCTAGAGTAACTTTTGAGGGAAAAAAATATTTTGACCGCTCCCTCACTTATAAGTGTGGCAGTATGCATTTGATAACTAACTTTCAAATGCTTTAAGCGGATAACTAATTTTGGTAGAAAAATTTTATATAAAAGAAATAAAAAGTCATTGTATTAAAAAATGAAAATACTTTATATTCACTAACGTATTATAATCATATATATATATACACACACACACATAGAGAGAAAGAATATATATTTGATCATAATATAAATGATACAAAAAGTGCAATAACTTTATAAGCATAAAAAAATTGTCATCAATTAAGTTCAAAAATAACTAGTGTTCAACCACATAATGAAAAGTACGAAATTGAATTCAACATACCTATAAAGTATGCACCCACTACCAAAATGTGATCGAGTTTGTTTAAAATACGTGTATATGATTGAAACAAAACATAACAAATGATATGGTATAGAAATCTATAATTTCAAGTGAACACTTCATGAACCCAAATTTTATATCCGATTTTGTGACATGCTGCCCTTGGTTTCAACCTGAAATCACCAAGCCTATACATTGGAGTTATATATAACAAAGAACACTACTAATAGAGAAAAACTTTTGAAACGATTGCAAGATATAACATCTATTAGCCTCCGCAACTAGGTACTCCTGCTCTACAAACTTTATGTAACATCCTTACGCTTAGATTTATCTTTTTAGTAAATTCCCTTATTTTGAAAAAATTTCAACAAAGTTTCGCCTAAAACTTAGCTATTTCCTTTTACAATATGTCATAAATACAATAACAAAATATTCACAATCTCAATAGTGATATGTCGGAGCAAATTAACTCAACAAATTAGATAGTGACGGCAGCAAGCATGACAGTAACAACAGCAAACAGAATGGAGCCAACAAGTTTCCACTTTCCTTTATTCAGAATATGGCAACCAACAAGTTTCCATTACTTCTAAAAGAAAGCTCACATTCCGCCCATGCTTGGAGATATCCTTTAGGTTCCTATAATTTGCTTTCTCTATTTTCTTTGGCAAGGTTAAAACTCTTCATATGGAAAGTCCTAGCAATTATCATGGTTAAAGCAGCTTAATCAATTATTTTGAGACCTTGAGATAAACTATTACTGAGAGAGAAGACATTATCTAGGAGGTAAGTTGCAACAGATCGTATCTTTTAGCATACTCTCTTACCTGAGTATGTAGGTTTTGAGATCATGGTCCTCTTAAGGCTTGTCACTCATTACTTTCCACTGGAGCTGTAGTAAGGCCCTTTGCCTTTCTTCCTGTAATTTTGAGATTATGGTTAACTTTAATATTTTTATTTGAAGAAGGGGCAGTGGGGGATTATTCTTAAAATCCTTGGGTTGAAAAGGGCCATCTTTTCTTTTTGAAGATCCAGCTCTGACTGAAGTTGTCTACATGCATCTTCATTCTATAAGGCTATTATTTGGGCTTCATGCTCATCCCTGAATGTTATTATTTTCAAAAAATTCCAGAAAGCTGAAGACACTTCACTTCTTCAAAGTGGTTAGATTTAATATTTAGTTATCTCAGTTCGTGCTCTTTCTTTATGTGATCAACCTAGAATAGGATAACATGAAGGTTAACCAGGTATTCAAAAATTTGGCCACCACAAATCCACTAGATGACATTGTTTTGTGAAATTGGAAAGTATAGTGACAGTGATAAATACCATAAACACGGATGTTAACTCAGCTGAGCAATATGTCAATATACAAAATCGAACATTCCACCAGACCCACCTACTATGTATACTGGCTATGTAACAATGCGAAAAGTTACACATAACCTAGAATGATGAGATGAACACCTAGTTTTTATACACAGTGACTCAAGGCTCTAACTTCAGAGGATCATTTCATTAGAGATTCACATTTTCTCCTTCCAAACCATACCTTAACAGTATGCTCACTCTAATTGCTGGCTTGATTTTTCCTTGCACTGATCAAGTCTTTGCTCATATATTTTTTTCCTTTTCCACAATTGTGCTGTCAACCTAGTGGTACAAACAGGGATCATCACATTTATGCCAGCATATTAGAATAAAAAACAACACCTAATTTTTTCCTCTTAGTTTATAATAGTTAGCCTACCTTCTCTTTCTCAGCATTAATTGTCTCCTACTTATCAATCTCATACTTCTTCTTTATTTCATTTATTGCTTGTTCAATGGCAGTTAATGAATGTCAAGGAAAAAAAACTAAATGAATTTTTTTTGTCTACTATGATGGTACGATGTCATGATAAAACGTGTTACCTGATCATTCTTGCGGGACATCTCCTTTAAATCCCTCAATAACTCTGATTGCTTGCTTTCAAGCATAGCATCATACTGCTTCTTAACTTCATTGAGCTTACTTTCACAACTTCCTAATAGCCCTTCAATATGTGAAAACACTTTTTATGGTTCAGTTCATACCCAAGGTTTCATCGATATTTCTTCTCTTTTTTTGGGGGGGGGGAGGGAGGCATCTTAATGAGCCTTCCAGTCAACCTTGTACAGTGTAGGATGGAAGATAGGTTGGAACTCCTTGCGAACAATAATAAATCCAATAATTGAAGAAATGCAATATAATGAACTATTCTTTGCAAATCAAGACATATAGCAAAACATTGCTATTAGCAATGAAGAGTGCAGTTGTTTTAGCATTTTAAGCTTTATTTGCAACTTTTAAGCCACAACAAATGAAAATATCCATCAAAATATGACATCAATTGAGGCTGAACAAATTCTGCTACTATTCCGAAATTCATTTACCATTTCAAAATTTCACTTTTGAATCCCAAAGTTTTTGTGCAAAATATCATGGCCTTAGAGAAATTTTCCTATAAAGCTTGTCATAGAGCTACAAATTAAACCATTACTTCGATTTATAAATAATATTTATAGCATGGGAAACTAAGGATCGATCCCACGAGGAAAGATTATGTCAATAAGCTAGTTTAATTCTAAATAATTTTACTACTCTAATTTATTTTTACTTCTCTTTATATTACTAAAATAAATCCAATTTAATAAGTAAAATTCTGAAAAAATACTTATTATTGCTCTTAAATATTCTAAATTTAATTTTAAAAATAAAACAGTAAATAGCTCTCCTAAATAATCTGGAAAATAAAAACAGCAACAATAACACAATATTCAACTGAAAATTAAAACAGAGAATAACAAGTAGAAAATTAATATTAAAAATTACAGAAAGTAATGCAAAGTAATATTCTACAAGTTTCTCACTTAACAACTCAAAAATTATATGCAAAATAATTCAGAAAAAATTAAAACAGAAAATTAACTACAGAAAATCAAATCTGAAATTGCAAAAAAAAATAAACTGCACTAATATAAATACGAAATTAAATAACAAAATTTCCCAGATTTTAGTATATAATTCTCTGGACATAACAAAACCTAAAACAAACATGAAATAAAAACTAAAAACATAATTTTTAAATTTATTGAATTAAAAACCTGCACATATCCAATTCATGAAATAATTCTGAAAAATTATCAAATAATCTTCAAAAATTCCGAAATTAAATGGCAATTTTTGAGTTATTAAGCTAGAATGGACTAAAACATGAAAAAAACACAAGAGGAACTATTTTTAACCTAATTTCTAACAAACCGATAATTAAATAGCAAAACAGAATATAAATTAAATCTGAAAATTATAATCACGCTAAAAATCAAAATCTAACTGATCTAATATTACTAAGACACTCCTAAAAGACTACTCTTTTAGGGGGGCAAATGAAATTTATATTAATGCCTATAAACTGAAGAAAAAAAATTGACAAACTAAACAAATTAACTAAAAAGCAAAAAATAATTATCCAAAATACCAAATTTGTGAAAAATACTTAGCATAATCTATATACACCATGCAAATTAATATTTATCATCGACACACAAATCGATTTTATACATGAGTTAGACTGTAAAAGACACCCACCAGCGGATCATCCCTATTTTTCCTTATATTATACTTTATTTAGGTTTAGCCATAATATAAACCCTACTAGTTTTGATAACCCTCACACTAGCGTAAGAATTTAATCAAACTAGAGCATTACGTATTAGAAAAACATCATCTAACGTCTTGTAACCAATTTACCAGCAAATTAATTTAACAAAGATCTACAACGATTAAAATAATTAAAAGATATGGGTTTGAACTATCCATGATTAATTAGGGTGATACTAATGCTTAAAAGACCATAACTTTTACGTATTAAAGCCTTTTGAACTATCATATGAATTTACATTAAACTAACTAGCATGCATTCTAATTAATATAATACGAATATCATAAACGATAAATACTAAGCGTTATAGAATCATGAATAAAAGTCAACTATACAATAAAGTATAAAACTTATTTCAAAATAATTAATTTATTATGGTTTCAAATAGATTATACTAAGTACAAGGGAATTACTCGCTCATATTAAATATAAAATCACAATAATTAACCAAAGCTTCCATGTTTAAGAATAAACTAAACACAAAAAAGAAAATAAAAGAAATGAAATAGAAATAAAAAAATCATAATAATATTACTTGCTTATTACGGTGGGGAAGCGATGACTCATGAAGATTTTAAGGATGATGATGATATCGTGATGGTGATTGAAGATGATGATGATGATTATTTATGGTGATGATGCGTGATGTGTAAGGAGAAGAAGGAGAGGTGTATGATGCGTGAAGGTGGTGAGGTGTGGGTGTTGCCGGCAACAGGTGGCGGTTGGCGGTAACACCAGACGGCGATCGTGGCCCAGGTGAGAGAGAGAGTGAGCGAGTTTAGGGGGAGAGAGAGTGAGATGGGTGAGCGAGTAAAGAGAGAGAGAGAAGGTGGTCGGGGGGTTTCAGGGGTCTGAGCCCGAAACTCATCCCCCCCCCCTCTTTTGCCATTTCCCTTTTTCTCTTTTTTTTGGCTCAAATAACATAATTTAGCTAGGTTCCAAACCCCAAACTCATTAGTGATTAGACTAAACTCGAGTCGAAGCGTCTCAATAAAATCCTTGTATAGCTTCTTCAATTTCTCGATAAAGATAAATATGGCCAACAGTAATTTGAATGTATATAAAAAGAATCTCTTTTTTGACACTTCTTACTATTAGATAGTGCCCATAAATTTCATGATAAGTACCCAAAGATTCATAATGAACTTCGATGGGGGCTTCTCTTGAAGCAATAACGCGTTGATCTAGTCACCATCGTAGCCACAAAGGACTATCTAAATTGATTCTTTTCTGACGGTAAGCCCCAATTGCATCATAGGAATTACAAAAAAAGGGTTCTTTTGTATACTTATAATTATTATCGTCAATTCTTTCATTTTGATAGTTTTTGTGATTCCGTGGATTATATCTATTTGCACAAATACCTCAACGATTCCCACTCGTTAATACATAGAGTCCAATAAGCATATCTTGAGTTGGTACGAAAATGGGATCCCTAAAACTAAAATTTTAATCGAGACTTCGGGAATCAACTAATTAAAATAAAAATGATTTCAAAAACTCAGGTTAGCATTGATTCAATAATTTATAAATAAGTAAGGTCAATAATAACATAAATCATATAATCAATAAAAATTCGATTTATGATGTAAAACATAGAACAGCCAGGTTGACTTAAAAATAAGGGAGGCGGGTCTTACATAATCACTTCACCATCAAATTCTATGGTTAATGCTCCTTCATTGACATCAATTTTAGTGCTAGCTATTTTCAAAAATGGCCTACCAAGCAAGATAAAAATATTATGACATGC
Organism: Carnegiea gigantea; assembly: GCA_029747015.1. Classification (NCBI taxonomy): domain Eukaryota; kingdom Viridiplantae; phylum Streptophyta; class Magnoliopsida; order Caryophyllales; family Cactaceae; genus Carnegiea; species Carnegiea gigantea. The sequence goes on along the minus strand of JAKOGI010000802.1, from coordinate 67,444 downwards.
ATCACCCATGTTCATCACATAAAAATCAGTAGGAAATGCAAGCTCATTAACTTGGACTAAGACATCCTCCAAAACTCCATCTCGGTAAGTATTGCTCCTATCAGCTTACTGAATCACTATACCAATTTTTTTTTAGCTCTCCTAAGTTCAGTTTATCATAAACAGACCTAGGCATAACATTAATGGAAGCACCCAAGTCAAGCATAGCCTTTATCGAAGTAAAGGTTTAGTATTTTACAAGGAACAGAAAACACACCTGGGTCTTTGCACTTAGGGGGAAGTTTCCTTTGGAAAATTGCAGACACATTTTCTCCCACACTTACTTTTTCATTACCTACTAACTTTCTTTTAGTAGTACACAATCCTTTCAAGAACTTAGCATAGTGAGGCATCTATTCAATGGCATCAAGGAGAGGTATGCTGATCTCTACCTTCCTGAATGTCACTAAGATCTCTTGATTAGCCTCATTCACCTTAGAAGTAGGGCTTCGAAACCTACTAGGAAAGGGTGGTATTGGCTTAAAAGGTTCTCTTTTCTTCTCACCTATTTCCTTAGTAGTTAGATTAGAATCTTTATCTAACTCTGGTTCAGCTCCTTTGACCTCTAACTCAGGCTCAACCTCTCTACTCTTCCTAGGTTCTTTTAGCTCTTTCTCACTCCTAAGTGTCATGGCACTAACATTCTCCTTAGGGTTAGGATAAGGCTAAGATGGTAACCTATTTTGCATTTGAGCCTGCAAGTTGCTAACTATGGTATCAGTTGCAGTCTGTCTCTCTTGCACCTACTTAAGAGTTGTCTCCATATTTTAGAACCTATCATTCATCTTCTTAAGGACTTGTTCTAGTAGGAAGTTGGTCCTATCCTGATTATAAGGTTGATGAAATGCTTGGTCAAAACCAGGTGGGTTGGTTTTAGGGCCATACCTAAGGTTAGGGTGGTCTCTTCATTCTTTATTATAGGTGTTAGAATATGGATCATACGTGCTTTTACCTTGGTTAGAATAGACAGCATTAATATTTTCCTCTTGAAGTGTAGGACATGCATCAGTAGGATGCCCCTCTAGATAACAAATTTCACATATGACTGCTTTTTGTACTCCCCCAGTAACTATCTTATTTAACATAGCAGTAATGTAAGATAACTGACTCTCCACAGATGAGCTAGAGCCAATATCATTAATTCTTTTAATTTGTGACTCCCTAGCACCAAGCTGCTGAGTATTTTGAGCCATTGAATTGAATAAATCTCTAGCCTCTGCTAGAGTCTTATTAACTAGAGCCCTCCCACTAGCAGCATCAACCATATTACGATCCATAGGAAGCAACCCTTCATAAAAGTATTGGATCAACAACTGTTCAGTTATTTGATGTTGGGGACAACTAGCACACAGTTTATTAAATCTTTCCCAATACTCACAAAAAGTTTCCCCATTCATTTGTTTGATTCCACATGTTTCCTTCCTAATTGATCCAATTCAGGATGCTGGAAAAAATTTCTCTAAAAATGATTTATGCAACACAGTTCATGTAGAGAAAGATCCAGCAGGCATGTAATACAACCAATCTTTAGCATTACCAAGCAAAGAAAAAGGAAAAGCTCTCAACCTAATTTGGTCTTCAGGAATCCCCTCAGGTATCATAGCAGAGCATGTGATAACGAATTCACTAATATGACGGTATGGGTCCTCTCTAGCTAATCCATGAAACTTGGGTAGCAGATTGATGAATCTAGAGTTCAGTTTTAGAGGTTTATCTAATGCAGCACAAGTAATGGACAAAGGTTGAGTTTCTAGATTAAGGGTAGCAAGTTCCCAAAGAGTAGGCATTCTTACCTCTTCAGTTTTAAGACTTACTAGTTCAGAATAACCTTCTTTATTTTTAGCTTCCAATGTTTGCTCTTTGTCCTCTCCAATCTCGCTACCACTCCTTAATTTCATAAATTAAGGGCAACCTACAAAAAATTAAAATACTAGAGTTAAAACAAAACAATAAAAGTAGTAAAATTAAAATAGAAGTAAACTAACAATTTTATTTTCTTTCTCCGGCATTGGTGCCAAAATTTGTAAAGCTTGTCATTGAGCTATAAACTAAACCACTACTTCGATTTATAAATAATATTTATAGTATAGAAAAGTAGGGATCGATCCCACGAGGAAAGATTATGTCAATAAGCTAGTTTAATTCTAAATAATTTTACTACTCTAATTTATTTTTACTTCTCTTTATATTACTAAAATAAATCCAATTTAATAAGTAAAATTCTGAAAAAATACTTATTATTGCTCCTAAATATTCTAAATTTAATTCTGAAAATAAAACAGTAAATAGCACTCCTAAATAATCTGGAAAATAAAAACAGAAATAATAACATAATATTCAACTGAAAATTAAAACAGAAAATAACAAGCAGAAAATTAATATTGAAAATTATAGAAAGTAATCCAAAGTAATATTCTGCTAGTTTCTATCTTAATAACTCCAAAATTACATGTAAATTAATTCAAAAAAAAATTAAAACATAAAATTAACTCCAAAAAATCAAATCTGAAATTAGAGAAAAAAATAAACTGTACTAATATAAATACGAAATTAAATGACAAAATTTCCCAGATTTTAGGATATAATTTTCTGGACTTAATAAAGCCTTAAAAAAACATGAAATAAAAATTAAAAACGTACTTTTCAGATTTATTGAAATAAAAACCTGCACATATCTAATCCACGACATAATTCTGAAAAGTTATCAAATAATTTCCAAAAATTCTAAACTTAAATAGTGGTAGAATAGGACACTATATAAACCCTAGAATGGACTAAAACATGAAAAAACACAAAAGGAACTATTTTCAACCCAATTTCTAACAAATCGGTAATTAAATGGCAAAACAGAATATAAATTAAATATGAAAATTATAATCACACTAAAAATAAAAATCTAACTGATCTAATATTACCAAGATACTCCTAAAAGGCTACTCTTTTGGGAGGGCAAACAAAATTTATATTAAACCTTATAAATTGAAGAATAAAAATTGACAAACTAAACAAATTAAGTAAAAGGCAACAAATAATTATCAAAAATACCAAATTTATGAAAAGTACTTAGCATAATCTATATCCACCATGCAAATTAATATTTATTATCAGCACACAAATTGATTTTATCCGTGAGTTAGACTATAAAAGACGCCCACCAGCAGATCTTTCCCGTTTTCCTTATATTATAGTTTATTTAGGTCTAACCCTAATATAAACCCTACTAGTTTTGATAACCTACACACCAGCACAAGAATTTAATCAACTATAGCATTACATATTAGAAAAACATCATCTAATGCTTGGTAACCAATTTACCAGCAAACTGATTTAACAAAGATCTATAACGATGATCTAATTAAAAGAGATGGGTTTGAACCATTCATGATTAATTAGGGTTATACTAATGCTTAAAAGACTGTAACTTTTATGTATTAAAGCTTTTCAAACTATCATATGAATTCGCATTAAACTAACCAGTATGCATTTTAATTAATATAACACGAATATCATAAACGATAAATACTAAATGTTATAGAATCATGAATAAAAATCAACTATACAATAAAGTATAAAACTTGTTTCAAAATAATAATTTAGCATGGTTTCAAATAGATTATACTAAGCACAAGGGAATTACTCACTCATATTAAAAATAAAATCACAATGATTAACCAAAGCTTCCATGTTTAACAATAAACTAAACACAAAAAAGGAAATAAAAGAAATAAAATAGAAATAAAAAAATCAGAATAATACTACTTGCTTATTACGGCTGGGAAGCGATGACTGATGAAGATTTTGAGGATGATGATGATATTGTGGTGGTGATTGAATAAGATGATGTTGATTTATAGTGGTGATGCGTGATGTGTAAGGAGAAGAAGGAGAGGCGTATGATGCGTGAAGGTGGTGAGGTGTGGGTGTTGGGGATGAAAGAAGAGGATGATGATTAAAGTTGAGGTAGAAGGGGTATGATGGTGCCGAGGAGGTTTGGCGTCGTGATAAAGGGGGTGATGATGCTAGGGTTAGGCGTGGTTTGTTGGGGATGAGGCTGCCGTGGGTTGTGTCTCTCGTAGGCATAAGAAAGAGGCTGGTGAAGATGATATATGATGAGGAGGGAAAGAGGGTGGCGTGAAGGTGTTAAATAATATTAGCTACTAGGGTTTTTTTCATACACTCCTTCTCTTCCAACTCTTCTAGTTTCTCTTCAACTAGGAGTAATACTCTTGTAATGCTAGCCCAAATAAATCATTATGAAAATAATATTTTTTCATAAATCATTATTTTTAGACCGACTTGATAACTTAGCGTGTAAAATCTGAACTTTGACGCCTTCTCTTCTCTTCTTTATTTTATTAATGCTTAATGTGAAAAATATAAAATAAAGTAAATTAGACGAAATATTATATATATTCTATTCAAAATAATTATTAAAACAATGCATGATTTTTGACTTAACATTTCCAAAAGCAAGGGAACTGCATATAATTTCTTCAATTAGATCTGAGACAAGGATAAACAATTTGATGTTTGAACCTAATTCATGACAAAGTAGAGCAATGACACAGTCCCAGAATCACTAGTTTCTAATGCTGTTTCAGCTTTAGTATTTTCCAAACCAATTTTAGATCAACCCCTCAAAACAAATGCAAGTTTTTCTGTGATTAACATATGCCTTTCCCCTACATGTGGAGATTTGGTATTATAGATAAGTTAGACATCCACAATCATCACCAGTTTGACCCAATATCGATTTTCAATTTGTCATTCATATTATAGGGGAAAGAGTACCACGATTATTAACCAAAAAGCTAAAACCGAGAGAGTTTTCATTCGAGTAGACAGGGAGAACCAAAACCCTAACCTAGAAAATCGAAGTCGTGTGGAGATGTAATGTGAACAATCGAACCTTAAAAACGATGAAGTGCTAGTGGAAATCTTCACTTCTTAGAATGCTCCGATGACTATGCCAAGGAGAAAGTTGCAAAAGATGCGAACACTCGCCGTCGATTAATGGGCTGTAATGAATGGGTTGCGGCTAAGAAAGATGACCGACGATAGTGTATGGTTGTCAAGGATGAAGAAAGGATAAGAATAGAGGAAAGATGCGAGAAATTGGGCTTTGGCCATGGAGGGCTGTGAAGCTTGTGACGTTTGAGCGAGAAGCACAATACCAAGACAATTACAGATGGGATATTTAAAAAATTAAAAAATAAAAATATGGTTACCACCCTTAGTATGCGTGAGGGACTAGACTTGTTCACAAGAATTAACTATCCCGTTTAATATGCGTGGATGTAGCTTTAGAAGATGCTCCCACTCTTATAAGAGTGGATACATTTTTCTGCTCTTGGTAAGCATGGCGAGGATTATGTACACGCGATTCTCTTATTTTACCCACCACACTTAGTTATGTGCGTGGAAGCATGACAATTATTTTGTAGTGATAGTACTCCATGCCTCCCAAATATCATAAGAGTAATTATGGTAGTAGTCAATGCAGGCCGCATACTAGTTGTTAAATCATTTTTCTTGAACTCGAGAACTTATTTTTTCTTAAATACCATAAAGACACCTTAGGTAATTCATTTGTAACTCTAAAAGACTAAATCTTTGTGCTATTAAGTAGGAAGAAGACAATAGGCGAAAGTGTGATATATGTTTTTGTATAGAATTCCAAAATATCCATCACGATTCTACTAGAAGGAGAAAACCGTTGTAACAGTAATGGCATTTCATTTTTGATTTCCTCCTTTTCTAGCAAGACTTCTGCTCTGATGATCACCACTGGCTAGTTCACTAACGTAGGAGTCGCCCTTATGCTTGCATATTTGATAAATTCTTTTTCACAAAATCAAATATTCCTTTACAATCAGTTCGAATAAGAAAATGTTTTAGGGTTAAAAAGAATATGAACTTTTCAATTCTGCTTATGACTGTAAGGATTTCTTTTTTCATCATGGGATAGTTGCATTCTTCTTTATTAAAACTTCCACCACAATATTTACAGAGTTTTTTTCCTTCTTTGATTTTGAGTACTACATTCCAATGCTCGTTGCTAGCATTTGTCTCAAGAATTAAATCATCTCCTTCATTAGGCAAAATTAAGAACAACAAGATTTTTACACATCTTTTTGAAGTTTTGAACAATCTTTAAATCATTAGTAGTCCATGACCAACTTACTTCTTTTTTAAGTTTCTACTACAAAGGTTTTCTCAATTTAGCTAAATCTGTAATGAAATCTGAAACATATGTAAGCCATCCAAGAAACCTTAGTTGCTTCCTATCCTCAATCTTTTCAGAAAAATTTCTATTTTTTCTAGAATACACTTTTGTAAGATGATTTGTCCGGTTCTTATTTCTAGATCCAAAAACTCAATTTCTTATTCAGCATAAATGCACTTATTCTTACAAAGAATAACGTCATGATCAACGCATCTTTGGGTGAAAATTAGAAAATCATCTTTGTGTTGTTCTATGGTCTTGGAAAATATAAGGATATAAACTAGGCAACGATGATTAAGATCCTTCAAGATGTTATCCATTCTTATTTTAAAATATTTAAGGTGCATGTTTAAGACCAAATGGCATTACTATCCACTCATAATGTCCTTAAGGGGCATTAAAAGCATTTAAAGGAATGTTTTCTCCATCTATTTTAATTTACTAGTATCTACTTTTGCACTCTGTTTTTGAGAACGAAGAGGCCCTTTGAATTTTACTGAAAATAACTGTTTGGATATAAGTATAATAGCCATCAAAGAGAGTATTATCATTAAGCTTTTTGTAATTAATTGCCACTCTACCTTTTCCTCTTTTTTCCTAAGCATGATTTCTTACCATGAAAGCGGAACTGGTGTGAGGACTCTTGTTATTCTTGATTAATCCTTTATCTAGAAGTTATTTGATTTGTTTATCAAATTCTCGGATATCTTAGAGCATACACACCATTTGTTTGACAAAGAATTCTTTGCAAATGTATTGTCTTTATCCTAAAATTTTGGAGGATTATCATAATAGATTTCTTTGCATAATTACTCTTGTTATTCAGAAATCTGCTCTTTAATACATAATTCAAGTAGTGAGATTATTAATGTTATTTCACGTTGTGTATGCATTACCTTCTCACCACACTGGCTATGTGTAAACTCAATTTTTTGATGAGTGTGAGCTCTATTTAATTTATCAATGAAAATTGAGTGACCATTTATATTGAATATTATTTGGTTTATGGTCTATGTCCATAGAGAATACAGCCTCTGAAAATTATTTCTAATAATCATATCATGAGCGGGTTGATCAGTAGCCTATAGAACTGGTATAATGCACTAGACTCCTCCTATTTCTATGGATAACCCTTCTATGGCCCCTTGTGGCTCATTATTCTATTGTCAACTATCCTTAATTATAAAGGATTCTTGGCTTCTTCCACATGAATTCTGGAAATAAATATATTTTCTAAGGCAGATAGAATAACCACTATCTATATAGGCACACAATTCATATATATTATATCCTTCGAAACATACATTTATGGGATACAGATGCTATTAGGATTTGTGTTGATGACTTCATAGCATATCTCCATGGTCATATTTTGGACTAATTCATCCTCATATATTTGCTCACTGACAGTATTTATTTTGTACCCAGTGACTTTCTTATCCAAACTCATACTTTGGTCTACACTGTGTCTTACAGATTCAAAACTCATTCTATCAATTTCACTGCTCATGCTAATTGTGTCATCTTCTTTACGTTATTCTTTAGCTGATGAAGACCCTTCTACCCATTCTGATCTTGTACCTATGCTTCTTAATAATTGGGGTTTAATCGCAATTTTACCATTCTTGTAAAGCTTGTCACAGAGTTACAAATTAAACTGCTACTTTGATTTATAAATAAGATTTATAGCATAAAAAAGTAGGGATCGATCCCACGAAGAAAGATTTTGATAGTAAGCTAGTTTAAGTCTAATTATGTTTACTATTCTAATTTATTTTACTTTCTCTTTATATTGCTAAAACAAATCAAATTAAACAAGTAAAAGTCTGGAAAAATTACTTAATATTGGCCCTAAGTATTCTAAATTTAATTCTCAAACTAAAAACAGTAAATAGCTACCCTAAATATTCTGAAAAAATAAAAAAAGAAATAATGACATAATATTAGACTGAAAATTAAAACAGAAAATAATAGGCAGAAAATTAACATAAAAAATCACAGAAAGTAATCTAAATTAATATTCTACAACTTTATAACTTTATATCTCCAAAATTACATGCAACTAAATTTAGCAAAATTAAAATAGAAAATTAACCATAAAAAATTAAAATAGAAAATAAATTTGGAATTGGAGAAATGATAAACTGCACTAATACAAATATGAAAATAAATAACAAAAGGCCCAGATTTTAAATATAATTTTCAGACTTATAAAACCTTAACAATGTAAAAAAAAATTAAAAACGTAATTTTTAGATTTATTAAAATAAAAACCTGCACATATCCAATTCACGAAATAATTTTGAAAAATTATCAAATAATTTTCAAATATTCCGAAATTAAATAAAGGCAGATTAGGATACTATATGTACCCTAAAATGGAATAAAATATGAAAAAATAGAAAATAGACTATTTCTAGCCTAATTTCTAATAAACCGATAAATAAATGGTGAAGTAAAGCAAAAAATAAACCTGCAAATTTTAATCACACTAAAAACTAAAATACAACTAATCTACAATCACTAAGACACTCCAAAAAGACTAGTCTTTTGGGGGGTAAATGAATTTATATTAAACCTTGTAAATTTAAGAATTAAAATTGACAAACTAAACAAATTAACTAAAAAGCAACAAATAATTATCACAGATACCAAATTTATGAAAAACACTTAGCATAATCTATATCCACCATGCAAATTAACATTTATCATCAACACACAAATCGATTTATCCATGAGTTAGACTACAGAAGACAACCGCCAGGGGATCATCCCTATTTTTCCTTATATTATAGTTTATTTAAGTCCAGCCTTAATATAAACCCTACTAGTTTTGTTAACCCTAGCACCAGCACAAGAATTTAATCAAACTAAAGCATTAAGTATTAGAAAAACATCATTGGACTCCTTGTAGCCAGTTCAACAGTAAATTAGTTTAACAAAGATCTATAATGATTTCCTAATGAAAAGAGATGGGTTTGAGCCATTTATGATTAATTAGGGTGATACTTATGCCCAAAAGGCCAATGTACTAAAGCATTTTAAACTATCATATGAATTCATATTAAACTAATTAGCATGCATTCTAATTAATCTAACATGAATATCATGAACAATAAACACAAACCATCATTGAATCATAGAATCAAATCAATTAGACAATAAAGAACAAAACTTGTTTCAAAATAATTAATTTAGTATGGTTTCAACTAGATTATACTATGTATAAAAAAACTACTCACTCATATTACATAAATCATCCGAAGAACACATCTTTAATAATAAACTAAACTAAACTGAAAATAAAATAAGGTAAAAACCAAACCACCAATGTCACTTGGTTGAATAACGGGAAGCTGGTGATAGTAGTTGATGGTGATAACAGAGTGAGATGATGGTCGTGACATGGTGATGATGACGGTAAGAGAAGAAGTGGTGGCGTGAGGTATTTTTGTGACGATGGCTTGAGGTGTGATGGTGGTGTGTATGTGAGAGAGAGATTATGATGATGATAAAGATTAGGTGGTGGAGGGAATGTGTAGTAGGTCAGGCGTAAAGATGTCATGAGTGTCTGGGGAGGTGAGGAGATTGAATGAGTTTTTATATCATAACATTGCTAGGTTTTCCTTTTTTTGTAGGATGTCTTCTTCTCCAGGTCTTCTAATTCCTCTTTAACTAGGAGTAGTAATCTTGTAACCCTAACCCAAATGAATCATTATGAAAATAATATTTTTTCATAAATTATTTTTTTTATGAACCGACTTGATGAATTTGCTTGTAAAATCCTTTAGTAAATAAAACCCAATCTTTGACGTGTTCTCTTCTCTTCTTTCTTTATTAACACTTAACCTAAAAATATATAAAATAAAGTAAATTAGACAAAATGATATATGTAATATAATCAAATTAATTATTAAAAACATGCATGAATTATGACTTAACAAATTCCCCTGCATGTAAACTTTGGACGTCCTCGTGCAACGTAATCTAAGCCTCGACCTAAAAACTGACCCTCTTTCTTATAAAGTCATGCTCAAAATGTGAAATTTACACTAGGCATTAGTTTGCTTCAAAAACAGTTTCATTCAAAATGAATTAGTTTTCCTTCCAATAAGTGGATAACTACTAAATATCTAACTACCATCAAAGTATTTCTTCATTAGCCTCATAACATTTCTTTAATGAAGTAACAAGAGCAATAATCATCCATCTCTTTTAAGCATGCATATAGCGATCAAGTGGTCTAAAACGTTTACGATGGAAAAATTAAAGTACAGTATGGCTATAGAGACAATTGAGCTAGAAGGAATAACTCATTGAAATTGATTCTAAACTTGCTTTGCAATTTTTTCTCTCTTTTTTTTTTTTTCCAAACTCCAATTGCGCACATATTCGAGGCCCATATAGGGTCTTAGAAATTAAACACTCACTGTCTCACACTCACCGAATAGAGATGCTGGAGCAAACAATTTATTCTCAATATTATTTTATTTATTTATTTATTAACTGTTAGTTTGGTACGAGTCATTGATCGGCCCAAAAAGAGGCATGACTATCCCAACATGGGTTACTCCATGCATAAGGTGCAACTTGAGACATAAACTTAAGGGGAAAAGGTGCCGAGCCACTAACTCCTACCCATGTTGGTGATCTAGTAGTTTTTTTTTTTTTTTTTTTTTGTGGTTCTACAATTGGCATGTTTCAAGTTGTACACGGCCCTTAATGCGATTAACTCTTCTAGCACAGGCCTTTTCCGTACACAAGCTGCTTAAGGCGTACAAGTGTCGTACCATTTGAACCGACCTGTGTTGGTGAACCGACATTTTTTCTTTGCTCTTTTTTTTCTTCTCTGTTTTTTTTTTTCATTCATCATTTTTTTTTCTTACAAGGCAAGAAAAGTTACAATTTTAATAAGTTATGCTACTAATTCAATAGTTTAGGAAATAGATTAGGTCCTTTTATTGCCTCTGAACCAACTATATAACATGATCAAATAAGATAGATAATCATGACAGTTACTCATCAAAAAGATATATAAGGATCAACTCAAACTACTCTGAATGGCAGTTAACATGTTCAAAAGTCCTTACTTACAGAAGAATAACTAAAAGATAGTAAAATAGAAAATTTTAAGCAAGAAAGCCTAGCATAAAGTCATATTCATGCATTAGTTATAAGAAAATCATAAAAAGCTTTTTGTTTTTTTTTAAATAATGAAAACGGCAGGAATCAAATACAGGATACACCCCCCCAACACTTAATTCATGCATTGTTCCTAATGCATGCAAAAAGATAAAAATAATGAAGATAAAAGTAGAATTAAGGCCATGTTTGGCAAAGAGCTTTTTGGTGGTATTAGCTGTTTGACTCTGGTCAAAAAGTTCTTTGGGGTATTTGGTTGATTAGCTTTTTAGATTAGCTTTTTATACCCAAAAAGTTCTTTTACAAAAAGCTCTTTGGGATAGATTTTTCAAAGAGCTTTTTGATGTTTACTATTATAATGACCATACTAACCTTATAATTTGGACCAATTTACATTACATGTTATTCACAAATGATATTCCCAAATGTTGGATGCTTATACTTTAAATTTTTCAATTTGTTTTTTTCTTTTTTGGGACAAGAGTTGTGGATGGTTATGATGTTGAAGATAATGCTTTTAATTTTAATGCTTTCTTAATTTAACAAATAATTTATGTTAGTTAGTCTTGCATGATATATAAATATTTTTTATATCACATAATTTCAATTACTATTAAAAAAAAACCATTTAACATTAAAAATATATTTTGATAATAAGTACTAAAATTAGAAAAAAGTATAAATGTAATTTTATATATCACATAAGTCTTAATTCATAATTCATATTGAAAAGAAAAATAAATAGCCAATGAAAAATTGTTTAGTTAGAACAATAATGAAATTGAGTAATGGATATAAGTGGAATTTTATCAAATAGCTTTGTTAGAAACAGCTAATTTCACCAAACACTTTTTTCACAAACAGCTAATGCAATAAGCTAAGTCAAATAGCTAATACAATCAGCTAATAGCTAACAGCTAATGCAATCAGCTAACAGCTAATAGCTAACAGCTGATTGCCAAACAGGGCCTAAATGTATATTTCCCTAAAAAAAGGTCGAGTTGCCTCCCAACCAGCGCTTTTGTTTACTGTTGTTGGCTCGACGCAAATGAGCTCATGAATCCTCTAGTCGGATCTCCTCCACTAAGCGTACCTAATCTCTTTCATAAAAGTGCTTTAGCCTGTGACCATTTACCTTGAAAATCTTGTTAGTAGCAAATGACTTAATCTCAACAGCACCATGTGGATAAGTCTGTACTACCATAAAAGGTCTTAGCCATCTAGAGTTTAACTTACCATGAAAGTCTCAATTTGGAATTGAATAACAACACTTTTTCACCCTCCTAAAATTCTTTCCTACTAAGCTTAGCATCGTGAAAAGCTTTCGCTTTACCTTTGTAGATCACTGAATTGTCATAGGCTTCCAGGTGAATCTCTTCTAATTCCTGCGATTGTAACTTACACTCCTTCCCTGCTAGGTCATAATCTAAACTACATTGCTTTACGACCTAATATGATTTATGCTCTAGTTCTACAGGAAGATGACATGCGTTACTAAAAACTAACCTATACAGTGACATACCTATAGGTGTCTTACATACAGTCCTATAAGTCCAGAGAGTTTCATTTAACCTAAGACTCCAATCTTTCTTATCTGGTCTAACAACCTTTTTTATTACGCCCTTAATCTCTTTATTAGAGATTTTGACTTGACCATTTGTTTGGGGATAGTAACCAGTAGACACCTTATCATTTACATGATATTTGGCTAACAAGGCACCTAAGGTTCTATTACAAAAATGTGTTCCCCTATCACTAATGATTGCTTTAGGAACTCCATATCTATGCAGAATGAGAGATTTAACATATTTTACCATAGTTTTAGCATCATTAGCTCTGGTAGCCATAGCTTCAATCCACTTAGACACATAGTCAACAAGCATAAGAATGTAAGTAAAACCAAAAAAAGAGGGAAAAGGTCCCATAAAATTAACACCCTATACATCAAAAATCTCACAAACGTACACATTATGCAGAGGTATTTGATTCCTTTCAGATAAATTACCTGTCTTCTGGCATGCTTCACATCTTTTGCGAAATTCGTAGGCATCCCTAAAAATAGTAGGCCAAGAAAAGCCACATTTAAGAACCTTGTGTGCCATTCTTTTAGGCCGAAAGTGCCCCCCACTTTCAGAAGAGTGACAGAAAGTTAAAATTGAATGAAATTCACTGTTATCTACACAACGCATTATGATATGATCTTCACAAAATTTTCATAAATATGGCTCATCCTAAAGATAATATTTAGATTGAGCTCTTATCTTCTCCTTTGGGCTCTAGACAAGTCTATAGGAAAGGTTTTGGTTACTGCATAATTAACTATATTAGCATACCAAGGTAGCCTATTAGTGATATCATATAAAGTCTCATCAAGGAAACAATCACTCAATGGATTCTCACTCTCCCCATTATCTAGCGTACTTAGATGGTCAGCTACTAAATTTTCAGCTCCTGGTTTATCTTTAATCTCCAATTGGAATTCTTGTAGTAGTAATACCCATCTAATCAATTTAGATTTTGAGTCATTCTTACTTAATAAATGTTTAATAGTAGAATGATCAGTATAAACAGTAACTTTAACACCCAACAGATAAGGACGAAACTTTTTCTAGAGCAAAAACAACGACATGCATTTCCTTTTTTGTAGTAGTGTAGTTACATTGTGCTGGGTTTAGAGGTCTGGAAGCATAATAGATCATATAAGGTACATTCCCTACTCTTTGACCTAAGACTACCCCTACTACCTTATCACTAGCATCACACATCAGTTCCAAAGGTAGGGCCTAGTTAGGGGGTTGTACTATAGGAGTGATGGTCAATTTCAACTTCAATTGGTCAAAAGCTCTCCTACAATCCTCATTAAAATCAAATAAAGCATCTTTTGCAAGTAAAGCACATAAAGGGGAGGTAATCTTAGAAAAATCCTTGATAAATCTCCTATAAAACCCAACATGACCTAAAAAGGACCTCACTTCCTTAACACACTATGGATAGGGCAAAGATTGAATGATGTCTATTTTAGCCTTATCAACCTCTAATGCTTTGGATAACACTACATGCCCTTGTACTACTCCATGTTCCACTATGAATTGACACTTTTCAAAGTTAAACACCAAATTAGTCTCAATACAATTCTTAAGTACGAATGTAAGATGATGCAAGCACTCATCAAATGAATCACCATGTACAGTAAAATCATCCATGAAAACTTCCTTAATTTTGGTGATAAAATTATAAAAAATACTCATCATATATCTTTGAAATGTAACAGGAGCATTACATGGACCAAACAACATCCTTCTAAAAGCATAGGTGCCAAAAGGACAGATAAAAGTGGTCTTTTCCTGATTCTCAGGAGCTATAGGGACTTCAATATAATCTAAATAACCATCTAGAAAGTAATAAGGTGACCTCCCAGCTAATCTCTCTAACATCTTATCCATAAAAGGAAATGGAAAATGGTCCTTCTTTGTCACCTTGTTAAGCTTTCTATAGTCAATACATACTCTCCAACCACTCTGGACTCTAGTAGGTATTAACTCACCTTCGTTATTCTACATTGCTGTTGTTCCCCCTTTTTGGGAACCACATGGATAGGATTAATCCACTCAGAAGTAGCGATGGGGTATATCACTCCAGCATCTAACCACTTAAGAATTTCTTTTTGAACTACCTCCATCATATGTGGATTTAGTCTTCGCTGAGGGTTTCTTAGGCTTAGCATATGATTCTAATGTGATTTTATGTGAATATAATATGGGGCTAATTCCTTTAAGGCCTACTAAAGTCCATCCTAATGCTTCACTATGTTCTCTAAGCACCCTAATAAGTTTATCTTCTTGTTCAGATGTAAGCGCATTAGAGATTATAACATGTAAGGTCTCATCATCTCTTAAATAAGCATACTTAAGATTTTCAGGCAATGGTTTTAGTTCTAACTTAGGAGGTGAAATGCGAGAGAGTATCATCTTCGCATAACTTTTAGGTAATTCTAGCTTCCTTGGTCTGTCAACTGCATGCAATTGCAATAATGACTCTATGCAGCTTACTAACTCATTATTAATATGGTAAGGCACATTTTAAAACACAAACTGATCCAAATCCTGAGTAAGTACAATTAACAATTCATCCTTATGAGACAATTCATAAACATCTTAGGACAGTTCATCAATCACATCAAGTGCACACAGATAATTCATATCAGCAGGAAATCTCACAGCACCAAAAATATTAAACTTAATGATTTCACCATCAAATTCCATAGTCAGTGTTTCGACATGCACATCTATTTTTGCCCTAAATGTTTTAAGAAATGGTCTACCAAGCAATATGAGAACATCATGGCATGCATTGACCATTTGCAATACATAAAATTCAGCAGGAAAAACAAGCTTATTGACTTAGACTAAGACATCTTCTAAAACTCCATCTAGGTATGCATCACTCCTATCAGCTAACTGAATGATTAGATCAGTTTTTTTTAACTCCCCTAGGTCTAGTTTATCATAAGTGGACTAGGCATCACATTGATGGAAGCTCCTAAATCAAGCATAGCTCTATCAAAAGAGAGGTTTCCAATTTTACAAGGAATTGAGAATACACTTGGGTCCTTACATTTAGGGGGAAGCTTCTTTTGAAAAATGGCAGATACGTTTTCTCCCATGCTTACTTTTTCGTTCCCTTTCAGTTTACGTTTTGCAGTGCAAAGCTCTTTAAGGAACTTGGCATAACGAGGCACCTGCTTTGTGGCATCTAGGAGAGGAATGTTGATCTTGACCTTCCTAAATGTTTCTAAGATTTCTTGGTTTGCCTCATCGACCTTAGGGGTTTTCCCTCTCAATCTACTAGGAAAAAGTGGTAATGGCTTGTAAGATTCCTTCTTATCCTCACCTACTTCCTTAACATTAGAGGTGGTGTCTTGATCTTGGTTAGGTTCAGGTTTGTTGGCCTCTATTTTATGCTCTATGTCTCTATTCTTCCTAGGTTCCTTTAACTCTTTCCTACTCCTAAGTGTCATGGCACTCATATTTTCCTTTGGGCTCTAGAATGGTTGAGATGCCAATCTATGTTGTATTTAGGCCTGGAGGTTACTAACTATGGTATCAGTAGCAGTCTGTCTCTCCTGGACCTATTTAAGAGTCATCTCTATGTTATGAAACCTAGTGTCAATTTCTTTTTCCTGGTCATCCATCTTTTCTTTAACTTGCTCTAAAAGGAAATTTGTTTTATCTTGAGTAGATGGTTGGTGTGATGATTGGTCAAAACCTGGGGGCTTATTCCTAGGTCCATACCTAAGGTAAGGGTGGTTTCTCCATCCTTCATTATAAGTGTTGGAGTATAGGTCATACTTCCTTTGCCCTTGGTTAGAAAATGTTGCATTCACATCACCCCCTTGAAGTGTAGGGCACGCATCAGTAGCATGTCCCTCTAAACAGCAAATACCACACACTACTTCTTTCTGAACTCAACTAGTGACAAGTTTGTTTAGCATAGCAGTGATCTGAGATAACTGGGTCTCTACAGAGGACTTAAACTAAGATGGACCTGAACTAAGCTCATTGACCTTCCTAAACAGGGGTTCCCTAGTTCTAAATTGTTAAGTGTTTTGCGCCATCATATTAAACAATTCCCTAGCCTGAGCTGGAGTCTTATTAACCAAAGCCCCCTACTAGTGACATCCACCATATTTCTATCTATAGGTAATTAACCTTCATAGAAATATTGAAGCAATAATTGTTCAGAAATTTGGTGTTGGGGACGACTAACACACAATTTATTAAAACGTTCCCAATACTCATGGAAAGTTTCCCCATTCATTTGTTTAATTTCACATATTTCTTTTCTAATGGATCCAATTCTAGATGCGGAAAATTTTTTTTCTAAAAATGCTTTATAAACTTGGGTCCATGTATTGAATGTTGCAGGGGGTAAGTAATATAGCCAATTTTTAGCTTTATCCTGAAGTGAGAAAAGAAAGGCTCTCAACCTAATTTGGTCCTAGTGATACCCTTAGGTTGCATGGTTGAATATGCAATGATGAACTCATTAATATAGCGATACGGATCCTGACTAGGCAATCCATGAAACTTATGCAGTAAGTTTAAAAATTCAGAGTTCAATTTCAATGGTCGGTCTAATATAGGATAAGTAATAGATAAAGATTGAATTTCCAAATTAGGTATAGCAAGTTTACGTAGAGTAGCCATCTCAACTTTGATATCTTCACAACTTATCGATTCGGAGCTTATAGATTCAGAATCACTTACTTTACTTTCAAACACTCAAAGTATGCTCCTTTCTCTCTTCGATCATGCGACCACTCCTTAATTTCATAAACTAAAACAGCCTAAAAAAATAAAATATGAGAGTTAAAACAAAACAATAAAAGTAGTAAGACTAATAGAAGCAAACTATCAAATTTATTTTTTTCGGGCAACAAAATTTGTAAAGGTTGTCGTAGAGCTACAAATTAAATCACTACTTTGATTTAGAAATAAGATTTATAGTATAGGAAAATAGGGATCGATCCCACGAGGAAAGATTTTGATATTAAGCTAGTTTAAGTCTAATTATATTTACTATCTAATTTATTTTACTTTCTCGTTATATTACTAAAACAAATCAAATTAAACAAGTACAAATCTGAAAAAATTACTTAATATTTCCCCTAAATATTCTAAATTTAATTCTAGAAATAAACATAGAAAATAGCTATCCTAGATATTCTAGAAAAATAAAAACAAAAATAATCACACAATATTAGATTGAAAATTAAAATAAAAAATAACAAGCAGAAAATTAATATTAAAAATCACAGAGAGTAATCTAAATTAATATTCTGCTAGTTTATAACTTTATATCTCCATAATTATATGTAATTAAATTCAAAAAAATTAAACAGAAAATTAACCACAAAAAATTGAAGCAGAAAATAAAATCTGAAATTAGAGAAATAATAAACTGCACTAATACAAATACAAAAATAAAAAACAAAGTACCCAGATTATAAAAAAAATTTTCTAGACTTAATAAAACCCTAAAAACACAAAGTGAAAATTAAAAACGTAATTTTCAAATTTATTAAAATAAAAACTTGCACATATCCAATTTATGAAATAATTCTGAAAGATTATCAAATAATTTTCGAATATTTCGAAATTAAATAGATGCAGATTGGGATACTTTGTATACCTTAAAATGGAATAAAATACGAAAAAACATAAAAGGGACTATTTTTAGCCAATTTCTAACAAACCGATAAATAAATGGCAAAGCAGAATAGAAAATAAACCTGAAAACTTTAATCACACTAAAAATCAAAATATAACTAATCTAAAATCACTAAGACACTCTTAAAAGACTACTCTTTTGGGGGGATAAATGAAATTTATATTAAAGCTTATAAATTTAAGAATTAAAATTGACAAACTAAAGAAATTAACTAAAAAGCAACAAATAATTGTCAAAGATACCAAATTTATGAAAAATACTTAGCATAATCTTTATCCACCATGCAAATTAATATTTATCATCAACACACAAATTGATTTATCCATGAGTTAGATAGTAGAAGACACCCGCTAGCGGATCATCCACGTTTTTCCTTATATTATAGTTTATTTATGTATAGCCTTAATATAAACCCTACTAGTTTTAATAACCCTAATACTAGTATAAGAATTTAACCAAACTAAAGCATTAAGTATTAGAAAAATCTCATCGAACGCTTTGTAATGGATTTACTAGTAAATTGGCTTAACAAAGTTCTATAACAATTTCCTAATTAAAAGAGATGAGTTTGAGCCATCCATGATTAATTAGGGTAATACTTATGCCCAAAACGCTAAAGCTTTTATGTACTGAAGCCTTTTAAACTATCATATGAATTCATATTAAACTAATTAGCATGCATTCTAAATCTAACATGAATATCATGAATAATAAACACAAACCATCATAGAATCCTGGAATCAAATCAATTAGATAATGAAGAACAAAAGTTGTTTCAAAATAATTAATTTAGCATAGTTTCAAATAGATTATACTAAGTATAAGAAAATGACTCAATCATATTACGCAAATCATCCAAAGAACTCATCCTTAACAATAAACTAAACTAAACTAAAAATAAAATAAAATAAAAACCAAACAACCAATATTACTTGGTTGAATAACAGGAAGTTGGGGATGGTAGTTGGGGGTGATGATGGAGCGAGATGGTGGTCGTGGTATGGTGATGATGATGATAAGAGAAGATGGATGATGACTTGATGATGGTGATGAAGTAAGTGGTCACATGAGGTATTTTTGTGAGGATGGCTTGAGGTGTGATGGTGGTGTGTACATGAGAGAGAGATTATGATGACGATGAAGATTAGGTGGTGGAGCAATGTGTAGTGGGTTTGGCGTGAAGATGCCATGAGTGTCCGGGCAGGTGAGGAGATTGAATGGGTTTTTATATCATAACATTGCTAGGGTTTCCTTTTCTTGTAAAATGTCTTCTTCTGCAAGTCTTCTAATTCCTGTTGAACTAGGAGCAGTAATCTTGTAACCCTAACCCAAATAAATCATTATAAAAATAATATTTTTCTATAAATCATTTTTTTTTTGGACCGACTTGATAAATTTGCTTGTAAAATCCCTCAGTAAATAAAACCCAAACCTCAACATCTTCTCTTCTCCTCTTTCTTTTGGAATGCTTAACCTAAAAATATATAAAATAAAGTAAATTAGACAAAATAATGTATATAATATAATCAAATTAATTATTAAAAACATACATGAATTATGATTTAATATAACACCCCCAGCCCCTAGGGTCAGGAGCGTTACGTTTTCTTATGTCTTACTTAATTTTTGGGATGAAACGGACAGAGCTTCCCCTAAAAACTTACTGTTTCCAGACTAAAAGCCTTACAATAATCCCCTGCAAATCAACGGAAGCGCATAACATTTAAAAGAAGCTCAACGGCCACACGCCGGAGTTCATAACTCAATGAACCACCTGCTCGGAGTACACCAAACAGAATAGTTTTTTAATATAAGAAAAGTAAAAGATACAATTCCACGGTCTATACAACCGGAGCACTGGGGTTTACATCCCAAAACCCAGCTAATTTTGAATAAAGACATATAACTAGTTAGATGGTTGGCTCACACGGCCATACAGAGCGACTCATAACAATATGCATTATATGAGCTCAAAAACTTAGTTTACAACATGAATACGTTATATTACATCGTTAAACTCATGAATCTACTTCTATATGGCACACGTAACTCTTTTTTTCAACCAGGGGTAAACTTTAACTCCGCATAAGTGGCTTGACTGTCACCTGTCACGATAAAAGCCTGGGGAAAAAGGGGAAAGAGTAATGGAGTGAGCAACTACACGTTCAGTGAGAATTCCCCTACTCCTTAAAACCAAAACAATTACAAGCAATAATACTAATAATAGTCACATATCACGTATTTATATTTTACTATCATATTAGGCAATCATAGTCCCTAAGGAAATATTACCCTCCTTAAAACTTCATTCTAACCCCTCAACTCGTTTCTAGGCCTTAAACGGCCAAACTTCCCTACTAATAAATAGCTAGGCAAATAATCAAACAAGCAGCAAGGATTGAGTATAAAGCTTTCAAACATACTTTTGACAACATAGTGACTCTCGATAAATGCCAAGAAGGGTTTGTAATCCACGCCCACTCCTTTAAAGCTTATAATTCTTTCTAAAAGTTCTCAAAACATCTAAACTGGTAAGAAAGACTTGTCAAGAACATACTTTCACAGAATATGCACATTGAAACGAATAATGCAACTTCCTAAACTTGATTTGACTATACTAGGAAATCCTTTCATAAAAGATGAACTAGAGGTGCACATTTGAAAGCTTTCCTTCTTTTCTCAAAAACACTTTACTCAGCCTCTTGAGGCTCGTATTCTTTAAAGGAAACTCCTTTTCTTACTTATTAGAAACTTACTCATAGCATAAAAACATCTTATTATGCTGGCTAGGGAAGTCAACACCGCCCTTAAGTGAGATTGTCACTCTTAATCTACATTATCCCTGGGGTATGCATTCTTAACTTCTTGGCCAAAACGCATCTTTGTAGAGTAATTTTAACCTCGATACTGTCCTCTGTGGAGCAATAGCTCATGCCAGGATAATCATACCCTGAGTCCAGTCTCCCTTAAGGTTTTCTTACACGTCACACATCATAACTTGCCTGGGGAATAGCTCACACCAAGATAATTAATATCCTGAGTCCAGTTCTCAGGAACAGCTCGCATCAAGATAATTTATATCTTGAGTCCAGTTTCTAACTTTTCTTTAGCGGGAAACAGCTCACACCATCTTTGCATCCAGTTTTCAGGAACAGCTTACACCAAGATAATTTATATCTTGAATCCAGTTCCTGCCCTCTGGCCAATTGCCTAGCACTTTCTTAGCCTTTAAATCGTATTTCATATCTGTTTTTCAACGCTTACTTGGCTAAAAACTTACTTTTTAACAAAACGACCATAACTTTTTGAAATGTTTATAGTTCATTCGTTTTTGGCTTAAACACTTCTTATAAACGGAATAAGTTTGCTAACTTGTATATCGGCTTCATAAATAGCTTAAAAGCTTCTTATAAACGTAATAAGTTTGCTAACTCGTAAATCGACTTTGTAAAGAGCTTAAAAGCTTCTTATAGACGTTATAAATTTATTAACACACAAATCGACTTCCCTTGAAACTTGAAAGCTTCTTAAGAACGTAATAAGCTTGTTAAATCGTAAAACGATTTCGTTTCTAACTTAAAAGCTTCGCATAAATGTAACACGACTACAAACTCGCAAAATGACTTCGTTTTTAACATAAGAAACTTCTTATAGACGTAAAATGTTTGCTAGTTTGTAAAACGACTTCATTTCTAAGTTAAAAGCTTCGTATAAACGTAATACGTTTATCAACTCATAAAACGACTTCCTTTCAGACTTAAAAGCTTCTTATAAAGGCAATAAGTTGGTTAATACTTAAAACGACTTCACTTTAAACTTAAAAGTTTCTTATAAACGTAACACGTTTACTAAATCGTAAAACGACTTAGTTTCTAACTTGAATACTTCGTATAAACGTAATAAGTTTACTAAATTGTAAAACAACTTCGCTTTTAGCTAAAAGGCTTTTTATAAATGTAATAAGGTTGTCTAATCATAAAACGACTTTGTTTCTAACTTGAAAACTTCGTATAAGCGTAATAGGATTGCTAAATCATAAAAACGACTTCGTTTCTAACTAAAAGGCTGCTTATAAATGTAAAACGATTGCTAACTCACAAAAAAGACTTCACTTTTTAGCTTAAAAGATTCTTTTAAATGTAACACATTTGCTAAATCGTAGATCGAAACTCAATAGAGACTTTAGTAAGCAAAACGCATGCAAATAAGCTAAGCTTCATAATTAGCACCTTAAGGTTTTCTTTTTCGGGTCGTTTAAATCCTTTTAAACACGAGGAGGGGTCATACCCAAACCAATGCCTTAAAAACTTTTTCGAAGTCACTTTTAGCTCACTCTTAAACTTCCTAAACCTATCGACTATTCAGTCTAGTCACTAACCGAATAGTTTGACGATTTAGGACATTTTTACTATTTTAGACACCCTAACACGTAAATAGTCAACTGATACATTTAAAATCATTCTTAAGCACATAAAACAAGCTCTCTAAATTTCCTATTCTTTTTAAAGACGTCTAAAATTTCAAGAATTAATCACATAGCACATTGCGGGAAAAGGGGTTTATACATAGCACATTCATACACTTCATATCACAACTCAGCAGAATAAGCCACACATGGCCTCCCAATCCACACGATTGTAGCAATTCACAACCCGAACTTCCTCCTTACACAACAATGACCATAAGATCCTCGAATCACTTAATAGTTCTTCCTCCAGCCATCCAACTACCATACTCGGTTCAATATTGTCATACAAACGAACAATACATAAGCGATCATACATCAATATAACATTCATGCTTAATAACCACCATAGTGTTTAAGTGTACTAACGGATGCAATCGACGCTTTAAAGCGATAGTTTGTTTTCCAGTTCACAAACCAACATCCATGGGCGCCTTATTCTATTATAGTTATTACGAATAAATTCTAACCAAGCCCAAACCTGATACCCTTAACCTTTAAACTATGTCCGACTTATTCCATAATTATTTCAATTACTCAGCTAGCATCCTTAGGTTCCAAACATAATTTAACTAATGACCAATAATTGAATTGTGCTAAAAGAACACTCTTTTTGCCAAGCATTTCTCCAATCTACCAGATTATCAATGTTCAGCATCAATCCGACATGCATTTAACCCAAATCAATTCTGAACTTATAAATTATCAATATGAATACTAATTCACCCAACATGATTTCCACGCTCAACTTCAATATATTCTAGCTAATTGCGATAAAAATCTTGAAACTATTAGTAATTTAGGAGGAAAGGAACCCTCACATCGATTCCAAGCTAGGGTTTCGTTTGAAAGTTTTGGGCTCGACTTTGGGTGCCCAAACACCTCCAATTTCCGACCCTGCCCAAAGGTCAAACGAGCAGCACACGATTAACACCCAAATTTCCAAAATTCGAACCCTAAAACAACCTAAATTTCGGTTATCAACTTGAGATTGACTTGGGTGTTTGTAGATACGAATTTTCACCCTAGTTTATAGGAAATTAAAGCAACTAAGAGTGGAATAGCATAGCCTCACTTGGGCACACATTCGAGCTTCAATTTGGCATCCTAAACCTTCCACAACCACAGCAAGAGGCTTCGAATTTCGACCCAATTTCGCTCACAATGCTTACCAAGTGGAAGGGGTGACCGAATAGAGGATTTTTGTAGCAAAAAGTGGCAAAATTCTCTGGGTTTAGGAGCTTAGGTGGCCACGTTAATGGAGGAGGAGGGGAGGAAGAAGATGAAGCAGAGAGGAATGAGGGAGGCCATCAAGGTGGTGTTCACGGGCTGCCAAAGGAAAAAGGGGGAGGGGTGTGTGCACGAAATGACCAAAATGCCCCTCCCTCTGTTATTTTGTTTTGTCCCAAACTAATTTATATTTGAGACTGCTAGTCTAATTCGCAAGCCGAATTCTAAGCCCAAATTGATAATATAATCCTTCAGCAGCTATTCGTTTCCAAATCTATCTAGGTTCGATTAAAGAATATCGAACTGCTTCTAAGGTTGACAGCCTAATCGCATTCAGGTTCCTATTTGATTTAGTACTTGTTAATAACCGTTAATAGTGCTTTTTAAAAATCATTAAATGATTTTCAAAACTAATAACAATAATATTATTACTGGCAACAAAAATATTCTTTTTGATAAAATCAACGCTCACATAGGACTTAGAAAATAATTTTAGCTCATATCGCTAATAAAATAGGGTTTTTATAACGCAAAAAAGCATCACGAACAACTCGACGGAATATAAAGTACGTGGGCCTTACACTCTCCCCCCTTAAAAGAATTTCGTCCTCGAAATTGCTTACTTGGAGGAATTAATTGGTGTACTTCATCCGCATCTCTTTCACAATCCAAGTCATTTTACGCTTAATTATTCATTCTGCCTTCACCATAGCATCCCATCCTTCGATTCCTACTCGAACAAAATCATCAGGGAGCGCTCTTCCTCGCACTATAACAACTCGATCTCAACAAGTATGATCGGTATAGGAGATAGTTTTTAAGGAAGAGGTCCTAAAATGTTGCATACGCATCTCATGAGGTTTACTAACAAGTTCCTTTGCAATTCAAGAATAACAAAAGGGGCAAGCAGTACTAGAATGACAACATGGAGGTATAAAGTTGGTTATCAAGAGATTACTTGACCTTGTGTTGGCAGGTTCCCAAGTCTCTTTTCTTTCTAACTAAGCATTCGACTGCCAATTTGTAGCATCTGGTTGCATTTATTGTCCCCTAAGGGAGTGCCAATGGTTAGGCAATCTCATTATGTTACTCGCTTGATTCCCGTTCTAGATCTCTGAGTGTGACCCCGACTATTCCATGTGATCCTTAGACAATTAGTGGCTCTGTGATCCATATCACCACATTCAAAACATGAACCCGTAAAGCTTCTGCATGGGCCAGGGTGCTGACGTCCACACTAGTCACAGGTTTTCCTTGGTTTCCATTGGATGGCTTGCTGTTCCTTATCCTGTTTTATCTCAGATTTAGACCTTCTAAAGTTTCTGCTTCTTTGGGAATTGGTTATTCCAGGGCTAACTTCCCTCTTTGCTCGGCCTTTTTCTTTGTTTTTAATCTTGGTCTTATTTATGATGCGGGCTACCTTCACAGCCCTCTGGTACATTTCTTGAAAGCTGGTATATGCGTACCCTGTTATTATCTGCTTTATTTCTCCTTTTAATCCCTGTTCGAAGTGGTTCATTCTCATTTCTTCGGTGGCCACCTGATTTGGGGCAAATCGGCTCAGCTCATTGAACTTCGCTGCATATTCCATCGTGCTCATTTCTCCTTATTTCAAGCATAAAAACTCCCGTTCTTTAACCCTCACGTCTTGAGGGTAACATTGAGCGTCTATTAAGGCCTTCAGTTGGTTCCAGGTTAGCACCGGCCAGGTTTCACTGTTCCCCACCAGAATTCAGCTTCTTTTTCAAATTGGTAAGTGGCTAGGTGCACCTTGAACCTCTCAGGGCACTCCATGATCTCAAATAAGTTTTCCATTCTCTAAAGCCACTCTTCATATATCATAGGGTCAGTTCCACCTTTAAACTTGGGAGGCTTAAGCCCATTAAATTGACATATCATCTCCATGATAGTTGATTCTGATATGAGTTCGTGTCGAGGAGGCATCTATCACACAATTACATAAGGAATCACTTAGTTCTAATTTGAACTAGGATGAACTTCCTTGGTTAATGAAATTATTTACAACTGGCGAGAGTTGTTATGGATAGCCCCAGGTCTACTTCAGTTCAACCTTCATATAGTCATACGCGCATATCATATCTTTTCCAAAGGAAATACACGTGCGTGCTTACACAAACTAGTGAATCTATAATGCTTGGTCAGCACCAACTGTACTTATTTTGTTGAACACTGATAGCGTGACTTAGGAGTCACGGGAGATCTGATCATCCCAGTAGTTTGTAATTTAAGGAAAATAAACTAAAAGGGTTTATATTCTAACATATGGTTCACATTTATCCGATTGGCTTAAGCGGATCACACAAAAGTCAATCAATCAAGTCAACTAGCACATTAGGAACATATTTGCATTAATGGTGCACCCACAACGTCAATTCAAGGTAGGGGGAAGCTACTTAACTCTTATACTAATGCATAACTTGCCCCTCTTAGTCAATCGACTTACTCGAGCCACACATAAGTCACAAATGTCCAAACTATAAGGCACACTTGCACACAAAGGAGGCATCTGTCACATAATCACAGAGTATTCCTAGATGACTAGATGAAATGTAAGACTCAGGTCGCGGCCTATGGTCGCAGGACCTTTGCTCTGATACCATCAATGTAACACCCCAAGCCCCTAGAGTCAGAAGCGTTATGTTTTCTTATGTCTTACTTAATTCCTGGGACAAAACGGACAGAGCTTCCCCTAAAAACTTACCGTTTTCAAACTAAAAGCCTTACAATAATCCCCTGCAAATCAATGGAAGCGCATAACATTTAAAAGAAGCTCAACGGCCACACGCCGGAGTTCATAACTCAACGAGCCATCCGCTCAGAGTACACCAAATAGAATAATTCTTTAATACAGGAAAAGTAAAAGGTACAACTCAATGGTCTACACAAATGGAGCACTGGAGTTTACATCCCAAAACACAGCTAATTTCGAACAAAGACATCTAACTAGTCAGATGGTTGGCTCACACGGCCATACAGAGCGATTCATAACAACATGCATTATATGAGCTAGAAAACTTAGTTTACAATATTACAAACTAGGAACACGTTATATTATACCGTTAAACTCATGAATCTACTTCAATATGGCACACGTAACTCTTTTTTTCAGCCAAGGGTAAACTTCAACTCCGCATAAGTGGCTTGACTGTCACGTATCATGACAAAAGCCTGGGAAAAAAGGGGAAAGAGTAATGGAGTGAGCAATCACTTGCTCAATGAGAATTTCCCTACTCCTTAAAACCAAAATAATTATAGGTAATAATACTAATAATAGTCACATATCACGTATTTGTACTTTACTATCATATGAGGCAATCATAGTCCCCAAGGAAAGATAACCCTTCTTAAAACTTCATTCTTACCCCTCAACTCGTTTCTAGGCCTTAAACTACCAAACTTCCCTACTAACAAGTAGTTAGGTACATAATCAAACAAGCAGCAAGGATTGAGTATAATGCTTCCAAACATACTTTTGAAAACATAGTGACTTTCAATAAATACCAAGAAGGGTTTGTAATCCACGCCCACTCCTTTAAAGCTTATAATTCTTTCTAAAAGTTCTCAAAACATCTAAACCGATAAGAAAGACTTGTCAAGAACATACTTTTATAGAATATACACATTGAAATGAATAATGCAACAACTGAAACTTCATTGGACTATACTAGGAAATCCTTTCATAAAAGATGAACTAGAGGTGCACATTTGAAAGCTTTCTTTCTTTTCTCAAAAACACTTTACTCAGCCTCTTGAGGCTCGTATTCTTTGAAAGAAACTCCTTTTCTCACTTATTAGAAACTTACTCATAGCATAAAAACATCTTATTGTGCTGGCTAGAGAGGTCAACACCGTCCTTAATTGAGATCATCACTCTTAATCTATGTTATCCCTGGGGTATACATTCTTAACTTCTTGGCCAAAACACGTCTTAGTAGACCAATTCTAACCTCGATACTATCCTCTGTGGGGCAACAGCTCACACCAGGATAATCATATCCTGAGCCCAGTCCCCCTCAAGGTTTTCTTACTACACATCATAACTTATCTGGGGAACAGCTCATACCAAGATAATTAATATCTTGAGTCCAGTTTCCAGGAACAGCTCACACCAAGATAATTTACATCTTGAGTCCAGTTCCTAACTTTTCTTTAGGGGGAAATAGCTCACGCCATCTGTGCGTCCAATTTCCAGGAACAGCTCACACCAAGATAATTTATATCTTGAGTCCAGTTCCTACCCTCTGGCCAATTGCCTGGCACTTTCTTAGCCTTTAAAGTCATATTTCATATCTCTTTTCAATGCTTACTTGACTAAAAACTTACTTTTTAACAAAACGACAATAACTTTTTGAAATGTTTATAGTTCATTCGTTTTTGGCTTAAACACTTCTTATAAACGGAATAAGTTTGCTAGCTTGTATATCGGCTTCGTAAATAGCTTAAAAGCTTCTTATAAACGTAGTAAGTTTGCTAGCTCATAAATCGACTTCGTAAATAGCTTAAAACCTTCTTATAGACGTTATAAGTTTATTAACACAGAAATCGACTTCCCTTGAAACTTGAAAGCTTCTTAAGAACGTAATAAGCTTGTTAAATCGTAAAACGATTTCGTTTCTAACTTAAAAGCTTCACATAAATGTAACACGACTACTAACTTGCAAAATGACTTCGTTTTTAACTTGAGAAACTTTTTATAGACGTAAAACGTTTGCTAGTTTGTAAAACGACTTCATTTCTAACTTAAAATTTCGTATGAACGTAATACGTTTATTAACTCGTGAAATGACTCCCTTTTAGACTTAAAAGCTTCTTATAAAGGCAATAAGTTGGTTAATACTTAAAATGACTTCACTTTAAACTTAAAAGTTTCTTATAAATGTAACACGCTTACTAAATCATAAAACGACTTAGTTTCTAACGTAAATGCTTCGTATAAACGTAATAAGTTTACTAAATTGTAAAACGACTTTGTTTTTAACTAAAAGGGTTTTTATAAACGTAATAAGGTTGCTTAATCATAAAATAACTTTGTTTCAAACTTGAAAGCTTCGTATAAGCGTAATAGGGTTGCTTAATCATAAAAACGACTTCGTTTCTAACTAAAAGGCTTCTTATAAATGCAAAACGATTGCTAACTCATAAAAACGACTTACTTGTTAGCTTAAAAGCTTCTTTTAAACGTAATACGTTTGCTAAATCGTAGATCGAAACTTAATAGAGACTTAAGTAAGCAAAACGCATGCAAATAAGCTAAGCTCCATAATTAGCACCTTAAGGTACTCTTTTTCGGGTCGTTTAAATCCTTTTAAACACGAGGATGGATCATACCCAAACCAATGCCTTAAAAACTTTTTCGAACTCACTTTTAGCTCACTTTTAAACTTCCTAAACCTATCAACTATTCAGTCTAGTTACTAACTGAATAGTTCGACGATTTAGGACATTTTTAATATTTTAGACATCCTAACACGCAAATACTCAACTGATACATTTAAAAGCATTCTCAAGCATATAAAACGAGCTTTCTAGATGTCCTATTCTTTTTAAAGACGTCTAAAATTTCAAGAATTAATTACATAGCACATTGTGGGAAAAGGGGTTTACACATAGCACATTCATATACTTCATAGCATAACTTAGCAGAATAAGCCACACATGGCCTCACAATCCACACGATTGCGGCAATTCACAACCCGGACTTCCTCCTCACACAACAACAACCACAATATCCTCGAATCACACAATAGTTCTTCCTCCAGCCATCCAACTACCATACTCGGTTCAATATTGCCATACAAATGAACAATACATAAGCGATCATACATCAATATAACATTCATGCTTAATAACCACCATAGTGTTTAAGTGTGCCAACGGATGCAATCGAGGCTTTAAAGCGACAGTTTGTTTCCCAATTCACAGACCAACAACCATAGGCACCTTATTCCATTATAGTTATTACAAATAAATTATAAACAAGCCCAAACCTGATACCCTTAACCTTTAAACAATGTCCGACTTTCAATCACTTGGCTAGCATCCTTAGGTTCCAAACATAATTTAACTAATGACCAATAATTGAATTACGCTAAAAGAACACTCTTTTTGCCAAGCACTCCTCCAATCTGCCAGGTTATCAATATTCAGCATCAATCCGACATGCATTTAACCCAAATCAATTCCGAAATTATAAATTGTCAATATGAATGCTAATTCACCCAACATGATTTCCACGCTCAACTTCAACATATTCTAGCTAATTGCAATAAAAACGTTGAAATTATTAGCAATTTAGGAGGAAAGGAACCCTCACCTCGATTCCAAGCTAGGGTTTTGTTTGAAAGCTTCGGGCTCGACTTTAGGTACCCGAACACCTCCAATTTCTGACCTTGCCCAGAGGTCAAATGAGCAACACGCGATTAACACCCAAATTTCCAAAATTCGAACCCTAAAATAAGCTAAATTTCAGTTATCAACTTGAGATTGACTTGGGTGTTTGTAGATACGAATTTTCACCCTAGTTTATAGGAAATTGAAGCAAATAAGAGTGGAATAGCACAGCCTTACCTAGGCACACATTCAAGCTTCAATTTGGCATCCTAAACCCTTCATAACCGCGGTAAGAGGCTTCCAATTTTGATCCAATTTCGTTCTTAACGCTTACCAAGTGGAAGGGGTGGCCAAATGGAGGATTTTTGTAGCAAAAAGTGGCAAAATTCTCTGGGTTTGGGAGCTTGGGTGGCCACGTTAATGGCAGAGGAGAGGAGGAAGAAGATGAAGTAGAGAGGAGAGAGGGAGGCCATCAGGGGGGTGTTCACCGGCAGCCAAAGGAAAAAGGGGGAGGGGTGTGTGCATGAAATGACCAAAATGCCCCTCCCTCTAGTATTTTGTTTTGTCCCAAACTAATTTATATTTGACACCGCTAGTCTAATTCATAACCCGAATTCTAAACCCAAATCGATAATCTAATCCTTCACCAACTATTCGTTCCCAAATCTATCTAGGTTCAATTAAATAATATCGAACTACTTCTAAGGTTGATAGCCTAATCGCATTCGGGTTCTTATTCGATTTAGTACTCATTAATAACCATTAATAGTGCTTATTAAAAATCATTGAATGATTTTCAAAACTAATAACAATAATATTATTACTGGCGATAAAAATATTATTTTTAATAAAATCAATGCTCACATAGGATTTAGAAAATAATTTTAGCTCATATTGCTAATGAAATAGGGTTTTTGTAATGCAAAAAGGCATCACGAACAACTCGACGGAATATAAAGTACGCGGGCCTTAGACTTAACAATTCTCATCAACTTTTATTTCATTTTTCCTATTGATTTTTGTGGGATTGGCAAAACTTGATAACTATGACCTATCAATCTTTATCACTCAAGGATTAGATTTTATCATTTGGATTTTTTGCATAGTAGGACTTTGAAATTTTTCCGCCTCTTTCATCGTTGCCTTAGTCTTTGGATAGAAAGCATTATCTAATGTGTAGATTATTTTCCAAAATGTCGTAGTGGGTGTCCTCTTTTCATACCCATCCCAACTGTTTTTATCTTAAGGGAGAGGAAGTTTTTGACAAATTCATCTATTAGGCACACATAATGTCCAATTGGCAATTGAATCCTATTGATCCATTGCATAAATTGGTCTTAATCTCTGTGATAATTTGATTATTAAATTTGCTATGCATAATATCAAAGAGCAAAGCATAAAGATCAATATCTTTGCCATAATATTATAATTGAGTAATTTACACTTGGACATTTCCAACATGGATATACTTATACCTTCTATCTTTGTTATGTCTAAGGATGCTTTCCCAATTAATGAATTTAACTTCTTCCACATCGTACTCACAATCTTTTATCTTTATGTCTCCTTCCATCATTTCATATACATACTTACTCTTTAATTGAAAGATGAATTTTTTATAGATCATATATTTCTGAATTATGGGAACGACCAAATCTCCTTCCACTTCTTCATTTTCATTATCTACAACAAATTCTTGTCCTTGAAGATCATCAAGACTAATTGAACTACTTTCAATCATATGACTAGTTTCTTCATAATCACCTTCTTCATATTCATCAGCTAGTACAATCTCAATAATTCTCTTGTTATTTTCAGGGCTAGTCTATGGTCTCTTCTTTGCTAAGTTCAAAATAGTCTAGACTACTGAAGGTCTCTATAAGCTTGTCATTCTTCCTATTTTTGCATTTATTTACATAATGACCCATTTCTCCGCATATGCAACACTTATAATTGTTTTTCCTGGTAAGACGATATCCGATTTTTCTAAAAAATCTTATTTTTAAGGCTTGGTCTGTTATAATATTTTCTTTTATGTTTCTCTCCCCTTTGTTTGTTAAATCTTTTCCATATAAAATTTTCTTTTCTTTCTTCTTTTAGTTCTTTTCCCATTGGTGAGAATTATCCTAACAAGCTAGAAATTGTTTCTTCATTTTCTTGTGCTTTTGGAGATCGAGACATTGATCATTAACCTATTTTCTTAGATAAGAGATTCATGAAGTAAGGGTATCACTGACATCTACTTTTTCAAGTCATGCAATATGCTTTTCATTGATTATAAAATTGATTAGATATGGTAATTTATCATAAAACATACAAAGATTAGTTTCATTATGCATAATTTTGTAATAATGTCGACTAAATTCAGCAATATAATTATCCAGAAACCTCATAACCCATGATTGTATGCTATTAATCTTTCTTTACCATTCTCTTGCTCTTTCTTTGAAATAAAAATTACCTCTGATGAAATCAGTTTCGTTTTCCTTACATAAGTTTTTAAACATTAGAGCTAGTGTTTCCATCATTCTTAATGCATTTTTACCATCCTTATTTAGTAAATCATACTAGTCAACTACAATGCCAGAAAAATTATGCTCGATATAGTTTAGAAATTTCCAGCAGTCCATGTAGTATTTAAGTTTAGGACACTATTCTTACCTATTTTTCAATACTTAAATATTTCTTCTCTATTACGAGCTCCATCGATGTTTAAAATGTATCCCATTGGACTAATTGGGGTCAGGACAATTTCTTTATAGGACATGGTTTTCCTTGGGATAAACCCAAAGGAAAAGTTAGTTGTACTTCCTATTGGAACATTTTTAGGTCTCATAAAATGGGTATTTCTTCCAGAAGGTTCACCAAATTCTTCAGGTTTGAAAACAACATTGTTAATTAGATTGGATTCGATTTCATCTATGTTGAGTTCTCCTCCAATCTTATTGATTTCATCATCAAATACCATTTTTTCATATTTTTTATATAGCTTTTTCCTAATTTCTTCCAAAAGGAATAACATTAAGATCCTCTAGTTTAATTAGGTTTATCTATTGATATATATATTCTTCTAACTGGACATTATTTAATCTCTTCAGTGTCATCAGATAATATCTCTTGTTTATCAACTACTGTGCCGATGATTTTGTTCAATGCTTTTGAATTTTGTTCTTTATCAAACATATTCCATAGTTCTTCAGGATTGAACTGATTATACTCTATCCTCTTTTTCTTTCACTGCCTTTTCAGACGATTTTTATTGATTTTTCTCCTACTTTTCTTTGGATTTTTAAATCACGCAATGAAAATGAATTTTTGTTTTTAGTGTTTTGGAAAGGATATTTATGTTGAAATGGAGTACTAATACTTAGATCAAATTTTCAAATATGTTTAACTTCTTTGATTAAAGAAAGATGGATTACTGACAATTGCTTCTTTAAATCCGTAATTTCAGTCCTATGTTTTGCTAATTTCGCTTTTAGTTCTAAAACTATATTCGTCATATAGTTTAGACGACGTGCTACTATAGTGGTTACTTCTGGTGAGTGCACAATATGAGAATAATTAGGAGCAGGACAAGAAGATGACAATTAAAGCATTAAACATAGTTAATTAACTCGACTAACTACTAATTAATCTTAATCATTTTAATTATTTTTGGTCACGTGGCTATGATATCAGTTTACAGAGGGATTCAAGTAGTGTTTATGAAAAGACTATCACAGACACAAAATTAAAATTTTCAAAAGTGAATTTTTAAAGATTGGGGTAAGTTTGGAAAATATGAAAGGTTTTTGGGAATTCTATATAAAGTGCAATAGTGACTTGTTCCCCAGAAATTTAATTGCACAATAGTTCAATGGTTCAAAAAATTCAATTTCATAGTCATAGTTTTAGTAAATTCATGCAGGACACTTTGATGGTTTGGAAAGTAAATAACTCGAAATTTAGAGGCATCTCCAACAATTCGATGACTCCCAAAATGTACTGTCTCCACCATAGCTCTCAGAAAATGTCTTACACACTTCCGTAGCGGTAGATAGATCAACCACTATTGCTTTCTTTACATGTGCTGCTCAAGAATGTCATTTTGGTAACACAATGAAACATTTGAAGAAGCATCAAGGTTTGGCTGTCAATTGTTATCATTAGCTTGTATATTGTTTATAGCACTGCTTCTTATAATATTAACCTTGAAATGATTTGAAATTATCTATTTAGAATTTTAAAATCCAAATTTTTAGATATCTAATACAGTGAAACCAAATTGATATATTTGAAGAAAAGAAATGAAACTTTCAGTATAGCATATAACATTAGACAATTGATAATAGCATTACAACAAAAAATATGTAATTTTTCTCAAATAAATAAAAAACACTGCAGCAAAGAAACTAGACCCATAACATATTGTAAGTGATATGTTTTATTTTTGGGATCGGGATGTTTAGTAACTAATTAACTCACTGCATACTAATCAATTGTAATATATACATATACATACATATATATATATATATATATATATATATATATATATATATATATATATATATATAGTATATATATATATATATATATATATATATATATATATATATATATATATATATATATATATATATATATATATATATATGCATATATATATATATATGTATATATGCATATATATGTATAAAAACAAATATAAGTGTATGCGTTTGTCAAAGTATATGTATGTATGTATGTATGTATGTATGTATGTATGTATATATATACACACACAACAGACACATATACATATAAATATGCACATATATATATATACACACACACACACACGCACACACACACACCCACACACATATAAATATGCACATATATATATATATATATATATATATATATATATATATATATATATATATATATATATGTATGTATACATATATATATATATATATGTATACATCTATATATATATATAAATATATGTATGTATATATGTACATATATATATATATATATATATATGTACATACATACATATATATATGTGTGTGTGGTGTATATACTATATATATATATATCTATTATATAATATATATAATATGTGTGTATATATATATATATATATATTATATATATATATATATTATATATATATATATATATATCTATATATATATATATATATATATATATATATATATATTATATATATGTGTGTGTGTGTGTGTGGGTGTGTGTGTGTGTATATGAATGTGCATATATATCATATACATGCATACACACCACACACACAGTATTTATATATATATATAATATATATATATATATATATATATATTAATATATATATATATATATATATATGTGTATATATATGTATATATACATATATATATATTTATATATATATATATATATAGGTATACATAATTATTGTTATTTACCTTTAATTTTTGTTAAATCATTGTTTTAAAAATCAATTTGATCCAAAATTGCAAAAGTGGTGCCTAACTACACTTTTATTAAGTTAATTCTAGGTCCTTATTCTGATAGATAATGCAAACTTTCTTGTACAGTGTAGGCACTGACATATATTGTTGACCAGTAATGGTCACAATAATAACCCATAAATCTCAGAATGGATTCAGCTGTTACAAAACACGTTAATTTTGTATTAATCAGTAATACTCAGGCACTAAATTCCTTGATTCTATGTGAGGGTATATGCCACTATAAAAGGGGGCTGTGAATCAGGGAATGGCACAGCAATAAGCAAGGATCATTCCCTCCATCTTATCCACTCTCTGCCCTCTTCCTCACATAACCCAACCGTCTTGGAAGGTTCGGGTTTTGGAGCATGAATCACTGGTGACTCTGGTAGCCACCATAATAGTGGGTAGCAATCAAAAGGCGTAGAGATCCTGGTTCAATTTTCTCAATCAAGGTAAACTCTAATTACCAACAGTGGGATCGGAGCTAAGCCTATTTGATGCTAGCCCCGAAATGCATGGTTATGCCGATCTGTGTCAAATACGTATATGAATTTGATTCAAGTGCTCATGAACAGAATGCTAATCTGTATGATAGAGTGACATGAATCTCGATTTATAGGCACTTATGCCAATTTGCCAATAGATTGATAATTTGTGTAATTATTAGACATTATGTTATGCAACAAACCGAGTTTAAATTTGAACATGCTAATGTTAATTTG
This sequence comes from Carnegiea gigantea, assembly GCA_029747015.1. NCBI lineage: Eukaryota > Viridiplantae > Streptophyta > Magnoliopsida > Caryophyllales > Cactaceae > Carnegiea > Carnegiea gigantea. Next base: position 30,553 of record JAKOGI010000802.1, on the reverse strand, counting down.
CATCAGATTGAAATGCTAGCTCTAACCTAAACCACCCTTCAAAAGATTATGCTATTTTGGAATTAAGTTGATATAAACACACCATGAAATTCATGTTTTAAAGACTAATAATGCTTTCAGATGCATTATTTGAAAGGAAAACTGAAGATCTAGGACACAGACCCCTACTAACACCACCATTTCAGATCTCGCAATACCTTAGGAACCCCACGGACTCAGAGCACAAACCAAAAAAAAAGGAAAAAGAGGAAATGGAACTTACCTTGTACCCATCGACACCACTGGGAGGGGTGGCACGTGTGAGTCACGCGCCGTTGACGAAGACCATTTTTGGTGTTTTCTTCCTCCTACTGCCTTAAACCCTGCCAATCTTCTCTTTTCTAGCACGAAACCAAGCCGAAAACACCCGATAAGCCGTGCGTCTCAACGACGCACTGCCACAGAAGGGGCGCATTGTGCAAGTGGGTGGCATCAGTTGAATGCTCGGTAGCCGATCCACTCGCTTGCGTGGGTTTTTTGTTGGTTTATGAAGCCATGGGCTAAGTTTAGGCGGCGGCAAGGTTGCGGTTTATCCTTATTTGGTTTGGTGGTGGTCTTGGTTGTGTATCAAGGCCAAGGAAGAGGACTGAAGCTCGGATGATGGTCTCGGTTGTGGACTGAAACCAAGGAGATGAGCAAGGAATCATCAGGCCTTGGTCGAAACAGAGATAGGGTAAGGCAAGAATAAGGAGGCAGAGAGATAGAGTGCCTTACAGTTAGAGAGAGAGAGACTTCTAATGTAGAGAGGGAGAGATTTGAACATTCTGGACTGAAAAGGCTGACAATAATTTGGGGGGGTCTCGGGTTCCTTTTAAAGAGCCAAGTCCTTTGAAAAAAAAATATATATATATATGTCTTTTTTATCTCAGGTTAAAAATTTAAAGTAAGCCATGTTATTTAATTAAGCTTACAATTGTGTTTATGAGCATGTTATTTGGGCTTATTAATCATTTCTAAATTGATAGTACATATGTACAAGTTCAAATAAATTAAGTCATACTGTTAATTCTTGATATGAATTATAATTTCAAATTAGTTTTGATTTTGAATGCTTGAACTTGGTATTATAACATTAATATGTTTAATATAAAAATGTTCATTATCACATGCTCATATCATATAAATTCATTTTATAGGTCAAATAGCCCATGTCAAGTGATTTATCATTGTGGAAATATGAATTAGTTTCATACATATGTATTACTTCTAATATACTAATATGTAAATTAGCCTTATATAGATTTTAATAAATATCTATGTGATGCTTAAATAAATGTTGTTTTGTTTAACATTTTAATTGTGGTTCATATGAATGGGTTTTTTTAAGGAAATATTGTAATTAAATTATTTAAATTTCTAGTTCATGGTTATATGAGATGCTTATGAGCTTGGCAAAATTTTCGATCATATGATATTAATGATGAAATTTTTTAATAATTTAATTGTTAGAGAAATGTGCCTTACGTTCATCTTTTAATACTTGTAGATATGGTAACTAACCATGCAATGATCAGTGAATTATCCACTAGTCAAAAGTTAGATGGGACTAACTATGAAATGTGAAAACGGAAGATTCAGTATCTTCTAAACGAAAGAGGCCTGTTGGAACACTTGATGGTAGTCAAGTTTTCACCATCTGACAAGAAAAAGATGATAACCCAATTGATGCCGCTACTGTGCAGTATCAAGAAAGCTTGCAGGCGTACCAAGCCTAGTCCAAGAAGGATCGAAAAGCATGCTTTACTATGTTGTATTGCATGCACGACGACCTGATTGGAGAATTTCAGATGTGCCCCATAACTAAGGACATGTGGGACTAACTCAAAATCCATTTTGGACAAACATCCGAAACAAGGCTTTATACCTTATACCTGAAATGGATGCAGTACAAAATGGATTCTAGTTGTACCATGGCTAAGCATTTACAAGTCGTGAGTGGCATAATTTGTGATCTCAAGGTTGTTAGTAAAGAAATTTTTGAGGGCGAGCAAGTCATAAATGTGATTGGGGCTCTCCCTGATGAATCTGAGCATTGAAATCATATGGAGATGGTCTTGACTCATTCTGACCATTTAAAGACCTTTGTTGAGATCCAAAGTCACCTCGAAATGGAGGAGGAGCACCTGAAAATGTTTGGTACTCCCAACGTAGCTCTTGTTATCAAAGGAAATAAGCCCAAAGGTAATAAGAACAATCGAGGTGGACAGTTTAAGAAAGGCTCACGCCCCTCTCAGAAAGGTAGGCCAAAGGCTGGGTTTGCTAAGAAGCAAAAGGCCAAAGGCAAAGGAGAGAAAAACACAGCACGTGCGAAGTACTATAATTGTGCGAAGAAAGGTTATTATGCTCGGGATTGTCCTGAGTCTCAGAAGGTACCTTTCTCCACTTATTCTCCTGAATTATATGTATGTTCCCATGCATTAGTTGCTAATTCTGTTTCTAATTGGATTGTAGATGCAGGAGCAAGCAAACATATAGTTCGGGATAAAGCTGGCTTTGTGGACTTTCACCGCTACCCGGTGGATTCACAATATGTCGTGCTGGGAAACGGCAGTGAAGAAGACGTTCTAGGTGTTGGAATGTACTAGCTGACATTGCGAGGAAGGAATACGTCGCTCCTGTTTAATGCTCTCTACGCACTAGGGCTACAAGTTTGCCTTTTGTCTTTAGTTTCTTTAATGAAGTCTAGTTTTGGACTTAGTTGTTCTTATGATGGTTTGGATATTTTGTATGGTGGCAATGTATTTGGCTAAGCTACTTTAAAGATGATTTTCTTGTACTTGATTTGGATGATTGTTATGAAAATTCTCATTCAGTCCTTATCTTACATTTTGATTCTGATTTAGAATAAATTAAGTGGCATGCTAGACTTGGTCATATTGGCCAATATAGGATGAGTAAGCTAGCTAAAGAAGGTCTTTTAGACCAACTCACTAAGGCTAAGTTACCTAGATGTGAGTCATGTCTAGCTAGCAATACGACCGCGAAGCCTTTAGGTAAGGCTTCAAGGGCATCAAGGCCTCTAGAGCTTATTCACTCTGATATTTATGGACCCATGAATATGAAAGCATTTCATAGGGATTTCTATTTCCCCACTTTCATAGATGATTATTCCAGATATGGGTATGTGTACCTATTATCACATCGTTGTGAAGCACTTGATGTGTTCAAACACTTTGTAGCTGAGGTTGAGACCTAGTTAGAATAGAGAGTTAAGACTCTTCGAACTGATCATGGCTATGAATACCTTTCACATCTATTTAAAGAGTTTTGTGGGGAAAAGGGTATACGAAGGCAACTCACATTCCTGGCACTCCACAACAAAACATCGTGGCAGAGTGTAGCAATTAAACATAGCTTGACATGGTCAGGTCAATGATAGCCCACACCAATCTCCCAATTAGTTTTTGGAGGGAGGAGTTGCTTATGGTAGCTTACATTCTTAACCGTGTGCCAAATAAGAGCGTATCCGTCACTTCATATGAGTTATAGCATGGCAGAAAGCCCTCCTTATAATAGTTTCGCCCATGGGTTTTGGTTGGTTGTGTACATAACCCAACTCACAAACATGGAAAACTTGGTCCAAAAGCCACCAAAATGGTGTTCGTACGATATCCTGAACATTCTAAGGGATATGGTATGTATGGTGAGTACCCTAATGATGGCATGACAGAAATAGATTCACGTAACGATGAGTTGCTTGATGATCACTTCCCTAGCGTTGGGGAAATAAAAAAAGGACCTAGCATTATATGAGTTAACGCTAGATGACCAGCTATCTCTCAGTGAGGGGGAGAATTTAAACACTCACCGTGTCATCAAGGATAGTACTATTTCATTGTCTAGAAGGGATGATGAGTTATTGGTTACCTAAGAAAATCACCTTGCTAATGAGGTTCGTCCTCACTCTCCAATTCATGAACATGAGGTTAGTCCAACTGTTCAAAATAGAAGGAGTGATTCTCTACAGTTGAGGATTCTATACTTTTTAGAGATAGAGGGAGGAGTACCTCAGTGGGACAAACCAACACAGGTCCTCTACTCTGCAAGAGTGAGCGCTGAAGAATTCTTCAAAGAGATTTTAAAATCGAAGAGAAGATATTCTTGTGCATTCCTTTATAGATAGAAGAGCCTACCTCTTTTCAAGAGGCTATTGATTCAGTAAACCACAAAGTGTGGATGGAAGCCATGAGGGATGAAATGGACTCTATGGTAAGAAACAAGGTTTGAAAACTTATTGATCTTTCTCCCCGGTGTAAATCGATTGGAAACAAGTGGGTTTTCAAGATAAATTGCTTGGCTGATGAATCAATCGGCAAGTTTAAGGCTTGCTTATTGGCGAAGGGGTTTACCCAAATTGAGGGGTAGACTATGAAGAGACATTTTCTCTTGTGGTGAGAATTGCCTTCTTTCACCTACTTCTGGCCCTGGTTGCCCATTGGAATTAGTGTTATTCCAGATGGGCATAAAGACTACTTTCTTTAGTGAAAATCTTAAAGAAGAGATTTACATGGATCAACCTATTTGTTTTGTATCAAAAGGTCAAGAGGACAAAGTTTGTCGTCTTAAAAGATCTATTTATGGTCTCAAGCAATCTTCCAGAGTGTTGTACTGCAGATTCCATGAAGCCATTATCGCTTTCAGCTTCAATATGGCATCTGAAGATCACTATGTGTATGTCAAGAAAACTAAAAGAGGATAATGTTTCTTACTTTATATGTTGACGACATACTGTTGGCTGGAAACAACACAGGGATGATCCAGACCACTAAGTGGTGGTTATCCTCCGTCTTCGAGATAAAGGACATGGGTGAGGCCAGGTATGTCCTAGGCATAAAAATAGCTTGGAACTGTTTGAAGAAGCTTCTTGTTTTGAGTTAAGAAGAATATATTAATAAAATCTTGGAACATTTTTTAATGCATTATTCTAAACCCGTGGACACTCCAGTTGAAAAGGGCCTAACCTTATGTCTCGATTAGTGCCCTAAAATAGATAAAGAGAACGAGAGAATGAGCAATGTTCCTTGTGCAAGTGCAGTAGGCAGCTTATGTATGTCATGTTGTGTACACGACCAGGCATTTGCTTTGCAGTTGGTTTGGTGAGTCGTTACGAAAGTAACCCAGGGCCTGCTCATTGGCAAGCCGTCAAGAGAATCTTTTATTACCTGTGTAGTACAAGTGACGTGGTCCTTTGCTACCAAGGTGGGAATCTTAAGCTGAGAGAATATACGGATGCTGACTGGGGTGGCGATCTGAATGAATCTAGGTCTACCTCAAGATATGTGTTCACCTTAGGCGAGGGAGTCATATCTGGGTACAGTAAGAAACAAGACTGTATAGCACTTTCGACTATGAAAGCAGAGTATGTTGCTTGCTATCTTGCCACTCAAGAGGCAATATGGTTGAGAAGTTTTCTCCAGGATCCAATCTCATTTCTTGAGTTGATGATCTTGTAGAAATGATGTGCAATAATACTGCTGCTATCCAGTTTGCTAAGGATCCAAAGTTCCACATGAAGGCGAAGCATATTAAGAGGCATTATCATTTTGTTCGAAATTCCATAAAAGAGAAAGAGGTTGCTATTAAGTATATATCTACAAGTAGAATGATAACAGATCCTTTAACTAAGCCTATTCCTAGAGACGCTTTTAAAGCTCATATGGTGAGCTTAGGTCTACGTAGGACTTAGTTTTTAGAAGTATCTAAGTGTATGATGGACATGTTTATCCTTGTATTGAGTACTTATGAAATAAAGAATGATGTTCTTTTCAGATATTCATAAATATACAAGTACATTATAAGGCACATTGTAATGTCACCGAGCTTGTGATTGACCTAGTCACAGAGGCAATCGCCCTGACACTTAAGTAGCAGGTAGGATGAGATTGAATCATATTGGCATTAGGTGTGCAATATTGACTACTCATACTAGGTGTGTATGAATGAAAGAACATAGTCGCCTTAGTAAGACTAAGATGATACTCAAGGGAGTCGAATATGAAATAAGTTTTCATATGGAAGCCTTGTAGCCAAATCTTGAGTGCTTAGGTTAGCAGTAGGTATGATGATCTAGTAACACAGGTTAGTTTTTTAGTTAAAAGCCAGACTTACAATTCGTATGGCATAGGAGAGTGACATGCCCAACTTAATGGGAGTTATGCCATGACACACCCTCATAATGTGTCTTCTAAATGCCGACCTATTTGATGAGTGACAAGCAAGTTCTCTTTCCTTGTCACTATGTAACTTAGCAATACTCTTGGACTTAGAGTTATAATATGAAGCATGATGTTGCTACTTCAATGTGTTTTTCCAAGGACCAAGATCTATGAAGTCCCACGAGGCACATTAGCAAAGCAGTTATGCTAAGATGGATTATTTTAATTGTCTAGGGAAAAATCATTTTCCCATCACTATATCAAGCCCGAGTAATTATATTTAGTATATAATCAATTGATATATCAGATATAAAGGGACAGTGTATGATATCAGTAATGTGTTTTTGAATGATTCGGGGTATTAATGTTTTATGAAAGTGTTATATCAGTTAGATGGTGACTTGATATAATACTATTGTTTTCTTTTGGTCGCACACTCCATTCCCAATATGAAGCGTGAGGGAATTTGTTGGCAAGGAGATATGATAATCATGGTCTTTGTGACCGAGGGGCAGCTGTTGACCAATAACGGTCACAATAATAACCCATAAATCTCATAATAGACTTAGCGGTTACAAATAGACCTGGCAAATGGGTCATTCGGGTCGGGTACAGGTCGAGTCTTAGTTCGGTTCGGGTCACTTTCGGGTTAACCATGTTAAGATCGGGTTCGGCTTCAGTTCAGGTGAAGTACGGGTTTGGGTTACTTCTTGGTCAACGATGTTCGGGTCAGGTACGGGTTCGGTTCGGGTGAAATTCGGCTCAGATCTATTTCGACTTATTGACAGTAGTAGCATGGTTCGAATCGAGTATGAGTCAAGTCTCATTCGGATCGGGTGAGATTCGGTTCAATGTTTGGGTCAATATCGGGTCGATTGTAAATCGGATCGGGTATAAATCAATTCGCACTAATTTTGAATTATCGTATAGTTTCACTATAGTTGTTTTCACTCTTAAATTGTATTTAAAAGATAAAAACTGTTTAATTAGATAAGCTCATTTATTCTCCATTCCTCTTTTAATTCATACGTTAACGATTATACGTTTGTGTTTTATATTTAAAACACTTCTTTTTACTTGCATTTTACATAACAAAAGTCCCTTTTAATTACATATATATTATATATATATATATATATATATATATATATATATATATATATATATATATATATATAATTAAAGGGGACTTTTCTTATGGAAAATCCAATGGGCTTACTTATAAATGTACTAAGAAAGTAACCTACAAATATAATTATACAACCCATCCCTAACCCTATATCAGATATGCCTTACAATTATCCAAAGGATTATGTCCCGTCAAGTCAAGTTTCAAGTATCTTAATTGAGGTTATGCGATGACAAAATTAGTGAAGCAACCGAACGCAAATCATGAGTCAATGGTCTCATTTGTAAGGCCCAATACTACGACATACCTTGATGAAAGACCCCCAAAAAAAAGAATGAAAATAATAAAATTTTTATTTTGACTCTGCCGTTGGTTTATAACTTCACGTTTGTCAGATTTGGAGTTACTAAATAGAAACAGCTTAGTTCAAGTCAACATTTTCAATAATCAAATCAATGTTATTTGGTAGCTCGTTAAGTGATCATACATCAAAGTTCAAACATTTTTCTTTGTAAGACCGACAACTTGATTTTCATATGCCTAATGAGTCAAAACTCAAAGCAATGGCAATATATAAGTATGTGTCAATTGGCATTACATTTATATGATTGTGAATGTTCATTATCGAAACTCAAGACTTAGAATTTAATTGTCTTGAATTCAACTGAGTCACATTATTATGAGATCATATCCAAACATACATTCTTGAATATGATTATATAGAATCAAA
>JAKOGI010000802.1:0-17500 GCA_029747015.1 Carnegiea gigantea | reverse complement strand
TAGTGATTCGAGTTTAGAGTTCGGGATATGAACTCGGCTAGGGGCGCCAATTACTGATCAACTTGTGTCAAAAAAAAAGGAAAAAGGGAACATAAGGAGGCCGAAGCCCCTTACTTCATCAGCACACACATGCAAGAGGGGGAGGGAGGGGTTCTCCAACCCCAGCCCGTAACCCAAACCCTGGAAGAGATAGAAAGAGAGAGGGGGGATCGACGGATGGCGAGTTGGGGGCCGGGGACGGCGGTGGCGCACCGGCAAGTCAGGCGCCGGCCGACCCCCACGACATTACGGCAGAGAGGTAGAGAGATGTGAGCGGTCGAGAGGAAGCAGAGGAAACCGGCGACGGCTAGGTCTCTCGGTGGAAGTCACGGTGGTGACGACTGCACGGCTTGGCGTCCGCTCGCCACCGGTGAAAAGAAAGAGACAGGAGAGTTGAGTGGAATCAAACGGTTCAGAAAGTTTGGGTTTGAAAGCCAGTCGCGCCGTCACCACCACCGCGACGGACGACGTTTGAGGGTGGTTCCGATGACCACCAGAACGACGCGCACAACCATTGGACCGGACTTGAAAGGGGGTTGATTTGGGTCTCTATTGGGCGGCAAGCAAGAAGCAAGTTTTTGGGTTCTTCAGTGTCCAAATCGTCCCCAAAAGCCCTTAGAACGGGTCCTTAGTTTGGAGTCCAGGTAATTGTTTCTCACCTCGTAAGTATTAGTAGTTTCGAAATCATTTTAAGTTTTAAGTTGCGATGCATGTTAAGTTTGGCTAATCTATGCCTGATAGTGATTTCGAATCGATATATGTTAGTTTAGTTAATTAATACTCAAAAGTGGCTTAGAATTGATTCAAGTGAATTTAGTTAGTTGAGGCCCGAAAGTTTAATTCGAAGTGAATTATGCATGTTTAGCTTTGATTCGAATCTATTTAATTAATTCATGCCTGAAGATTTTAATTTGAAGTGAGTTATGGATGTTTAGCTTTGATTCGAACCTATTAAGTTAATTCATGCCTGAAAACTAACTTCGAAGTGGATTATAAATGTTTAGAAACGATGAATGTACATTTAATTGATTCATAATCGTTTTCTAACTTTAAAATGAATGATAAATGCTTAGAATTAACGTATATATGTTTAGTCGTTTCATAATCGTATATTAACTTCGAAGTGAATCGTAAGTGTTTAGAATCAGCATATATATGTTTAGTCATTCCATGATCGTTTATTAATTTCGAAGGGAATTATAAGCGTTTAGAATCAACGTATATATGCTTAGTTATTTCATAATCGTTTGTTAACCTCGAAATGGTTTACGAATATTTAGGTTTGATATATGTACGATTAGTTAACTCTTATTCGTTAAATAACTTAGGGGTAAACTATACATGCTTAGAGTCAATTCGTGCTTAAGTTGCCAAGTAAAGTACTATAGTTATATATGTGGATGTGATTGTATATATATGTATGTATGCATGCTGTAATGCACCGCTGGATGGTGCTGCTTGCCCAGCTAAGAAGCCCTATCTCTTTATAAGCTCGCATGATAATATGTTATGATTATTAAATTGAAAACCAAGATGGTAGTTGGATGGTTTGAGGTAGAACTATGAGTGGTTCGAGGTTCTTGTGATACGGTGCTTGTGAGGAGGGAGCGCGGGTTGTGAATTAACCGTAATCGTGTGGATTGCGAGGCCATGCGTGGCTCATTGTGCTGAATTGATTATGAAGTGCTTGAATGTGACACATGTGGACCCCCTTCCCTTACATGTCCTCAAGTTACATTATATGCATAAGTTCGAGTTTTTCAAAGAAGGATCTCATGTTTTAAAATGATAGTAGCCATAAATATTAGTGCATGATGGCATATTTTGACTAAACGAATATAGTTTTGGGAGTGAACCTGCTTGAACGGGGGAATCCCTAAGTAGTTTTACAAAGACGTGAGTTGCATGATATAGGATTTCGCTGTGAGATGCAGCAAACTTATTAGTTGTTATGACCAGTTTAAATGGCTAAGATAAGCACTTAGGGATAATAGATGGGAGTGAACCTGCTTGAGCGGGGGAATCCCTAACCTAGGGAGTAATCCCTAGAGACCCTGACGAGGGTTAAGGTCCAAAGTTAGTTGCCATCCTGGGAGTAAGAGCTTAGTGTAAGTTAATCTCACTGGAATTGAGTGTAGATCTCTCCCAACCAACACTTTATGATGATCTTATGCCGAAAGTAGTTTCTTATTAAATAAGAAAAGCAGTCGGCATTTCGCCTTTTTAAGTATTTCAGAAAGAAAGTTTTTAAGGGTCATTATGAGACCAACATGAAAGAGATTCTTTTAAAAGAATATGAGCCTCAAGAGGCTAAAAGAAGAGTCATTATGAGCCTCAAGAGGCCAAAAGAAGTGTTTTCAGTAAAAAGAAAGAAAGCTTCCTGTGTATGACATGTGCATGTTCTAAGTATAACTTATGAATGAGATGCTAAGTAATATGCAAATATGAAAAGAAAGTCTTATGAGTATATTTCATGCATACCCTATGAATGAGATTTGATTGAGACTTGAAATGTGCATGTCTTACGCATATCATATGAATGCAATGCCAAGAAAAGTAAGATTATAAAAAGAGATAACCTTATGTGCACATCATGTGAATAGCGTTTCATGCATAGTTCGAATAGAATGCTAAGAAGTTATGTTTATGAAAAAGAAAGTCTCTGTGCTTAGCCTTGTCACTTGTTTAAGTGTTTGACTGCCTGTTAGTAAAGAAGTTTGGTCATTTAGAGACCTAGAAATGTGTTTGAGTGCTTAGAGCGAAGTTTATGGTTAGCGATGTTTCTATAAGAATTGTATGAATGCCTAATATGATAGTGAAGTATGAATACGTGATATGTGACTATTAAAGATATTATTGCCTGCAACGGTTTTGTTTTAAGGGGGTTAAGAGACACTTATTGAGCTTGTGGTTGCTCCTCCCACTACTCTTTTTCCTTTTTCCCCAGGTTTTCTTATGACAGGAAGAAGTTGAGTCAACTATGTCAAGATGGAGTCTATTCTCGCTTGCAGGGTGTCATGTGTGCCTACTTACGTCTTTAATGAAGTCATGTAATATATTCTTAGTTTCTAAATCCATGTAAGCCAAGCATTCTAGTCCATGTATTGTATATGGTGTAAAGGTCGCTCTGTATAGCCGTATAAGCCAACCATCTAATTAGTTAGATGTCTTCTTGGTCAAAGTTAGTTATGATTTGGGATGTAAACCCCAATACTCCAATTGTGTGAACGGTTGAGTTGTATCTTTCATTTCTTCTTTATTAATGAACTATTCTATTTGGTGTACTCCGAGCGGGTGGCTCGTTGAGTTATGAACTTCGGCGTGTGGCGGTTGAGCTTCTTTTAAATGTTTTCCGCTTCCGTTGAATTGCAGGAGTTTATTGTAAGGCTTTTAGCCTGGAAACGGTCAGTTTTTAGGGAAAACTCTGTCCGTTTCGCCCCAAAAGTTTTAGTAAGAAGTTAAGAAAACGTAACGCTCTTGGCCCTAGGGGCTGGAGGTGTTACAATTGATGGTATCAGAGCATGGTCCTGTGACCATAAGCCGCAACCTGAGTCTTGCATCTCAGATAGGTGCCTAGGAACACTTTGTGCTTATGTGATATATGCCTACCAGGCCTACAAATGTGTGTTTAATGTGAATGTTGGCGCACTTAGCTAGCTAGGTGCGGCTCGAGCGAGCTCATTAATCGAGTGAACGAACGAATTGTTAAGGGTGTAAGTCGAGTAACTTGTATTCTCATGAATGAGTTAAGTGTTAGTTCAATCAAAGGTTGTTTGTTTGTTTGCTTATACGCCTCGATGATTTAAAATTGAATGATTTGGAAAGCCTTAACTCTGAGCCCACCTTTACCCCTAAAGTACGATTTGCTCCTCGAGCCCCATAATGGAGTGAGCAGACGCACTTAAAGGTTGCTAGAGAGAGAGGTAGAAGCAGTTAAAGTATTTCCTTTTGAAAACCTAAGGACCTTTTAGGTTAAAATCTTCTGATTAATGCGTTAGAGCCGAGCCAAGTTTTTTTCAACCGAAGGAATTAACTTTTTGTTAGTGATGATGAGGCAGTTTAGTTTCATAAATACGCACCCTTATGTTTATCGAATGTTGCTCGTAAATGCATATGTGCTAAGATGTGCATGTTGATAGAGTCCTTCGTGTTGAGCTAGGAAAGGAATGATTGGAAATTAGCTGCTATGATTGATAATCCTACTAAATGGTACCTTGCTGATGTGAATTTTGAATTGCCTGAGTGAAATTAAAGGATATTTTCGCATGCATGCTTGAAAAACTGTGTGCTAGCGGTAAGATGTGAATAAAGATTCCGTAAAGTGTACCTACCGTTCTCCTTCTTTGCCATTGTTGCCTAAACCGTGCATTACTTGCTTTGTATTATACGAACTGTTATTCGTGAATGGGGTGACAATGTTTTGGCTCGAACGAACCCTAATACACCTAGAAAGATCAAGGTTGAATGAACCTAGCAGACTTTGGAATTGTATATAGTAAAGAATCCCTCCTAAGGTCAGCGACCTATAATAAGACTCCTATGATCACCTGTAAGATAGATGTACCTCGTAAGACCTCAATGTGTGCCTATGAGGCCATTGATGCCAACCATACTCACACAATTCTTGCTGCTCAACACCAATCTTTCCTAAATTGGATGGGGTTTAGAGCATGCCGTTGACCATAGGCTGCAAAAGGAGGATTGCACGCATACCTACACATTTAGGTGTTCTTTCTATGTGGCAACATGTGGGTCCGCATGTCTTAAAAATTTATTATGGTGTCATGTGCTGTGTAAGACCATAAGAATACATATAGATAGGATTGTTGTATGGTACCATTGATGTGTTTTTGATCAAATGCCAACAAAGTGAGTATTTGAAATTGCTTGGCTTGAATTTAATTGAACATGTGACGGTATTAGATAGAACGATTTGATTTATGTAGCTAGTTTCACTCCATGACTCTTGGATCATCATTTACAGCCCATCAATACTGTTCTCTCGTGTTATAGTTAGATTAGTCAAAGTCGATGCATGTAATGCATGACTAAATGACAATAGAGTTGCGTTTACATGAATCACGTTCATATTCATATGTATCTCATGTGCAAGAAAGTAGCATCATAGAGCATTTAGGGTCGTGTCATCCTATATGTGGATGCTCACGTCTATCATGCGCAAACATTAATACACTATAGAAATTAGGTCACGACTAGTTGTGTGATTGTAAATAAGTTATTGCACTACTTGGTGTTTGCTTGACTTAGGCTGGTTTAGTATATAACTTGGCCATCCAGATAATATAGGTTTTGTAATTCATAGCACGACATGACCACTGACTCATTGTTTGCACTCCGAGACTTCTATGATACCATGTTTTAGCTAAGTAACTGCATGCGCCAGTATTTGAAGCATGACAAAATGACCGTAGGAGCATAACCATTCATTCGTACGAATCAATGACTTAAGAGGTAGTCAGCTCCAAGAAATGACCCTAGGAAAAACTTTCCCACCATCAAAATCATCAACTTGCATTTCTAGATTAGCACCTTTTCTCCAAGTTGTTCCTTTCAACACGATTATGCTAGTTCATGCTATTCATTATCCTTGAACTTCTGTGCTCTGTTGTTAACCCTAAGTGATGTCAATGTGGTCTCGGGTGTTGCTTCAAGTTCTTTGATTGCCAATATGGTATAATTTGATGTTTCTACTACCTTAGTGTGAGGTGATAACCTTCTAGTAAATGATTTGACCTTAGATTGGCCTAATATCTTCATGTTTTAGAATGAACCCGACTGAGTTAAGCCCTTCATATGATTTTAGCATGTCATGTCTAAATCGCCATGAACGTGAGGCCTAAAGGCTAGTTGTGACGAATGTATAAACATACGAACATTAGTTGCGCATGCTTCCATTTTGTAATTGCTTGCTATATATGTACTAGACGGCTACACGTTGCTTGTGATTCCTAGGCCTGAGAATACTAAATTACTAATACTATGCAATGCTATGTAATATTGTTGTGCTTAAGTGATGCTATGTGATGCTATATGACATTTTTATTATTCTAAATGTGGATAGGAATCTCCATGTTAATCATTGTAGTCCCAAAAGTGACTTAAATTCATGTTTTAGAATGAGGCTACTAAGTATATGACCGTAAGATGTCATTGTCGCAGTTGCCATACCTTTAAATGCCCACTTATAGGTGCATATGCATAGAGTTGTTGCTTGCCATGCGAACTGAGATGAGATTATCAAAAATCTTTGTTCATTTTTTAAAACAAACTCAATATAGTTTTCCACGCCAACCCATTTGCCCCTCTTCGATGCGGTTTACCCTCGGTGCCTAAATAGAGTGAGTAGATGCTTGAAGAGGATTGGCGAGGGGGAAACCGGATACTATAAGCCATTTTCTTTCGATTCAAAAGAAGTAGTGTCTACAAAATGAAACCTTTTGAAAACCTACCGCGTAAATCCTAGTTGTGTGCATGCATTCTAGGAAAGACCAAACTTAGATTTAGAATTTCGAGGACGAAATTCTTTTAAGGGGGAAGAATGTAAGACCGGCATTCTTTGCTTTCCTTTAAGCTAGCTGTATTACCTTTTTACGTTATAAATTCGTATTTTTAGCAACTATATGAGTTAAATTATTATCGATGTGCTTTTAGGAGGTATAATTTTATTTAAAAGGGATTATTATTGCTGTTATTGATTTTAAAGTTAATTCATGCTATTTGCACCTTCAAATTATATCGATAGTTTAATTTAGTCGTTATTCGATTTATTTAGTCGTTTCCCAAATGCGATTACGTTGTTCCCTTAGAATTAGTTTCGAGGTTTATGAAAATGGAACCTTGACGTACTTGGGAATGAATAGTCGATAGAAGGTCGTATTAGTGATTCGGGTTTAGAGTTTGGGATATGAACTAGACTAGCGGTGCCAATTACTGATCAGCTTGTGTCAAAAAAAAAGGAAAAAGGGAACATAAGGGGGCCGAAGCCCCTTACTCCATCTGCACACACACGCGAGAGGGGGAGGGAGGGGTTCTTCAACCCCAGCCCGTAACCCAAACCCTGGAAGAGAAAGAAAGAGAGAGGGGAGACCGAAGGATGGCGGGTTGGGGGCCGGGGACGGCGGCGGCGGCGCACTGGCAAGTCAGGCGCCGACCGACCCCTGCGACACCATGGCAGAGAGGGAGAGAGATGTGACCGGTCGAGAGGAAGCAGAGGAAACTGGTGACGGCTAGATCTCTCGGCGGTGGTCATGGCGGCGACGGTGGCACGGCTTGGCGTCCACTTGCCGCCGGTGAAGAGAAAGAGACAGGAGAGTTGAGTGGAATCGAACGGTTCAGAAAGTTAGGGTTTCAAACCCAGACGCACCGTCACCACCACTGCGACCGACGACGTTCAAGGGTGGTTCCGGTGACCACCAGAACGACACGCACAGCCGCTGAACCAGACTTGAAAGGGGGTTGATTTGGTTCTCTATTAGGCAACAAGTAAGAAGCAAGTTTCCGGGCTCTTGAGTGTCCAAATCGTCCCCAAAAGTCCTTAGAATGGGTCCTTAGCTTGGAGTCTAGGTGGTTGTTTCTCGCCTCCTAAGTATTAGTAGTTTTGAAATCGTTTTAGGTTTTAAGTTGCGAAGCATATTAAGTTTAGCTAATCTATGCCTGATAGTGGCTTCGAATCGATATATGTTATTTTAGTTGATTAATACTCGAAAGTGGCTTAGAATTGATTCAAGTGAATTTAGTTAGTTGAGGCCCAAAAGTTTAATTCGAAGTGAATTATGCGTGTTTAGCATTGATTCAAATCTATTTAGTTAATTTATGCCTGAAGATTTTAATTTGAAGTGAATTATGCATGCTTAGGTTTGATTCGAACCTATTCAGTTAATTCATGCCTAAAAACTAACTTCCAAGTGGATTATAAATGTTTAGAAACGACGAACGTACGTTTAGTTAATTCATAATCGTTTTCTAACTTCAAAATGAATGATAAACGCTTAGAATTAACGTATATATGTTTAGTCATTTCATAATCGTATATTAACTTCGAAGTGAATCGTAACTGTTTAGAATCAGCGTAAATATGTTTAGTCATTCCATGATCGTTTATTAATTTCGAAGGGAATTATAAGTGTTTAGAATCAACGTATATATGCTTAGTTATTTCATAATCGTTTGTTAACTTCGAAATGATTTACGAATGCTTAGCTTTCATATATGTACGATTAGTTAACTCTTGTTCGTTAAATAACTTAGGGGTAAACTATACATGCTAAGAGTTAATTCATGCTTGAGTTGCCAAGTAAAGTACTATAGTTATATATGTGGATGTGATCGTATATATATGTATGTATGCTTGTTGTAACGCACCACTAGATGGTGCTGCTTGTACTTACCACTGCTTGCCCAGGTAAGTACGTAAGCCCTATCTCTGTATAAGCTAGCATGATAATATGTTATGATCACTAAATTGAAAACCGAGATGGTAGTTGGATGGTTTGAGGTAGAACTATGAGTGGTTCGAGGTTCTTGCGGTGTGGTGCTTGTGAGGAGGGAGCGTGGGTTGTGAATTAACCGCAATCGTGTGGATTGTGAGCCATGTGTGGCTCATTGTGCTGAATTGATTATGAAGCGCTTGAATGTGATACATGTGGGCCCCCTTCCCTTACATGTCCTCAAGTTATATTATATACATAAGGGTGAGTTTTTCCAAGAAGGATTTCATGTTTTGAAATGATAGTAGCCACGAATTTTAGTGCATGATGGCATATTTTGACTAAATGAATACAGTTTTGGGAAGTGAACCTGCTTGAATGGGGGAATCTCCAAGGAGTTTTACAAAGGTGTGAGTTGCATGATAAAGGATTTCGCTGTGAGAGGCAGTAAACTTATTAGTCATTGTGACCAGTTTAAATGGCTAAGATAAGTGCTTAGGGACAATAGATGGGAGTGAACCTACTTGAACGGGGGAATCCCTAGCCTAGGGAGTAATCCCTAGAGACCCTGACGAGGGTTAAGGTCCAAAGTTAGTTGTCATCCCGGGAGTAAGAGCTTAGTGTGAGTTAATCTCACTGGGATTGAGTGTAGATATCTCCCAACCAGTACTTTATGATGATCTTATACCCAGAGTGGTTTCTTATTAAATAAGAAAAGCAGTTGGCGTTTCGCCTTTTTAAGTATTTCAGAAAGAAAATTTTTAAGGGTCATTATGAGACCAAGATAAAAGAGATTCTTTAAAAGAATATGAGCCTCAAGAGGCTAAGAGAAGAGTTTTTATGAGCCTCAAGAGGCTAAATGAAGTGTTTTCAATAAAAGAAAGAAAGCTTCCTGTGTATGACATGTGCATGTTCTAAGTATAACTTATGAATGAGATGCTAAGTAAGATACGAATATGAAAAGAAAGTCTTATGAGTATATTTCATGCATACCCTATGAATGAGATTTGATTGAGACTTGAAATGTGTATGTCTTATGCATATCATATGAATGAAATACCAAGAAAAGTAAGATTATAAAAAGAGATATCCTTATGTGCACATCATGTGAATAGGGTTTCATGCATAGTTCGAATAGAATGCTAAGAAGTTATGTTTATGAAAAAGAAAGTCTCTGTGCTTAGCCTCGTTGCTTGCTTAAGTGTTTGACTGCTTGTTAGTGAAGAAGTTTGGCTATTTAGAGACCTAGAAATGTGTTTGAGTGCTTAAAATGAAGTTTATGGTTAGTGATATTTCCATAAGAATTTTATGAATGCCTAATATGATAGTAAAGTATGGATACGCGATATGTGACTAGAAAAGATATTACTACCTGCAACGGTTTTGGTTTAAGGGGATTGGGGGACACTCACTGAGCGTGTGGTTGCTCATCCCACTACTCTTTTCCCTTTTTCCCCAGGTTTTCTTTATGACAGGAAGAAGTTGAGTCAGCTATGCCGAAATGGAAGTTACCCTTGCTTAAAGGGAGTCAAGTGTGCCCATAGTGACGTAGTCTCACTGCTGGATGATGTTATAAAATGTATTCTTAGTTTGTAAACAGATGTAAACCAAATATTCTAGTTCATATAATTCATATGGTATAAAGGTCGCTCTGTATGGTTGTATGAGCCAACCATCTAATTAGTTAGATGTCTTCTTGGTCAAAGTTAGTTATGTTTTGGGATGTAAACCCCAATACTCCGGTTATGTGAACCGTTGAGTTGTATCTTTCGCTTTTCCTTTATTAATGAACTATTCTGTTTGGTGTACTCCGAGCGGGTGGCTCGTTGAGTTATGAACTCCGGTGTGTGGCCGTTGAGTTTCTTTTAATGTTTTGTACTTCCATTGATTACAGGGGCTTTTTGTAAGGCTTTTATCCTGGAAACGGTCAGTTTTTAGGGGAAACTCTATCCGTTTCATCCCAGAATTTCAGTAAGAAGTTAGGAAAACATAATGCTTCTGGCCCTAGGGGCTGGGGGTGTTACATTGATGGTATCAGAGCATGGTCCTGCGACCATAGGCCGCGACCTGAGTCTTGCATTCATATAGTCCGATCGGAATGCGTTCATAATGATGTGATATATGCCTACTAGGTCTGCAATTGTGCGTTTAATGTGAATCTTGGCATATTTTGCTAGCTAAGTACTGCTCGAGTGAGCTCACTAATCGAGTGAACGAACGAATTGCTAAGGGTGTAAGTCGAGTAACTTGTATTCTCATGAATGAGTTAAGTATTAGTCCAATCGAAGGTTGTTTGCTTATTTGCTTATACGCCTTGATGGTTTGAAATTGAATGATTGGAAAGTCTTAACTCTAAGCCCATCTTTGCCTCCGAAGTACGATTTGCTCCTCGAGCTCCATAATGAAGTGAGCAGACGAACTCAAAGGTTGGTAGAGAGAGAGATAGAAGCAGTTAAATTATTTTCTTTCGAAAGCCTAAGGACCTTGCAGGTTAAAGCCTTCTGATTAGTGAGTTGGAGCTGAGCCAAGTTTTCTTACACCGAAGGATTAACTCTCAGTTAGTGATGATAAGGTAGTTTAGATTCACAAATACGCGCCCTTATGTTTATCAAATGTTGCTCATAAATGCGTATGTGCGAAGATGTGTATGTTGATAGAGTCCTTCGTATTGATCCAGGAAAGGAATGATTGGAAATTAGCTGCTATGATTGACAATCCTACTCAATGGTACCTTGCTGATGTGAATTTTGAATTGCCTGAGTGAAATTAAAGCATATTGTCATACGCATGCGTGAAAAACTATGTGCTACCGGTAAGATGTGAATAAAGATTCCGTAAAGTGTACCTACCGTTCGCCTTCTTTGCCATTGTTGCCTAAACCGTGCATTACTTGCTTTCTATTTTACGGACTATTATTCGTGAATGGGGTGACAATGTTTTGGCTCGAACGAACCCTAATACACCTAGAAAGCTCAAGGCAGAACGAACCTAGCAGACTTTGGAATTGTATATAGTAAAGAATCCCTCCTAAGGTGAGCGACCTACAATAAGACTCCTATGATCACCTGTAAGATAGATGTACCGCGTAAGACCTCAATGTGTGCCCATGAGGCCATTGATGTCAACCATACTCACACAATTCTTGCTGCTCAACACGAATCTTTCCTAAATTGGATAGGGTTTAGAGCATGCCGTTGACTATAGGCTGCAAAAGGAGGATTGCACGCATACCTACACGTCTAGGTGTTCTTTCTATGTGGCAACATGTGGGTCCGCATGTCTTAAAGATTTATTATGGTGTCATGTGCTGTGTAAGACCATAAGAATACATATAGATAGGATTGTTGTATGGTACCATTGATGTGTTTGTGATCAAATGCCAACAAAGTGAGTATTTGAAATTGCTTGGCTTGAATTTGATTGAACATGTGACGGTATTAGATAGAACGATTTGATTTATGTAGCTAGTTTCACTCCATGACTCTTGGATCATCATTTACAGCCCATCAATACTGTTCTCTCATGTTATAGTTAGATTAGTCAAACTCGATGTATGTAATGCATGACTAAATGACAATAGAGCTGCATTTACATGAATCACGTTCATATTCATATGTATCTCATGTGTAAGAAAGTAGCATCATAGAGCATTTAGGGTCGTGTCATCCTATATGTGGACGCTCACGTCTATCATGTGCAAACATTAATACACTATAGAAATTAGGTCACGGCTAGTTGTGTGATTATAAATAAGTTGTTGCACTACTTGGTATTTGCTTGACTTAGGTTGGTTTAGTATACAACTTGGTCATCCAGATAATATAAGTTTTATAATTCATAGTACGACATGACCAATGATTCATTGTTTGCATTCCGAGACTTTATGATACCATGTTTTAGCTAAGTAACTACATGCGCCAGTATTTGAAGCATGACGAAATGACCTTAGGAGTATAACCATTCATTCGTACGAATCTATGACTTAAGAGGCAGTCAGCTCTAAGAAATGACCCTAGGAAAAATCTTCCCACCATCAAAATCATCAACTTGCATTTCTAGATTAGCACCTTTTCTATAAGTTGTTCCTATCAACACGATTATGCTAGTTCATGCTATTCGTGATCCTTGACCTTCTGTGCTCTGTTGTTAACCCTACGTGATGTCAATGTGGTCTCAGGTGTTGCTTCAAGTTCTTTGATTGCCAATATGGCATAATTTGATGTTTCTGCTACCTTAGTGTGAGGTGATAAGCTTCTAGTAAATGATTTAACCTTAGATTGGCCTATTATCTTCATGTTTTAGAATGAACCCGACTGAGTTAACCCCTTCATATGATTTTAGCATGTCATGTCTACGTCGCCATGAATGCGAGGCCTAAAGGCTAGTTGTGACGGATGTATAAACATACGAACATCAGTTGCACATGCTTTCATTTTGTAATTGCTTGCTATATATGTACTAGACGGCTGCATGTTGCTTGTGATTTCTAAGCCTGAGAATACTAAATTACTAATACTATGCAATGCTATGTAATACTATTGTGCTTAAGTGATGCTATGTGATGCTATATGACATTTTTATTATTCTAAATGTGGATAGGAATCTCCATGTTAATCATTGTGGTCCCAAAAGTGACTTAAATTCATATTTTAGAATGAGACTACTAAGTATACGAACGTAAGATGTCATTGTCACAGTTGTCATACCTTTAGATGCCCACTTATAGGTGCATATGCATAGAGTTGTTGCTTACCATGTGAACTGAGACGAGATTAACGAAAATCTTTGTTCATTTTTCAAAACAAACTCAATATAGTTTTCCACGCCAACCCATTTGCCCCTATTCGATGCGGCTTGCCCTCGGTGCCTAAATAGAGTGAGTAAACGCTTGAAGAGGATTGGCGAGGAGGAGACTGGATACTATAAGCCATTTCCTTTCGATTCAAAAGAAGTAGTGTCTACAAAATGAAACCTTTTGAAAACCTACCGCGTAAATCCTAGTTGTGTGCATGCATTCTAGGAAAGACCGAACTTAGATTTAGAATTTCGACGATGAAATTCATTTAAGGGGGAAGAATGCAAGACCCGCATTCTTTGTTTTCCGTTAAGCTAGCTGTATTACCTTTTTACGTTATAAATTCGTATTTTTAGCAACTATATGAGTTAAATTATTATCGATGTGCTTTTGGGAGGTATAATTTTATTAAAAAGGGATTATTATTGCTATTATTAATTTTAAAGTTAATTTGTGCTATTTGCGCCTTTAAATTATATCGATAGTTTAATTTAGTCGTTATTCGATTTATTTAGTCGTTTCCCGAATGCGATTAGGTTGTTACCCGAGAATTAGTTTCGAGGTTTGTGAAAATGGAACCTTGACGTTGAATAGTCGATAGAAGGCCGTATTAGTGATTCGAGTTTAGAGTTCGGGATATGAACTAGACTAGCGCCTCCAATTACTGATCAGCTTGTGTCAAAAAAAAGGAAAAAGGGAACATAAGGGGGCCGAAGCCACTTACTCCATCAGCACACACACGCAAGAGGGGAAGGGAGGGGTTCTTCAACCCTAGCCCCTAACCCAAACCCTGGAAGAGAAAGGAAGAGAGAGGGGGGACCGATGGACGGCGAGTTGGGGCCCGGGGACGGCGGGGGCGCACTGGCAAGTCAGGCACCGACCGACCCTCGCGACACCACGGCAGAGAGGGAGAGAGATGTGAGCGGTTGAGCGGAAGCAGAGGAAACCCGTGATGGCTAGATCTCTCGGCGGTGGTCATGGCGGCGACGGTGGCACGGCTTGGCGTCCACTTGCCGCTGGCGAAGAGAAAGAGACAGGAGAGTTGAGTAGAATCAAACGGTTCAGAAAGTTAGGGTTTCAAACCTAGACGCACCGTCACCACCACCGCGACCGACGATGTTCGAGGGTGGTTCCGGTGACCACTAGAACGACACGCACAGCCGCTGAATCGGACTTGAAAGGGGGTTGATTTGGTTCTCTATTGGGCGGCAAGTAAGAAGCAAGTTTTCGGGTTCTTAAGTGACAAAATCATGCCCAAAAGCCCTTAGAACGGGTCCTTAGCTTGGAGTCCAAGTGGTTGCTTCTCGCCTCCTAAGTATTAGTAGTTTTGAAATCGTTTTAGGTTTTAAGTTGCGAAGCATGTTAAGTTTAGCTAATCTATGCCTGATAGTGGCTTCGAATCGATATATGTTAGTTTAGTTGATTAATACTCGAAAGTGGCTTAGAATTGATTCAAGTGAATTTAGTTAGTTGAGGCCCGAAAGTTTAATTCGAAGTGAATTTTGCGTGTTTAGCTTTGATTCAAATCTATTTAGTTAACTCATGCCTGAAGATTTTAATGTGAAGTGAATTATGCATGTTTAGGTTTGATTCGAACCTATTCAGTTAATTCATGCCTAAAAACTAACTTCCAAGTGGATTATAAATGTTTAGAAACGACGAACGTACGTTTAGTTAATTCATAATTGTTTTCTAATTTCGAAATGAATGATAAACGCTTAGAATTAACGTATATATGTTTAGTCATTTCATAATCGTATATTAACTTCGAAGTGAATCGTAAGTGTTTAGAATCAACGTATATATGTTTAGTCATTCCATGATCATTTATTAATTTCGAAGGGAATTATAAGTGTTTACAATTAATGTATATATGCTTAGTTATTTCATAATCGTTTGTTAACTTCGAAATGATTTACAAATGTTTAAGTTTGATATATGTACGATTAGTTAACTCTTGTTCGTTAAATAACTTGGGGGTAAACTATACATGCTTAGAGTCAATTCGTGTTTGAGTTGTCAAGTAAAGTACTATAGTTACATACGTGGATGTGATCGTATATATATGTATGTATGCTTGCTGTAATGCACCATTGGATGGTGCTGCTTGTACTTACCACTGCTTGCCTAGGTAAGTATCTAAGCCCTATCTCTTTATAAGCTAGCATGATAATATGTTATGATCACTAAATTGAAAACCGAGATGGTAGTTGGATGGTTTGAGATTGAACTATGAGTGGTTCGAGGTTCTTGTGGTATGGTGCTTGTGAGGAGCGAGCATGGGTTGTGAATTAACTGCAATCGTGTGGATTGTGAGGCTATATGTGGCTCATTATGCTGAATTGATTATGAAGTGCTTGAATGTGATACATGTGGGCTCCCTTCCCTTATATGTCCTCAAGTTACATTATATGCATAAGGGTGAGTTTTTCAAAGAAGGATTTCATGTTTTGAAATGATAGTAGCCATAAATTTTAGTGCATGATGGCATGTTTTGACTAAATGAATACAGTTTTGGGGAGTGAACCTGCTTGAATGGGGGAATCCCCAAAGAGTTTTGTTGTATGATAAAGGATTTCGCTGTGAGAGGCAGCAAACTTATTAATTGTTATGACCAGTTTAAATGGCTAAGATAAGTGCTTAGGGACAATAGATGGGAGTGAACCTGCTTGAACGGGGGAATCCCTAGCCTAGGGAGTAATCCTTAGAGACCCTAATGAGGGTTAAGGTCCAAAGTTAGTTGCCATTCCGGGAGTAAGAGCTTAGTGTGAGTTATTCTCACTGGGATTGAGTGTAGATCTCTCCCAACCAGCACTTTATGATGATCTTATGCCCAGAGTAGGTTCTTATCAAATAAGAAAAGCAGTCGGTGTTTTACCTTTTTAAGTATTTCAAAAAGAAAGTTTTTAAGGGTCATTATAAGACCAAGATGAAAGAGATTCTTTTAAAGGAATATGAGCCTTAAGAGTCTAAGAGAAGAGTCTTTATGAGCCTCAAGAGGCTAAATGAAGTACCTTCAGTAAAAAGAAAGAACGTTTTCTGCGTATGACATGTGCATGTTCTAAGTATAACTTATGAATGAGATGCTAAGTAAGATGCGAATATGAAAAGAAAGTCTTATGAGTATATTTCATACATACCTTATGAATGAGATTTGATTGAGACTTGAAATGTGTATGTCTTATGCATATCATATGACTGAAATGCCAAGAAAAGTAAGATTATAAAAAGAGATAACCTTATGTGCACACCATGTGAATAGGATTTCATGTATAGTTCGAACAGAATGCTAAGGAGTTATGTTTATGAAAAAGAAAGTCTCTGTGCTTAGCCTCGTCACTTGTTTAAGTGTTTGACTGCCTGTTAGCAAAGACGTTTGGTCATTTAGAGACCTAGAAATGTGTTTGAGTGCTTACAGTGAAGTTTATGATTAGCGATGTTTCCATAAGAATTTTATGAATGCCTAATATGATAGTAAAGTATGAATACGTGATATGTGACTATTAAAGATGTTATTGCCTACAACGGTTTTGTTTTAATGGGGTCGGGAGACACTCACTGAGCATATGGTTGCTCATCCCACTACTCTTTCCCCCTTTTCCCCAGGTTTTCTTGTGACAGGAAGAACTTAAGTCAACTATGTCAAGATGGAGTCTATTCTCGCTTACCGGGTGTCATGTGTGCCTACTTACGTCTTTAATGAAGTTATGTATTGTATTCTTAGTTTCTAAACGCATGTAAACCAAGCATTCCAGTCCATGTATTGTATATGGCATAAAGGTCGTGCTGCATGGCCATATGAGCCAACCATCTAATTAGTTAAATGTCCTCTGGGTCAAAGTTAGCTATGATTGGGGATGTAAACCCCAATATTCCGGTTGTGTGAACCGTTGAGCTGTATCTTTCATTTCTCCTTTATTAATGAACTATTATATTTGGTGTACTCCGAGTGGGTGGCTCGTTGAGTTATGAACTCCAGCGTGTGGGCATTGAGCTTCTTTTAAATGTTTTACGCTTCCGTTAAATTGCAAGACTTTGTCATAAGGCTTCTAGCCTGGAAACGTTCAGTTTTTAGGGGAAAGTCTGTCCGTTTGACCCCAAAATTTTTAGTAAGAACTTAAGAAAACGTAGCCCTCTTGGTCCTAGGGGCCGCGGGTGTTACACATATACATACAAACATAGATATATATATATATATATATATATATATATATATATA